>OY821517.1:81060565-81466769 GCA_963682025.1 Cordilura impudica
TTAAAAATTAAAAATTAAAAATTAAAAATTAAAAATTAAAAATTAAAAATTAAAAATTAAAAATTAAAAATTAAAAATTAAAAATTAAAAATTAAAAATTAAAAATTAAAAATTAAAAATTAAAAATTAAAAATTAAAAATTAAAAATTAAAAATTAAAAATTAAAAATTAAAATTAAAAATTAAAAATTAAAAATTAAAAATTAAAATTAAAAATTAAAAATTAAAAATTAAAAATTAAAATTAAAAATTAAAAATTAAAAATTAAAAATTAAAAATTAAAAATTAAAAATTAAAAATTAAAAATTAAAAATTAAAAATTAAAAATTAAAAATTAAAAATTAAAAATTAAAAATTAAAAATTAAAAATTAAAAATTAAAAATTAAAAATTAAAAATTAAAAATTAAAAATTAAAAATTAAAAATTAAAAATTAAAAATTAAAAATTAAAAATTAAAAATTAAAAATTAAAAATTAAAAATTAAAAATTAAAAATTAAGAATTAAAAATCAAAAATAAAAATCAAAAATGAATGAAAAACTTAAAAATAAAAAATGAAAAACGAAAAATGAAAAATAAAAAATGAGTAATTATAAATTATAAAAGAAAAATAAAAAATGGAAAATGAAAAATGAAATTGAAAAATGAAAAATAAAGAATAAAAAATAAAAATGAAAAATAAAAAATGAAAAATAAAACATAAAAAATGAGAAATGAAAAATAAAAAATAATAAATAAAAAAAGAAAAATAAAAAATGAAAAATAAAAAAGGAAAAATAAAAAATAAAAAATGAAAAATAACAAATGAAAAATAAAAAAAGAAAAATTATAAAAGAAAAATAAAAATTGGAAAATGAAAATGAAAATTGAGAAATGAAAAATAAAAAAAAGAAAACTGAGAAATAAAAAATGAAAAATAAACAATAAAATATGAAAAACGAAAATTTAAAAATGAAAAATAAAAAATAAAAATCGAAAAATGAAAAACGAAAAATCAAAAATTAAATGTGAAAAATGAAAAATCATAAAAGAAAAATAAAAAATGGCAAATAAAAAATGAAAATTGAAAAATGAAAAATAATAAATTAAAAATAAAATATGAAAAATAAAAAATGAATAACGAAAAATTAAAAATGAAAAATGGAAAATAAAATTTTAAAAATGAAAAATAAAAAATGAAAAATGAAAAATAAAAAATGGAGAATGAAAAATTAAAAACGAAATATTAAAAATAAAAAATGGAAACTGAAAAATAAAAAATGGAAAATGAAAAAATTAAAAATAAAAAATCAAAAATAAAACGAGAAATGAAAAACGAAAAATTAAAATTTAACCTGTTAAAATAATAAATATTTCTATATTAGCAGAGCCCCTGCAGTTAACTGCTGTGAGTGATACATGAGAGACGCTTTCTGTTTAAAAAAGAGTCATGCAAAAATCTTTAATTACTAGATGTTTAAACATATCCCCTGTGATCGGACTCACATGATGTTTTTAATAAATAAATGTACTGAAAAAAAAACACAGAACATGTACAATAAACAGGTTCGAGTTCAGTTATATTTTAAGTCGTGTTGTGGCTCGTGTAGTGAGAAAAAACAGAACATGAACAATAAACAGGTTCGAGTTCAGTTATATTTTAAACACGACTTAAAATATAACTGAACTCGAACCTGTTTATTGTACATGTTCTGTGTTTTTTTCAGTACACGTACCAGAACATGAACTTCAAATAAAGCAACACTCAAAAATGTGTGCTTTATGTGTGATTGAAACGTGTAAATAACGAAATATTAAAACGAACACAGTCATGGTTGTGTTGGGCACCGAAGAAAATTTAAAAACAAACATAATTGATATGAAAATAAAAATATGTGTGTGTTGGTCTAAATTATGCTTGTTTACATATATGTACGAGTTTTTTATTCAGTGTGTGTTTTTTTCTGAACTCTGATACTAAACACAAAATTTATTGCCGCTGCGGTCCTTTCATGTCAATATTACATTAGACACAGGTTTATTGTTTATTTATTTTCATATTCGCTTGTTTACTAGAAATCTTAAGCTCTTTCCCATGTTCTATGTGTCTGAATTAAAGTTCATACGTCAATTTATTAATTTTAATTTCATATTTAGTAATAAAATAATGAACAATAAGAGAATTAAAGATGCATGTCCTTCTATATTTCAGGCGATTCTCGCACTTTTAATAATGATAAATGGTTGTTACAACCACTAAATAAATTCTAAACTCCAATTCATCAACTATATTTTGCAATTAAAACAATTGAATTTATTTCAAATTTCAATTGCCTCAGTACTTAATATGTTAGTTTTGAAATTATAATTCAGTAATCACAATCGAATAATGTTATAGTACATAGGACTATCAAAATTCGGTTGGCAACAAATACGGTTGCCACAACAAATCCGTTCTCTGTATGTAGTTACCATATAAATGACCCCTAGGAGATCGACCTAAATGAGCCATACGATCCAAATTAACATATAGATCTTCGTTAAATTTTGTTTGTGCGTGGTTATTACATCATTAGTCCTAAAATAACCCTGTAGGACAATTCGTAGTCATAACTCCCATATAAAGTTGCTGTACGATCTTCATTTAGATCTACCGAAAAACAAAAATATTACACAGATTTTTCTCAAATTCTATATGTTTTTGAAAAAACATGGTCAGGATTGGTCCAGTTGGCGACCTAGTCCCCATAGACATATAACATCCGATATGAATTTTCATATCCAAAGGTAAAAACTTAGTAACAATGCCACTCAAATTTGGTTTATGCTTACTTTCTATATCCAATTATTTGGAAAGGATCTCTAGACGCATGGTGTAGGGTATCGTATAGTAGCTCTAGAGCGACTATAATTTTCCTACTTGCTTTTTTATTCCTTTCTTATTTTTTTCCAAAAAATTTACTCTAATAAATATAAACTTTTAAAATTGTTCAAATCGAATTTAGAAACCTAATAATGCAGAAAATCTTACCACAACAATAAAGAGCTAAGAAAAAACATTAAATTTGATTGTTTCTTTTTTCCTTTCACATCATTTCAACTTACAAAAGGTGCTATTTATACCATATACCACTATGTGCTCAGGGTATAATGAGTTTGTGCTGATGTTTGTAACAAGCAAATATATGTGACCTAGACCGTGGATTTTTGTTATGCCGATCGACTCAGACTCATTGTCTGAGTCATCTTAGCGATGTCCATCATTGCGTACGTCTACTTGTCCGTCCGCTTGTTAAGCCTGGTTTTTACTATGTCATATAAACTGACAACAAACAATTGCCTAAACTGACATCTCGTTATTTTCTATTAATTACGTTTACATTACATCTCATAAACTAACAAAAAATCCGGCTGTCAAACAAAAACAAATTACCAACATGTTGGCAATTTAATGTTAAATGTCAAAAGTTGCCAGGGGTTGCACATCACATGCTATTACAACCCGTTTTCATACAACTAATAATAATTGACAACGATTGACATTGAAAAGGACATGGTGAAACCCGTTCATTACCCATGTTTACTTTGTATTGAAACTAGAGGTCATAAATACTCGTATGAATATATTTGGATGAAATTTATAACATAAACTTTTATCAACTATGGGATGTACGTTATTGAAATTGGAGAAAAAAAGACTTAGATTATCATTTGCAGTTAGTAAAAATACAATGGAAACTTTTAACCAAATATATTTTTGACCACATGAATGGTCAATATCAAAAAATTGGACAATAAAATTAAAAACTCTACTATTAATTTAAAAATTTTTATGTTTTATTTATTTAAAAAATAGTTTAACTTCAGAAAAATTAACAAAACTTAAGTATTCATTTACCAAACAATAACTGGAAACTTTCCCTCAATTTAGGGTTTCAATATTTTTTATGGAAGCGAGATCTGGTGATTAGGCCAGCGATTCCAAAAGACTAACTGCATTAGATTGCATCCATTTGGTTACAACTTTGGAGGTGTGTTTTGAGTCATTGTCATGTTTTAACTTCCCGAATAGGGGCATATTTTCCTCCGCGTATGAATTCATTACGTCATTCGGAATTTGGAATTTGCCTGTATCCAATTCCAGTAAGAATATATTTTACTACATAAATTGGACTCATTCACTGGCCCAATAGCCTAATATTGCCACCGCCAAATATAACAGTTTTATTTGTATATTTCGTGTCTAGTTCTTCCATCATGGCGTCTTCATTCCGTCTTGACCAGTGTATGTGGTCTTTAGCAACATTTATGCGAGCTACACGATAACAATGGTTTCTTCACAGGGCGATATCAACCAAGCATATGTTTTATTTTCAGATTATTAGTGATCTCTTTAGGTTGCATTCTTGGGCATTTGCCCTTCTTGTAAATAATTTTTCCTGTCTTTGATTCGTTTTAAGGGACCTGCCGCCTAAATGTTGAGTCGTCACTTCTTTCATGATTTTTCTTTATAATTTTTGTAATTATGGATTTTTTAATAGAATATTTCACAGAAATTTTCTTTTAGCTTAATCGTCGTATACGCGATCGAGTGAAATTGATCGACATTTTTCATTTTGTAATCACGGCTTACGATAATGACTAATCGATCGAGTGAAATCTTTCGAAATGTCATTCGATACTTATCAAGCTGACGAAAACACATTTTATTAGTTTGTTTGCATGAAAAAAGCAAGGAAATTTATTTCATTTATTAAATTAAATAGAAAGACGTGAAATGTAAGTTTAACATTTGTTAACGAGTAATTTGAAGAAAAACCAAATAATATGAAATTTTGTCAGGGCAAGTTCAAACATAATAAACGGCAAGCACAAGAAAGTTATGGCTGATTCCATGACAAAGCACCCCAACTTGACAATAAAACCCTCTGCCAACTTGTGTCCAAGGAAAAGTTACTTCCAAAACTTTGTGGAAACAACTGACCCTTAAATTAAATATGTCCTTCCCTCCTGCTAAGGAAGCTTAATTATGGCGCAAGTTAAGTTTGTTTAAATTGTTTAATTTATCATTAAACTTTTAGTTATTTGCAGATCAAAAGCACAATGTAAAGAGGAAATTATCTTTCAACAAGACATCTAAAAGAAAAAGTGGAAGTGGGTCGTTTGAGAAAAAACTTTTTCACCTGCCGAAAAGCAAATTCTCCAGGCTGTACCCATTGTGTACCCATATTTACTTTGTATTGAAACTACAGTTCATAAATCTGTGGTTTTCTAGAATAACCGCATATGTCATAAAATCAAAATGTTCAGGGGAAACAAAAACGTCATATTTGAAATTATGCACTCGATATAAAGTTTTTAGAGCTTTTTATTTAACAGTCCTGTAGATATGGGCAATAAATACTTTATATAAAATTTTGAGTCAAAAATCTTCAGAGGAACAGATCCTAGAGAAGGACGAAAAACAATATGTAAATAACACTTAAAGTGTGTGCAGATAAAACAACTTATGTCGACAAACGTCGTTTTCTTTGAAAAAGAAAACTACCAATGCATCCACCCATGTAGACATAAGTTGTTGTTGATTTTTTTGTTCGTCAACAAAAAGTTAACGGGACTTAGGATGAGAATATCACAACGTATCAAGAATAATAGTGAAAAAAAATAACAGAAATAAACACACAAGTTTTAACAAGTGGTTATAAACTGAAAAATAATTCAAAATTATTTTGCATTTTTTTCATTAATAGCAACATATGTCGCTATGTGTCGTTTTTTAAGAAAATAATTTGTCAGCGATCAAACGTAGGTTGACATACGTCGATATTGCTGCAAATTAATTTAATAAACATTTAAGTTACGTCGTTATTTAAAGAAAAAACTCAGAAATGGTCAGTATTTTTTTTTTCAATTTAACACATGTAAGAGCATTCAAAATTAATATATTTGGAATCATTAACTCAAAACTGACAAAAATGGACATACGCGGTTATTTCTGAAAACCACAGAAATATGAATATATTTGGATGAAATTTAAAACATAAACTTTTATCAACTATGGGATGGACGTTATTGAAATTGGTGAAAATAAGACTTAGGTTATCATTTGCAGTTAGTAAAAATACAATGGAAACTTTTAACAAAATTTATTTTTGACCACATGAAGGGTCAATATCAAAACATTGGACCACAAAACTAAAAGCTCTTATATTAATTTAAAAATTAGTATGTTTTATTTATTTAAAAAATAGCTAAACTTCAGAAAAAATAACACATCTTAAAAATATTCATTTACCATACAATAATTGGGAACTTTCTCTCTATTTTGGGTTCCAATATTTTTTTGCATCACAACGCCGAAATATTAATTAACTACCTCTATGAGACCTGTTTTGTTTGTGTAATTTCGTGTCCTAATTTCTCGATCTACAATTTTCCATAATTTTTCTATGGAATCGAGATCTGGTGATTAGGCTAGCCATTCCAAAAGACTAACTGCATTAGATTGCATCCATTCGATTACAACTTTGGAGGTGTGTTTTGGGTCATTGTCGTGTTTTAACTTCCCGAATAGAGTCATATTTTCCTCAGCGTATGGATGCGTTACGTCATTCGGAATTTGCCTGTATCCAATTTCAGTAAGAATATATTTCACTACATAAACTGGACTCGTTCGTTGGCGGGAAAAGCAACCCAATAGCCTAATATTGCCACCGCCAAATATAATAGTTTTATTTGTATATTTCGGGTCTAGTTCTTCCATCATGGCGTCTTCATTCCGTCTTGACCAGTGTATGTGGTCTTTAGCAACATTTATGCGAGCTACACGATAACAATAGTTCCTTCACAGGGCGATATCAACCAAACATATGTTTTATTTTCAGATTATTAGTCATCTCTTTAGGTTGCATTCTTGGGCATTTGCTAAACCTTCTTGTAAATAATTTTTCCTGTCTTTGATTCGTTTTAAGGGACCTGCCGCCTAAATGTTGAGTCGTCACTTCTTTCATGATTTTTCTTTATAATTTTTGTAATTATGGATTTTTTAATAGCATATTTCACAGAAATTTTCTTCTAGCTTAATCGTTGCATACGCGATCGAGTGAAATTGATCGACATTTTCCATTTTGTAATCACGGCTTTCGATAACGACTAGTCGATCGAGTGAAATCTTTCGAAATATCATACGATACATATCAAGCTGACGAAAACACATTTTATTAGATTGTTTGCATGAAAAAAGCAAGGAAATTTATTTCATTTATTAAATTAAATAGAAAGACGTGAAATGTAAGTTTAATATTTGTTAACGAGTAATTTGAAGAAAAACCAAATAATATGAAATTTTGTCAGGGCAAGTTCAAACATTATAAACGGCAAGCACAAAAAAGTTATGGCTGATTCCATGACAAAGCACCCCAACTTGACAATAAAACCCTCTACTAACTTGTGTCCAAGGAAAAGTCACTTCCAAAACTTTGTGGAAAAACTGACCCTTAAATTAAATATGTCCTTCCCTCCTGCTAAGGAAGCTTAATTATGGCGCAAGTTAAGTTTGTTTAAATTGTTTAATTTATCATTAAATTTTTAGGTATTTGCAGGTCAAAAGCACAATGTAAAGAGGAAATTATCTTTCAACAAGACATCTAAAAGAAAAAGTGGAAGTGGGTCGTTTCAGAAAAAACTTCTTTCACCTGCCGTAAAGCAAATTCTCCAGGCTGCTGGAATGGAGACTAGCTCTCTTAAACTCCCATTTTCAAAAATTTTAGGAGTCCCATATCCTGAAAGTTGGATAAATTCTTTGAATTCAAAGAACGTTCGCTAAAATTAAAGGAAAAAGAACACCTTGTTAACAAGGAGATGAAGAATGTCGATTTAGATATTAAATCGCTTCAGTTTGAGATGCTCACAGAATTAAAAAATTTTAAATTATTGATAATATAAATAAAAAGAAAATTATTAATAACTACTTACTTTTGTTTCAAAATATATATAATTTTTTTTTTAATATATGTAAGACGAGATGTCATAAACTACATATTCTTTTCTTTTAATTTTTTTTAGATATAAAACTATTGATTATATATAAAATTTTAAAAAAATCAAAATACGACATAAGAATTATATTTTGAAGAAAATAAAAACAAATATAAAGTTTTAAATAAACCGGGGAGGTCGGATGTTGTTTGTTACTAAAAAAAAAACTTGATAGATAGCTAGCTAAATATGGTTCAACAAATGTTGATTATATTACTTTTGAGACTACATAAGGTGAAATGTTCTCATTTGCAGATATAAAATATTTTTGTAATATATTATAATGTTAAAAAAATGCTTCCTCAAATAAAAATATATTTTAATATTAAAAAAAAAATCTACGGAAAAAACCAACTACTACTTAAATTAATAATTCCATATTTAAATTATTTTGTTGTTAATGTAAGAATAATTAGCATATTAAAAAATAAATTTGTTTTAAAAAATATAGATAGTAATAACAATAGAAAAATAATTGAATAAAAATAAGATGTGATAATAATAATAATATAAATTTAAACTTCTTCTTCAAATCATCAGCTCTGTTTGGTTTTAATTATGCAATAAATGTGGACATATACATAAATCTTAAAAATTATTTTTAAATATAGTTTTATATTTAAAACATCCTTTAGCTGTTGGGTGGCTAAACAACACTTCAAAATTAAGGTTATTAGAGTCTCTGTTTGTGTATTGCCTTAATTTTGAAGGCGGCGAAAACAAGATGTTAAGATATTTTCATTTAACCCAGATGTCTAAATATAAAAACTATACGATTGAAATCAGTAATAAATTTATAAACTAAGACTTGCAACTATTTTTGTTTGATTACAATTAAATATATTTTGTTTTTCATATTTTGTTTAAACATTAAAATTAGTATATGTATTTATTTATTATATTATTTCATCATACATATGTGATAGAGGGGTTTTGTATTATTCGTTATATATATAACTTTATGTTAAGAGATAAAATAATAGATTTATGTACCATAATAAATCATATTTAAAATATTGTTTAGTATTTCAATATATATTATATTATGATCTGTGCAGAGGTTTTATTTAGTTTTTGTTTATAAAAATCTGCAAAATAATTCGTTTCTATATTCTTGTTTAAAGAAACTAAAAAAAAAATTGTTTATATATTTTTAAATGGGAGTAAATAAGATATAATCAATCTGCTCCTTTACTTAATTCAAATCTCTACTAGTTTTATACATAAGTTTAAAAACAGTGGGAAATTTTAAATCCGTTTTTGGCTTTATAAACTCAAGTAATAACTAAGAGATGCGGAATTATATGTTAAAAAAAGAACAGACTTGAACAAAAAATATATATTAATAAAAAAATGTGATTAAATAAGAAAATAACTAATGATTATAGATTATAAGTTTATTAAAAAATAAAATAAAATTTGAAATAAAAGCCTGCTGTTAACTAAAAACCTTAGCGAGATTTTTAAACATGTGTAAAGTAGAGCCTTCGTCTCCGATTGTTGTTGTGATATCATGTCCAACATAAACTAAGTTTTCATTCGTTTAACCCTTTCCTATCTGACGGTACTAATAAGTACCACCTTTTGTAACGGTAAATTTAACAAACATGAGATCGCAGCAGCTTACGCTCTGCTTCAATATCTATTCTAAAACAATTGAGCTGTCTAACAAAAAAAATTGTCTTGAAAAAAAGTTAAAAATTGCTAATTAGTATCACATTGAACTTGGAACTTAAAGGTGCATTGTTAAGAAAAAAATTCCCATTTTTCATTGCAATATATATATAGATTTTACAAGGCAAGTTATATTTTTTTTTATACATAATAAGTTAGCAACCTGTTGTTAACTGTTTTTATTATGTTAAATGTATTTTATACGTTTTATGTGCATAAAATCTGCAAAAAACAGTTAGGGACTTACAAGTACCGACAGTGACTTTAAGCATTTTTTGAGTTCTGTTTTTTTATATGTATATTTTTGCAATGTTTCCTTTTTAGATGGATATTTCTAAAAATATTGAGCTAATAGAAGCATTATTGATCGAGGATATCCCAGAATGCGATTCTGCGTCAGATGTGGAATTATCTGATGATGAAAATGACATTCATCAACCCTCAATAAGTATCGATGAACTTCTTGATGAAGCAGTACAAGAATCTATTTACACATTGGAAGCTGAAAATAAAGCAGACGATGAACCTCCTGACGCTGCAACTTCTTCTACGAGTTTACAATCTTCCAAAACAACCACTGGTAAGTCATCGCAGTCGAACAAAAGAGTTCCAGAACCTGATCGGAAATGGAAAAAACGCGATGTTGAGACATACTTACCAGAATGCTCTGAAAACACTTCTGTCGTGGAGGAATGTTTCAGTAAATGCTCTACGCCTACGGATGTATTTTTGGTTATAATTGATACTATTCTTGATGACGTTGTTTATCAAAGCAATTTGTATGCCATCCAAAATAACAAGACTCTCAACCTCAAGAAAGAAGAGCTTTTGGCTTTTATTGGCATTAACTTTTTTATGGGCTACAATACTCGTCCTGCTTGGACTGATCACTACTCTTCTGCTCCGGATCTTCACAACCCACTTATAAGTACGACAATACCAAGAGATAGATTTGCCGCTATAGTGTCAAACTTACACTGTAATGACAATTCTAAAATACCACCCAATTGTAAGGACAAGTTATATAAGATGAGACCTGTATTAGACAAGCTAAACCAAAAATTTGATGAGTGTTATCATGGAACCAGAGAATTGAGTGTAGATGAATCTATGATAAAATTTAAGGGTAGGTCTGTACTCAAACAATATCTGCCCATGAAACCTATAAAAAGAGGGTACAAGCTATGGTGCTTAGCTGATCAGAGAGGTTTTATAAAAAAATTTATTGTATACCAGGGAAATGACGATAAAATCAGCGCAAAGTTTTCTGAATATACTTTAGGGGAAAGAGTAGTATTGGAGTTGACTGAACAAGAATGGGGAGAAGAAAAAGTTATGTACTTTGACAATTTCTTCTCCTCTCTTTCTTTACTCGAAAAGTTAAAAAGTGAAAAAACTTTTGGATGCGGCACAATAAGGTCAAACCGTAAGGGCATTCCCAGTAATATGGTAATCGACTCCAAACTAAAAAGAGGAGAGTATGATCACAGATTTTCAGATTTGAATATTGGCTACTGGAAGTGGAAAGATAACAAAATAGTTCATTTTGTTTCAAATTTTCACGGCAGTGAAGAAACTACCGTTTTACGAAAGCAGAAGAATGGAACCAAGTCTACAGTTACTTGTCCTAAGTCTGTAAAGAATTATAACGCATATATGGGAGGTGTTGACACCGCTGATCGATTGAGGGCTCTCTATTGCGTTGACCGTAAATCGCCTAAATGGTGGCATAGGATATTTTGGGGTGTGCTAGATATCGCTTTTGTAAATGCTTATATTGTACATGGACTTATAATTGAAAAATCTACAGTCAAAGATTTTAGAAGATCAGTAGCCCAAGGTTTAATGGCTTTGAAAGATGTGGGTATGAAAAAACGAACACCAAAAGACAATGTTTCAAGTCCTTGTTCTAACAAAAGGCGCAAAATAGACTTCTCTACATTGAAAGATGTAAGGCTTGGTAACAGAGGCATTCATTGGCCAGTGTTTGTCGAAAGAAGGGGAAGATGTGAGGTATGTAGCATGAAGAAGGTACAATCCAAGCCTCATTCCAAGTGCTCTCACTGTGATGTGTTTTTATGCCTGAACGAAAAGAAAAACTGTTTTGCTGAATATCACGAGGCAAATAATTAGCGTTTTTTAAATAATGCCTTTAATTTTTATTTTTTTCATCTGTGACATTAATAGACTGACGGTACTTATAAGTCTAGGTCCTAAAAGTAATACTAAGAATAAAAATAAAAAATTTTAAAAATCAGTAATTAGTTTCATTTATAATGTGTATTCATAATAATAAAGAAAAATTAATAGTTTTTGACTCTACGTCACAGCCGGTAGGAAAGGGTTAAATAAAACAAAATATTTGTTAAAAAAAAAATCCGCATCAAATGATGTTCTTAAAGGAAATAAGCATAACTTTGCAAAAAACGGACATTCTAGCCATTTCTAAATATTTTCTAATATAAACTAAACATTTGGAAAATTAAAATCTTTAAAATTTTTTCCTCCATAGACCACAAAAAAAGTCGCATGAAACAAAAATTTAAGTTTTCAGTCAAATAATTGTTAAAGTTGACTTTAAAATGTAGCTTTTTGTTGAAAATAATCGTTGTAATTAAAGATTTTACTTTTTACAATAATTATATTTAATAATAGAATATTTATTTTCCAAAGAACAGCTAAAAATTCCTTTAAAAATTTAATTCGTTTTTCCTAATATTTCAATTGATTATTAGATGTTTAAAATTTTTTGTTTGAAATATTGTTTGGTTTTTAATTGGCTTTTCATACAAACAATAAAAAAAAATTAATTGTTGAATATAAATTTCTTATAAAGTAATAAAAAGGTTAATATGAATATTAAATATTTATAATAATAATTATGCTTTTTGTATTTTAATCATATTTAACAAAAATGATTTAAATGTTAATTTACAAAAAATTGTGGTTTAGTAATAGTTTTTGTTTTAAAAAATATAAAAATTGAGAAAGATAAAAAAAAATCAAAAGCAGCTTGTTAAAAACATATAAAAGCCTTTCTATGTCTTTTGATTTTATTTACTTCTCTGTTTGTTTGTTGCCATAAATTCTTTATTAAATTCTACAGTTCCATTAAAAAAACTCTAAACTTTAAAATAAGTTTTCATTAACAAAAAATCAAAATGTCCTTTTCAGTACTGTTCAATAAAAGTAGAGTTATTTTCATATGATCTTAAAAACTTTATAAAGAATTTAGAGAGAAGTTTTTTTAGGGTTTGATATAATTGGGGTTGGGGTTATCATTAATAGAATTTCTTACAATATACACATTTGTGGTTATATAATTTTTTTTTTATATTAATAAAGTTTATACAGCTACTTTGCATATCGATATTATATGAGTTTTAATCAATTAAAATAGTTATATTATTATTTTTTGTTTTGTTAAATGGCCGATATTCTTTTTTTGTTTGTTGACATTTGTTAAAACATATGCATATGTTATATTAAAAAGCTAAATATTTTGTAACACTTGTTATAAATTTCGATTGCATGGCTATCGTATGTCGCGATTAGCATAGTCGATACATCACGACGTTAACACACTCGATCACGTATGCGACGATTAGTAAAATCATCTAATATTCTGGTTACTAACTCTCCATAAAACGTTATTCTTGTCATTATTTTATAATAATTAATTATAGAACTTAAACATTAAAAATACAATTGCATCTATAATATTAATATTCTAGGCGATTTCTTGTGACCGGTGCTTTGTGTTACCGTTTTGTCCCGATTTTGACCAAACGAATATTATTTTAAAGCTATTTCTTTTTAGCCGTTTTGCAGAGTAACAGATTTTTAAATTTTTTCTTTTATTTTGATTAAATTGCATTTAAAGTTGCTACTAACACATACATAAAACTATACAATGCTATGTGTGTGTTTATTAAATTTGTTAATTTGTTTGTAATAAAAATGAGTATGTTTCATTTGTGTTGATTTGTAAATTGGCTATAATTGATTAACATACCTTTATTTATTTAATGAAAAAATTAAATTTCCAAGAATTTGCGCTCGAATTTCGAGGGCTGGAATCTGCTAGTTGAAATAAAACGACATAAACTATAAACATTTAATTACCGGTTAAGATAAAATACTTCTTGTCGTTTATCCATGTTTTTATTTATTTATATTTTTTGTTACGAACTTGTTATCTTTCGGTGGAGAACAAACCAAAAAGTGATTTTCAAAAAAAAAAACCTAATTTTAAAGCTTGACTGAAATTATTAAAAAAAAATGTTTTTCAACATAATCTCCTCCTAGCTTAAATACACTTAGTCCAACGTTTCTCCAATTTTTGTATCTCTTCCAAAAAGTAGGATTTTTCGAGGTCCATAAAATATAATTTCATTCTTGGAGCTAAATCTCTTTCCACCGAGCTATTTCTTTAGGTTTGGAAATAGGAAATAGTAACTGGGGGCTAAATCCGGAGAATATGGCGGATGAGGTACGAATTCGTAGCCTAATTCATGGAATTTTGCCATTGTCACTCTATTACGTTTATGGTCAATTGAGAGCAAACGTGGCACCCATCTTGCAGACAGCTTTCTTAAACCCAACTGATCATTTAAAATTGAAACCACACTGCCATATAAAATGCCTATCAACAGTCTCATGCACTTTTACTCTTCGATCGGCCAACACCATATCGTGGATTTTTTCGACATTTTCGAGTGCATTGACCTCAATTGGCCGTCCAGAACGTTCAGCGTCATTTGTAATTGTGCGACCACAACAAAAGTCAGTAAACCACTTTTTTTTACCATTGAAATCGTTGGTGCAGAGTCCGCATAGTATTTATCAAGTTTTTCCTTGGTTTGATTGACAGTTTTTTTCGCAAAAAATAATGTTGAATGAGCACTAGAAATTCACTTTTTTACATTTAAAAAAAATCACGAGGTTGTATATTTTGAACAGCTGTTAAACGCGAAATAAATGACGGAACTTGCTCATAATTTTAAAGTAGTCTACTAACAGATGGTACTTGATGGGAGCAGTGTTGCATTTCATATAACTACGAGGGAAGCTCAAAAAGTCACGGACTTATTGATTCGCCTTAGTAATTTATTTCAAGTAGGAAAAATATTTGAATTGAATGAGAAAAAATATTTTCAATTCATTTTACATAAAAAATTTCAAATAACTTTTTGAAAGGGAAGTACAGTACAAACAAAAATTAATTAGTGGTAAATAACTTCAATACTTACTACATGACAATTTAATTCTGAAAGCTACGTTTTTAGAGGATTTGTTAAATGTTATCTTATTCAAATCGTTATATATCTGATATAAGTGTTTAACTTGATCGATGTGAAAAGTTTTAATCAATTTTTCTTTTTGAATTTTAAAAACTTTATTATTTCTTTCAATGATATGAAACGGTCGTTCAAAAGGAGGTTTAAGCCCTGAGGTATTGTGAGCTTTATCGTAGACATAATCACAAGTTGACAGGTTTTTTGGAATAAATTGTTTGTCAACATTATGATAAACAACTTTCGATCTCACCACAGAAAAAGAGTCGCAAAGATTTCGTAATGTTTTTTCCACTGGAACTTCAGTTTCCTGCTAATCGAAGAGCCTGTTGGAGAACATTTCAAATTTACTTTAATTGAGGTTCGCAAACCAAGTAGAACAGATGGTAACATTTTTTACAATTTTATAGAGTTTGATGATGAAATCAAAGCGGATTTCAGTCGTCTATGGAATCGTTCGAGTATACCATTTGCCTGCGGATGGTACGGTGAAGTATGCATCTTATGTGACCCAAGTAATGATGTTAGTTCACTAAAAATATTTGAAGTAAATTGAGTACCTTGATCAGCAGTGTGTCCAATTGGTACACCAAGGCGCGGAATATACTTTTCAGCAAATGATTTTGCAACAGAAAGTGCACGAATATCTCGCAATATCGTAATAACGATCTTTAATTGTCAGAATATACTTATAACTATTTGAAACACGGAGAGGACCCACTAAATATATATGTCAATGTTCAAAACGACCTTTTGGAATTTCAATTTTGTATACCTGTTAATTTTGGAACTCTGACAATAGTGACAGCTGGCAACCCACTCATTTATGCCTTTTCTCATTTTTGGCCCTAATATTCAGATTGAATTAAATTTCTAGTTGATTTACAGCTAGGATGGGATAAATAAATTAATTTACGTAAACGTGGTGGTAGATATGGTTAGGAGATCTACTAGAAACATCACACTAAATTCTTATTTCATTATTTAAATTAAATTTGTGTTTTATAAAAATTGAAGATCTTGATTCACACACTGAAAAAAAGGAATTGGTGAAATCAAAGAATTACAATTCTTTGGGCAAAAATTCTTAATATGATATAAACATTTCTCTGACATTTCGAATTAAAAAATACTTAAAAAATACTTAAAGCGGTTTCGCAACTTATTTTTGAAGCATTTTTGATGCAGCATCTCAAAAAACTTCCAATTTAAAAAATCAAAAAATTTTGAATTGAATTAAAAATTTAATTTACTGCTCATACAAATTTTTAAGTACTCAGCGCCTGGTAAGCATAGTGAACCATTTTTCAAGTCAAAGGCCTTTTTATCCCGGGCAAGACCGGGTAAAAACAGCTAGTAAAAAAATAATTTTTTTTTCAATTTATTTTACTGATTTTTTTTCACTGGTAGCTTCTATTAAACAGTGAATCAATTTGTTAAATTGAACAATATTTTCTATGATTTTAAGAATCTAATTCTTGTATAATCAGAGAATAAATTATTTGAATCAAGGAATTTTCCAAACGTCGTTCATAGAATAATTTCTTTAATTTGAGGAATTTTTTCTTCAATTTTACGAATTAAAAAGTGGTAAAATCAGCGAAACAATTACGTAATATATCAAACTTCAATTATATTAATTATATGATATACCAAAACTTTTCTTTAAATTAACTAATTAATTAGGTATTTCAACCAATTTTATATAATTAAAATCAAAGAAAAAATTCTATAAACCAACGAATCACCTCAAAAAATTATATAAATCAACTAATTTTTTAGTTATTTATTGTATTCTTTTTATCATATTTTTTCTCTGAAACAAAGAAAACATTTGCAGGATTAACGAAAGTTTCTTTCTCAAAAACAACGAATTGTAATTAGTTATATCATATAATTTCACTCTATGACCAAAAATCATAGTAAAACATCACTGAAATCAAGTCCGAAATTCCATGAAATCAACGAATCTGTTTTTTCAGTGCACGTAATGATAATGTGCAATGATAGGATGAATACAATTATGGTAGGATCGAAAATTTTTAGTACATACAAATTTAATTTAATTTATTTATTTTATCTAGAATATTAATAGGCTAGGCGATTTTTTGTTACCGATTTTTTATTCTACCGTTTTATCCCGCTTTTGACCAAACGTATATTATTTGAAGGAATTTCTTTTAAACTGTTCACCAGATTTACAGATTTAAAAATTTTTTCCTTTATTTTGGGTAAATTGCATTTAAAGTTGCCACTACACAAACATAAAATTATACATATGCTATGTGTGTGTTTATTAAATTTGTTAATGAGTTTTTTATCTTCACAATAACAGTGCACCAAAGAAGTGTTGGTTTGTGAATTGGCTAAATTGAAAAATATAGTTGCCTAGAAATTGCACTCGAATTTAGAGCGCTGGAATCTGCTAGTTTATATAAATAATTTATTTTAAGTAGGAAAACAATTTGAATTGCACGAAAGAATTAATTTTATATAAAAAATTTTAAATAACTTTTTGAAAGGGAAGTACAGTAATATAGTACTCTATAACATCTATCAAGAAACGCATGTTATAGGTTATTGTATAGTCGGTCTAGACCAACTATAATTTTTCTTACTTGTTATAATATATTTTTTTTATTTTGAAGGCTGGCTGGAAGAATGTGTTAAATTTAATGTAATGGAATGAACGTAAGATGAAAAGTTAAGTTGTATTGCATGTTGTGATGTGGGTTGCATTTTTATACCCTATACCACTATGTGGTTTGGGTATAATGACTTTGTGCTGCTGTTTGTAACAACCAACAATATTTGACCTAGACCCATCCTTAATTATACCAATCGACTCAGAATCACTTTCTGAAAATGATCCCTATGACCCCATATAGCGCTGCTTCCCGATCTTCACTTAAATCTATTAAAAAACAAAAATATTGCACTGATTCTTCTCAAATTTTGTTTGTATATATTTTTGCAAAATACAAGAGACTTTACCAAACATGATCAGGATCGGTCCATTTTTGGACCAAGTCCCTATATAGATATAGCATCCGATATGAACTTTTTTTATCTGCAGCCAAAAAAATTAATAAAAATCCCACTCAAATTTGGTTTTTTCTTTTTTTCTATGTCCAGTTAGTTGGGCCTAAGAGATAGGGTCTCTAAACGCATGGTATAGGGTATCGTATAGTCGGTCTAGACCGACTATAATTTTCTTACTTGTTATTTATGTTTTATCCATAAAATATAAACTGAAAATTTTTTGAAGTTTTATTGATTTATGTTATTTGTTTGTTTAAGACTTTCAAAAAGGAAATTTTATTGTCTAGACTTTAAATGTAAAAGTTCTGTTGTCTAGATGCTCTAACTTATTGCGAAATCTTAAAATATGTGTATGTATGTAAACAATAAGAATAACAAAATGTATGCACAGTTAACTTTGTGTTTATAATCTTTTATTATTAACTTATCCCTTCATATCTACAAATATACAATACTTTTAGGTGTTGTTTTAAAGTGTGAATTTTTTTAGGTTCGCTTTATAATACAGTTGCGTTCATATACGATATCTTTAACTATGAGCTTTGGAACTGGGATTTAGGTTCCAAAAGAATCAGAGCTCAGCTATACTAATTAGATGAAGTCAGCATTGATATTGCAAACTAAGCATAAACCACATTTGAATGAGATTGCTGTGTATTATGTTTAAATTCTTATCGAATGGAATAACACTGTTGAACAAATTCAGGTTAGCAAAAGTTAGGTCGATTCCGAGAGCGAAGGGTGAAAATAGAGGCTATATTAGAAGACCTGTATCGCGGCGTTTGTTTATGTTAGTTCGAATTTTTTTTAATCGACCTTCGAACTTTGCAGTCAAATGCCGATTTTCAGCATATTGTTTATATGTTTTTTGGCTATAACTCGTCGACTAATTGATATTTTTGTGCAACAATCAAAATTTTGTTAAAAATGATTTAGAAAATTTTTGTGATGCTTATGAAGCAAATTAAAATTAAGTCATTTTTGCTTTCTGTTTGATCTATAATATGCTTCTCAGTTTCTTCAATAAATTTCATTTGAAAAGAAAACAATCATAATACAAAACTTGCGTTTTCCAGCTTAATAATAATTTACTTCTCATTTTTTATGTACCAATTTTGTTCAGTGTTGGTTTTGAAGAAACATTGAAAAAGAAATTATAAAAATATGGAAAAAAAAAATATATTTTTGAAATGTTAGTTATGAAAAGTTTTAAGTAAAAAAATTAAATTAATGATTTGGCCAGTTGCTGTTTAGCAGGCGGCTGTGGATCAACATCACTGCTCTCTCTAATATCTTGGTCTTCGTCATCATCATCAGAAAGGTCGATAATTTCGTCCAACAGATATTCTGGAATTTAATCTTGTCTTCCCCTTCTTCCTCTTTTTCCTCGTCTTCCTCTTTTTCAAAGGTGTTTTTATACCACCAACAAATTTCAGCGAGTATTGCATCTGGAGATATCTTTCCTCTGTACCTGAAAGGAAAATAGTTTTCAATCGTTAACATGTTTAAATTATGCACTCTGACAAAGGTATTAGAAAAATGTAGGAATTCAAAATATACACACTCTATAGTTACCTTATTTCCAATGGAAGCGCTGTTTGGTGATAACGTTCGCCTTGCTCATCAGATTCAGTTGGCAACTGTTGAGCGAGTTGATGAAGATACTGATGCAAAAGATGAATTTTGTACGACATATTAACCCCAATTTCATCGAAAGCTGCCAACATGTTTGCAACAGATTGCCTGTAGTTCTCTTTGCGTTCTTTACACAAAAGTGCTTTAATGACTGCTTTCAATGCGAGCCATGCATTTAATTCTCGGTCTGTTAGAACTTGGTCAAAATCTTAACGACTGGTGTTTTTGCGATACATTTCAAAAGATTTTTAGCAATGCCAAGTTTAATGTGGAGCAACGGCAACAAAATTTTCATTTCAGGAACAAGACTTTCGTGTAGCCTTTTGTCTTTAGGCCATTTCCGTCCAATGCGACTATTCCAGTTATGCTGTTTGTACTGGTTTCTTCCTTTAATACCTTCTCCGTATCGTGAATCCCAATCGCACAAAAAACACGGATATTTTGGACGGCCAGATGCTGCTAAGCCTGTAATAAATGAAACTACTTTGAGGTCGCAGCAAATGCGCCACTGGTGTTCGTTATATTTGACTACTTCCATAATGTGTTTCAAATTATCGAAATTTTCACTAGTGTCAGTGCTATACGCAATCGGAACAGAAGGCATTCTATTTGTCTTGTGTGAAAGCACAACTTTTAAGCTGATTAGTGAACTATCGATGAATAAACGCCAATCATCTTTTTTATAGGTTAACCCTATCGTCTCCATTAACTTTTCAATATCGTTGCAATAAGCGAAATTTTTTGCATCATTCACATTGAAGAACTTTTCTAACTCTTTTTGGCGTTTTCGATATGCTGTTACTTTGGTACCTTTCGCCAGCAAATTATTTCCTTTCAAAAATGAAGCCAGTAGTTCTGTTTTTTTCTGAGACAAACACAAATTTGCAACAATTCCATCCAATTGGTTTTGTGTGACTAGGATTGGGTCCTTTGATGTTTCATAGGATGTACCTTCACCATGGTCGTATTCTGAGAAGAAATCCATGGATGTAGCAGCGGCGGTTGTAGTACTGATATCTGTTTGAAGATCAATACTTCGGTATGTTGGTACAGGAACGAATTCTGAGTGCGGTAATGGTTATTGGACACTTGGCACTGCTACATAAGTTTTATTCTTTGCTTTCCTTCTATTCAAAGTTTTATGGTAGTTGATACATCCATAGCAATTTTCTTATTGATGCGGATTGTTGTCTAACCACATCATTGGTATACCAAACCGATGCACTTAACTTAAATCACTCACAAAATGAAATAAGTTCTAAAAAGAATTAATAGCGAATTTTATCACGACCGAGCGAAAATTAAAAGACATCAGCTTCGGCTGAGTTTCGAGTCTTAACTGAATCTTCATTTTTTAAATTAGTTCGCTTGTACAAAATAACGAAAAATCGCTACCTGTGCGGTGGTGGAAAACAAAAAAGTTGTTTTACTAATTCCTAATTCTTGGAACTTCCCTTTTTAATGCCGTTTGCATATTAAATTAAATTGCCGTAATTGCTTAAACAAAAAATTGAAAAACATTAATCACAAAGCTGATGATCCACGATGCCCATGCAGAAAAGATTACTTAGAAATTCGACATAGACATAACTGACACTGTTGAAAATAAAATAGTGGAAATAAAATAATGCATAGAAAATATTTGTTGAATTAAAATTATTAACATTGGATATTAATTATTAACATTAAATGGCGACAGATACAACATCTTAGATCTCTGTGGAGTTTCGGCAGAATGTCCGGCACCGTCAGATGGGCGGCCAACCAGCTTATTTTCTGACACTCGCAAAAGACTTTGTGCTACTTCTTCACGGAACTTTAGAAGTTCGATTCGATGATGGTTTTTGCCATCTATGCGGTGGTATAAAACGTAAGCATTTACAATTTCCAAGTCAAGTATATGGTGAAATAGACGCGAGGGCCATTTACCTGTCTTCATTCGAATTTTGTAACGGCCAATCAGACTGTCCATCAAATCGACTCCGCCCATGTGTCCGTTATATTCTTTAACGATTTTGGACAACTCACTTCTTCATATTGCTTAGTAGTGTGATTCCAATGCCTTGATTTTGTTGTAAAGTCACCTGCAGTGTTTGAGTTAAATGGCTGAACTCCAGCATATGTTGAAGCTAATCGAAAGCCCTTGTTGTCTTTCCAAACAACTGGAGAAATATCGGTGCCAAATGCGGTGGCCACATATTCTTCAGAATAGCCTCGAGGAACTTTTTTTGCAACCAACTGCTCATCAGTAGACAATTTACAGTTCTTCACTCGGTTGGCACGAAAAGTTCCAAGAGAAGAAATACCGCGACTCATTATATGAACCAAAAGCGCAAGAGCCGTAAAGTAGTTATGTTGCGAAATAAACGGACAACAACATTTGAAGCGGCTCCTAAATTAGGCGTTCCTCCCTAAATGACGTTGTCGACAGCACCAGTGAATACTTCGAAATTGTAAGAATAACCCTTGTTTCACAAAGGGAGAATATCTCGAACCCCCACTTACGGAGCTTATTAGGCATGTACTGCTTAATGTTTGTTTTAGATATTTTGGTTCCACACATTTGTTCGTCAATGCTCAAACGCTGCACCATTGTTACCGAGGAAAATCGAGCATTTATATGTTTTATGATGGGACGAATAAGATATAAAATGTCGTATTCAGCGTCATCTCTAGATCGAAGTTTACAACTGTCAGCAAAATGTATGTGGATTCGAATTTCTTCAAACCGATTCATAGTCATGGCATTTCGTATAAGTTGAAAGGAATATTTACCCCAAAAGGTTCGCACATGTGAGTAACGATACACAGACATGAACATTAGAATACCTATGTATTTTCTTATAGTTATCTTGTGCTTTGCTGGAAAATGTAGAGTTAGTTTTCTTCTGTCGTGCATAAAGATTGCTTTCTAAAGAAATTAGTTCTAGCAATTCTTCATCAACAAAGTAAGCAAAACAATCGTAGGGTGTTTTTAAGTGAGAAAACTCACTCAATTCCGGGTTCTGGAATGCCAACTCTGCAACATTAATCTGAAGGTTCTTTTTTCGCCAAATCAATTTTTGAAGTTCTGCCATATTTTTAGGAAGCTGTGAAATATTACCTTGGAAGTGACCTAATGATGACTGTTCGTGCTATTATTCGTGCTATTTTCCGCCAACGGCCGGTAAATGGAACACGTATTTCATCTGCGGCATTGTTCTGCAGCAATTTCAAAATTAGCCATCTCAACGGTATAATAATTTACAGCTTCAGATTTGTTACCAATTTCCGAAGGAGGAGGAAATGTTGCTAAAGAAAGGTCAATGTCCGACCCAATTATGCTACACGAGCAAAAGTCATTTTCATTTAGATGCACATAATCAAGATCATCGGCATTATTATCACTATCAAAGTCATCTCCTCCTATTTCCTCGTCGCTATCTTCGAAGAAGTCTATAAAATCAAGAAACTCGTCGTCTGACATCTTTGATAAGTCATACTTGCGTTTACGTTCCCAACGAGACATTTTTCTATTGAAAAAATTTTATAACATTCACGTCAGTTTAATAATTCAATTTGAAATAAATAAAAATTTTTAACGCACTGCATACATACTCTTGTGGGGGTCAAGCGTTGATAGGCATTGCAAACATAAAAATGCATTGTCTACACTTTATTTCACTTCAAAACATTTTAAACTACTTACCAAAAAAATTGCTAATCGAATATTTTAATTAGTTACTGTTTGAATATTTACACCAAATTCCCCTTCTGAGAAAAAAATTTTTTTTTAAACTTTCGACTGCTTTTTTGTCACACAACTGAAAAAATTTTGCAAACGTAATGAGGTGCTGAGTTGATGTAGTGACAAAAACGAAATAGATTAGGCTATTAGATCATATTTAAAAAAAAATTAAACTACCAGTGAATTTTATTTGAATGTTAAGGTATTTTAAACTGTGGCCGTCTGTAGATGGTCATATGCACCAGAGGCTTAAACATAATAGAGCCCCAGGGTCAGATAGGATTAGTGTCTTCTATTAGCCTGGGCTCATATGTGAACCTGATACAAAGTATTTAGAAAGATTACATTTAGTGAATTTTCACATTGCCAGATCCATTTTTTTAAATTTTTTTTAGAAAATTTTTTGAAACTTGAAAAATGAGTTTTAGGTTTACAACCAAAAAAAATGATGGCTTTAATAAATTTCTTAAAGTTGAAAAAATGCCATAAAATTTCATGACCTAGTGGGTTCTGGCACAAAAGTGGTCTGGGGCATTTGTTATTTCTTGGCGAGTATTTATTCGATTTTGAAGTTATATAGCTTTTTTTAAAAGATAATTAAATATTGACAACGATTCATAGAACAACCTGCCGAAAAAATTAAACTATAGAACGAAATTGTCGTAAAATCTAGAAAAAAGCTGATAGTTTCCAGTGTCATTGTTTTGCTGAAGTCACCCGAGAGGATCAGGAGCGATCCTCGCTCCTATGGGGCATCAGTCTGCTTCCGGTGCTTGGAAGAGGAAGAGGAAAAGGATTATGGGTAAACGGCTTCAGGAGAGGATCGGTCAGGGCACATGTTAGTGGGAATTTAGCTTCAAAGGTGGAAAGAGTGTAGAAGACGCCTGGCAGCATGTTAAAACGTGCGTGGGCAGGACAGAGGCAGGATATGTCCTTGGAATCTTTATTGATTTCAAGGGTACGTTCGACTTCTTGTTATGGGAAGGCGTTCTGGCGAGGCTACGCGAGGTCGGCTATCAAGAGTTGGAGCTTTGGAAAAGCTAATTCTCTGGCAGGCGGGCTTGCGTCGCTGGTGTGAACGAGTCCGTGTGCATTGAGGTGGTCAGAGGTTGTCCGCAGAGTCTGCGGACCATTTATTTGGAATCTAATGATGGATCCTCCTTTGCTGAGGCTGATGGTTGCATACAATGTGTGCGCATATGCGGATGACTTCCTCGTCCTTATCGAAGGCCAGTCTCGTGCTGAGTTGGAGAGAAGGGCGGAGGAAGTCATGCAGATTGTCCGCGATTGGACTAGACGAGTAGGTGTTGATGTAGCAATGGACAAAACTGTGATGATGTTGTTGAAAGGCAAATTATCGCTAAATCGACCTCCAACTGTTAGGGTCAATGGCGTTAGCCTTAAGTATGCGAATAAGGTCAAATACTTGGGGATAACAGCGCGTGAGCATATGAACTTCTTGGTTCATCTCGAGCGTGTCAAGGCGAATTGACCGGTGCCGTGGGATGTGTCCGGCGCATTTTTGGGAATGACTGGGGCCTCACAGGCGTTCTATGCAGACCATTTACCGCCGATTGTTTGTTGCTTGCGCAACATATGGTTCGGCGGTGTGGTCCAGCGTGGTCACGACTGCCAGAGGAAAGCTGAAAATCATGTCATGTCACAGGGTAGTCTTGCTCGCTTGTGTGCCATGTTGTCGCACGGTCACCACGGAGGCCTTACACGTGTTGGTAGGTGTGGTCCCTCTTGACTTGGAGGTGATACGTAAAAGTGTTACTTACAGGATCAGGGAAGGACAGTCGTTGTTGCAAGACGATTGGATAATAAATGAGGACGGTAGTGGGAAGAGCTTGACGGAGTGCGAGACACTCTTGAATGAGTATGTTGTCTCCAGATGGCGAAATAGGTGGGACAGTAGCGACAAAGGACGAGTTACATATGCTTTCATTTACGTTGTGACGTTCGTGGCAAAAGGTCCAGACTTTGGATTTGGCCTGAGTATGGGCTTTTTGCTTACGGGCCACAGGACTTTTAATGAATTTCTGCATAAAAGAGCTTTGGCTAATACGTCTGAGTGTGACTGTGGACCTTTTACCGAGGACTGGTTTCATATTTTGTGCATATGCACGCTCTACTCGGACATACTGGTCCTAGATTCTCTAGGTGTCGTATTGACGGACGATGGTTGTAATGTCAGTGGTTTGCTTGTGACTGATGAGGGAATGAGTCGTATGAACGTGTATGCATGTGAAGTTTTCAAAAGAAGACGTTTAAGAAGGGTTTGATCGCACACGCATGTTTACATGTACGTATTCGTGCTTACTCAAGACTTTCTAGAAGGACTTAGTAGTGTAGTTACATATTTCACCCACAGTATGTATGTCTGGGTGTGGGACTGAGACCTTCGAATGGCCACCAGTCCATAGCTGTTTGGAGCCATACTGGTAGTAGCTTTGCTGCGAAGTCTGACCGGAGGCTATATATATATATATATCTGTACCACGGGAAGTCAGGAGTCCCTGGAATCATAGATTCCAGCTGACTTGCGGATACGGCCCCTTGGTGGCTGTGGTTTGTATCTTAAATCGCGGGGAGAGCGCAGTTCGATGTGGAGTTGCATTCAACTGGGTGCTGTGACCCTTAGAGCAGCAGAGGTGTGTTAGGTAGGCCTCGACTCCCCACCAAGGAGTGGGATTTGTTGCCCAAATGCACAAATCTTGAATTGGTACCGGAGGACAGTTTTGCTACATAATGGGGCAGATATAGGCGCCTATTCCGATCCAGTCTTAGGAGCACCGTGAAGTTATGTCAACGAAACAGGTACTCACGTAAAACACAAGAGACTTCTGTCCGTCTGTATATTGAAATCACGCTCATTCACAAAATAAACCATCTACCTGAGTGAGGTTATAATAATATTGTTTTTTTTTATTTCAAGCAGGTTTGTGTTGGAAATGGGGTAAATCGGGAAATATTGTGCCGAGATATGTTCAAAAAGATGAAGACACTTTTTAAAAAAATTAAAAACTCCGGATGTTTGTCGTAATAATTTAGTATAAAGTTTATCAATTTGTTGCTTTTTAAAATATTTCGTTTGCATTTGTTATAAATAGTGCAATAAGTCTAGATATAAATGTAAACATAAAACCAATAAGGAGTGTACCAAAGATTCGAATTTAATACTCCTACTTGTTGCTATTCGCAATGTTTCTCAAAAAATATAGGGAAGTTTATGTTTAACATAAGAGCTATAAGACCAGACTTTGCCTACAAACAAGAGAATGTAGCATTGTTTATATATCTGTGGCCACAAGCGATAATCGCGTAAGTCGAAATTCGTGCTTTCGAGAAAAATAACTGTTTATATAAATGTAATGGGGCTTCACTACGACTGATAACTTTAAAAAAAAAAACAGTATTCACGTAAATATAAAGTGTTGTTAGTAGAATATGATAGCATACATAACTCAAATTGTTCTTAAGTCGACTTAGGCGGTTATCGCTTGTAACACAGATATTTTAATTGCAAACAGAATAATCTGCAAATTATCTCTGTGGTCACCGCCTAAGTCGAAAATCATGCTTTTGAGAAAAATAACTTTTTATATAAATGTAATGGGGTTTCATTACGAATTAGGTTAGAATGTTTTCATTAATAACTTTTTATTGAACATAGAGAAATGGCGATTTCACGTAAATATAATTCGTTTTTAGTACAATATGATAGCATACATAACTCAATTCGTTCTTAAGTCGACTTAGGCGGTTATAGCTTGTGACCACTGATATTCATTACACTACATTTAAAAGAATAGCAACATGTTATAAGAAGAAAAATACATTCATATATATGTATGTAAGTATGTGTGTGTGCTACTTTAAAAACTTAAATGAATCTTTTGCATTTTAACTTCTGTTTCATTCCCAGCAGCATTATAAGCATTAAGTACACTTTTGTACAAGATTCTTGGAAAAACTTTATTCTTTGCGAAACTGTTCAAACTGGCAAAGATAAAACTTTGTCTGTGACATCAACTGACCTAACAAAATACAATAATAATTTTGTAACAAAACTTAATTTAACTGATAACCAGCAGAGTATAATTAGCATTTCCAGGAGGAAACTAGTCAACGGTTGGAGTTGCCATCTATAAAAAAGGATTTTAGTTAACAGCTACTTAAAGATATTTGGGTGACAACTTGGATTTCATTAACAATATTTCGGCTTGTCATCACAAAGCTTTTGTTTTATTAAGGTGTAAAGTGGTCGTTAAAATTTAACAACCCAAAAAGGTAGACGAATTAGTTTGTCGACATATACGCTATATAGTTGTGGTATTCAAATATATTAATGATGCGTAAGCTCTGCTTCGAAATCACACCTTTTATTTATCTAAACTAATTGGCATTCAATTTAATTGTTGAGAGAAAACACCTGTGTGTTAAGCATGAAAAAACATTGCCAACGATAACAACAATATAAAGGAACATTAGTCGTATATAAAAGTTTGTGTTTTTTTTTTTTAATCTATTTTGTTCGTATGACATGCAATAAATTGAATTCAGTTCAAGTTAAGGTTGATTGTTCATTTTAACAATAAATTCTTATTTATGGCCTGTAGTTTGATTAGAGGGTTTACAAGGACAGACGAACAAACAGACAGAGATACATATGGACGGACAACCATCACTAAATCTGCTCATAAAGTGATTCAGAGTAGATCCCTATAATAATAAAAGGAAGTTACAAACATCAGCACAAACTAATTATAAACAGAGTGGTATAGGGTACGAATACTAATTAAATTTATAAATGTAAAATGTGCCAAAAAATAAAACCATCAATTCATGTCAGGATTAAAGCCTTACTGAAAGACTCATAATCCTAGTGTCACAGGAAGCAAAATGTGTTTTGTTCAGCAGCTCAACAGGTAGTAAAACCACTAATGGTTACTAAAGAAAATGATACAATTTAAAAAGCATGAAGGCCACAGCATGTGATCAATTGCCTTTTACGTCTTCTGCAACTGAAGTGTAAATTAACCCTATCCCTTTCGAATGATATGAGGTATGACAGTGACCAGTTACCACCCCATTAAGTGTACGACAGTCTTCAGAAGAGAATGAAATAAATATCGTATAAACTTCGTAAGTTCATGTAGTAGTGAATGGCTGGATATGTATGTCGAAAAGTGAAATTTTCTCTAGAAGCTGGTGAGACCAATGAATATCACAGTAAACCTATAACAGAGCGCAACAGCCATTCTGGGATATACATATTAATAAAAATTATATATTTAAGTCTTACGAGGGCGAATCAACATAATCTCCCTTTAGCTCAATACACTTAGTCCAACGTTTCTCCAATTTTTGTATCCCTTCCAAAAAATAGGATTTTTCGAGGTCCATAATATAGGCACTTTTTTCATCGTTGGAGCGAAATCTCTTTCCACCGAGTCATTTCCTAAGGTTTGGAAACAGGATATAGTCACTGAGGGCTAAATCCGGAGAATATGGCGGATGAGGTACCAGTTCGCAGCCAAATTCATGGAATTTTGCCATTAAGACACGATTACGTTTATGGTCAAATGAGAGCAAACGCGGCACCCATCTGCAGACAGCCTTCTTAAATCAAACTGATCATTTAAAATCGAAACCACACAGCCATTTGAAAGGCCTATGGCATCAACAATCACATGCACTTTTACTCTTCGATCGGCCAACACCATATCGTGGATTTTTCAACATTTTCGGGTGTATTGACCTCAATTGGACGTCCAGAACGTTCAGCGTCATTTGTATTTGTGCGACCACAACGAAAGTCAGTAAACCACTTTTACAGTAGTCTACTAACGGGTGGTACTTGATGGGAGCAGTGCTGCATTTCATATAAGTACGAGGGAAGTTCGAAAAGTCACGGACTTATCGATCCACCCTCGTAGTTATGGAATGAGAAATCATCAATGGTTATTGATCCTCTAAAGATTTTACTAAACTGGCCCAGTACTTTCACTTTGACTTGGAATTTCTCACCCCCCATAGACAATGACCCGGAAAATCTACCACAGTGTAATTTTTATTAGTAGAACAAAACGAAAGAGCTAAAGATTCTCTTTTGCGAAGCAAGAGGCATGTACAACATTTAAATCAATATACTAGAGATTCTGAGTGGACAATCGACATCCTGATTAGTGCGTCACATATTTTGAGGGGGGGAGTGTCGCCATATAGTGTAGGTGGGACGCCAGCTAGGATCACCAAATAATATAAGAATCGCTGGACCGTTATATAATGTATGCCTTGTAGCAATCTACGTACATAGTGGCATTTAAATTGAATATAGTGTATGTATGGTGTATAAAAGGATACTAAGAGATGGGTGAGAACCGGACCAATCTCAGGAGGAATTTTGTCAAGTGCTTTCCTCAAAGCAGTTCCCGCGTGCACGCTAGATGCACTTTTTAATGTTTTACAGAGATAGCACGTGGGCAGGTTATGCCAATGTTTAAACCCTTTGGCAGAATATGCCAGTAAAAAAAAGGAAAATCTTTGTTTGGTTTTAATTATAACCCTTTCGAATCAGAATTATAATCGATTATTTATTTGAAAATGCTGGTCTTTTATATCATTATAATTTAATATTTTTACTTAATTTTCTTTACATTCGCATATTACAAATTCATTGATTTTTGAACGTTGGGCTCAATATCCAATCAGAAAACGTTCAATAATCAATTTAAATTTTTCCCCTCAAAATTTGAGTGACATTCCTATTTGTCATGGGTTATTGACACAATTTGAATTTTCACAAATTTGTCACTTTGCATTCCAGTGATATTTAATTACATAATTTGTGGTATGCGTTGAATGAAAAGAAAAGATATGCAAAAAAATAAATGTATGTAAACAAATAAATACAAATAAATATGTGCATGTGCATATAGTAAACAAAAAAATATAAACAAATAAAGATGAATAAATGAAATAAATAAAGATAAATGAAGATGTGTGTAACATCATCACACAAAGTTGATGTGGACAAGGACGATTTTGTCCTGAAATCTTATGAAACTAAGACTGATGTGGAAAATATGTGTCCTGATGAGTTGAAACGCTTGATTGCGTGTTCTAAAACGTTTTTAGGTTATTAAAATTTCCTCATCACTGGTAGGGGAAAACGTAAAATTTCTAAAAATGTCGGTGTTACCAAAATGTTTGGGCTTCAAGCACTTGTAAAGCTCATATCACACGATGTGTTTTTACATATGTACTGTCACTTTTTTTATCCATATGTAATTCCGTATGTCTGTCAAAATTATCGTTTTACATCGATTAAAAATTTTTGCTATCACTCGTGCATATCACATAACCTCTAAATGCTGATTTAATTTGTGAATTTACAAAAATTTATTGTTAAAAATAAAGTTATATATTTTATATATTTTTTAATTGTTAATTAATATTAAACAATTTATTTTTCTTTCAATATAAATCTTTATAATTTACTCTGTTTTTCTTTCGCCACAAACAGTTTTGTAAAGTGTGATTTTTTAGCTATTATCTTTCTGGCAACACTGGTTTAAACAGCTGACGCACGTTTCGTGTTTTGTTTCATTGTCAAACATCTTCAGTTTGGTCAACAATTTAACCATCAATCGTCTTACAAACGAACAACGCTTGCAAGTTATTGAATTTTATTATCAAAATGCGTGCTCTGTTAAGAAAGTTCATCGCGCGCTTCTTCCATTTTATGGTCAGTTTAATCGACCCATTGAAATAAGCAGAATTGTCGATTTTGGAGTGAATATCAGCCAGAAGCATTGGAAGAGCTACCAATGCATCCAGAAAAAGTCACAGTTTGGTGCGGTTTATGGGCTGGTGGCATCATTGGACCGTACTTCTTCAAAGATGATGCGAATCGTAACGTAACTGTGAATGGTGAGCGCTACCGAGAGATGACATCCAACTTTTTTTTTGCCCAAAATGCAAGAGCTTGACTTGCATGACATGTGGATTCAAAAAGACGGCGCCACATGCCACACAGCACGCGCAACAATGGACTTATTGAGAGGCGAGTTCGGTGAACATTTTATTTCACGTTCGGGACCGGTCAATTGGCCGCCTAGATCGTGCGATTTAACGCCTTTAGACTATTTTTTGTGGGGCCATGTTAAAGCTCATGTCTATACAGGCAATCCCGCTTCAATTGACGCGTTCGAAGACAACATTGAAGCATTTATTCGTGAGATACCGGCCGAAATGTTGGAAAGAGTATGCCAAAATTGGACTAAGCGGATGGATCATTTGAGGCTCAGTCACGGTCAACATTTGCATGAAATAATCTTCAAACATTAAATTATATGGACCGTACTATCGATTCAAATAAAGATTTCATGCATTTTTCTGAATTTTATGTGTTTTTTTTTTCTTCTTAAACTTTCCTATAGCTCTTAAAAAATCACCGTTTATTTTCATGCCAAAATAGAACCTGTTCTAATTGAAAAATGTACAACTTTTCTTCTGGGAAAATTTGACAGTTCATATGTAAAAACAAACACATCGGGTGATAGTACCTTAACCTTAAGGTAAAAAGCGAAAAACAATTAAAACACAAATTTTATTGAAATATTTATTATTTTACATTAAAAAATGCTGACCATTTTTTCAAAAAGTACCCCTTTTTAAAAAGTAGTCTTTTTTCTAAAGCGTACTTTTTTTAAAAAGCACTTTTGTCTCTAAAAAAGTACCTTTTTTAATAAAGTACAGTTTTTTAAGTACTCTTATTTAAAAAGCACCATTTTTTAACAAAGTATCCTTTTTAAATATTACCCATTTTTTCCCTTTTTCAAAAAATTACACATTTTCAAAAAAAAAAAAAAAAATTGAGTTTTAAAAAATATACATTTTAAATATAAAATACATGTTTTTGAAAAAGCATTTTTTAAGCACCTTTGTTAATTTCTCTTTTTTTTTTTGAAAAAGTACCTTTGTTTTAAAATCTAAGTTTTTTTAAAAAGTACATTTTTTAAACAGGTACTCTTAACTTAAAAAATATAATTTTCTTAAAAAGGCATCTTTTCTTAAAAAAGTACCTCCTTTTTTAAAAAAAGTACCTTTAATTAAAAAGTGCTCTTTCTTAATAAAGCATATTTTTCAAAAACTTATTCTTTCTCAAAAAATTTCTCTGTTCTTAGAAATTACATTTTCTTAGAAAAATATCTTGTTTTTTTTAAAATGTACCCTTTTTCTAAAAACTACCTTTGCTTAAAAACGTAAATTTTAATGAAAAAGTACATTTTCTTTTGAAATTTTTTGATTTTGAAAATAATCGGACAACCGGTTTGTTCCAATTTTATATGCATCACTATTTTCTTTTAACTGTTTTGATATTTAAGTTTTTTATAACCTATACCACAATGTGGTATAATGACTTTATGCTGATATTTGTAACTACCAAACATAGCTGAGCTAGATCCACTCACTTCCTGAGTCGATTTAGCGATGTCCGTCTGACCGTATGTCCGACCATCTGTGTGTCCATGTAATTGTTGTAATCAAACTAAAGGTCGCAAATATGACCATATATTGATATTTTGATTTGGTATATAAGTTTTATCAGCCATGGAATGAAGCTATTGAAATTAGTGAAAATCACTTCATGTGTAGACCTAGTCAGATCGATTTAAATTGTCATAATATCCAAATTATCATACAGATATCGGTTAAATTTCGTTCGTGTATCTTTAAAACATACATTTATCAGTAGTTCAAAAAATAAAACCTATAGGACAATTCTTAGTCGTAGCCCCCATTTGGTTTGTATATGTTTTGCAAAATATAAAAGATTTTGCCAAATATGACCAGGATTGGTCCATTTTTCGACCCAGCCCCATATATATATATATATATATATAGCATCGAATATGAATTTATTTATATCTGCAGGCCAAATAATAAAATTAAAATTGATTAATAAAATTCCACTTAGATTTGATTTATGCTTATTTTCTATACCCAATTCGTTGGACCTAAGATCAATTCTCCAAACGGTATCGTATAATCGGTCCAGATCGAATATAAAATTCTTGCTTGTTTTCTTATCTATTTTATATTTCAATTTATATTTACTTATTTACTAGCTATTTTTACCCGGTTTGCCAGGTATCCAAAGGTCTTTGACTTGAAAAATGGTTCACTATGCTTACCAGGCGCTGAGTACTTAGTCCCTAATGACATATTCCTCAAAATGAATGAACTTTCTCCCCAAAAATTTGTATGGGATTGGGGAATTTGTTCATGATGACACAGTTCCCCAATTTTTACGTTTTTTTCGGAGTAAATTCATTTTTTATTTCAATTTAAAATTTTTTGATTTTTTAATCTACAGCAAAAATGCTTCAAAAATAAGCTGCGAAACTTTAAGTTTTAAGCTTTTTTTTTTGAAGTTTAATTATTTTGCAAACCTATATATATAAAATTCATTTTCTGTTTGTTTGTTTATTTGTTTGTTTGTTTCTTTGTTTGACCGCTATACAAATTTTTATTTTTCAACGGATTTTCCTGAAATTTTGTACACACGCTCTCTATACGCCTACTTTTACGCCCACTTTTTATGTAAAATTCATTTTCTGTTTTATTCATATTTGTTCACTATACAATTTTTCTTTGTTAACAGATTTCTCTGAAATTCGGTACACACGATCCCTGTACTCCAGCTAAGGTCGCCATGTACTTTTTATCGACCACGCCTACTTTAACGCCCACTTTTTATATACAATTCATTTTCTGCTTTTTGGTATATTTGTTCGCTATACAAATTTTTCAACGGAATTCTCTGAAATTTGGTACACACGATCTCTGTACTCCAAGAAAGATTGCCATATGCTTCGTACCGGCCACGCCTACTTTAACACCCACTTTTTGTACAAATTAATTTTTTTTAATTAATTATTATTAAAAACCGATTAATTTTCATTTGTAAATAATTAGTTTTTTATTTTAAATAGTTCAATTATTTTTATTCTGAATAGTTATTCTTTTTATTGAAGCCAATTACAAGATTTTATTATTTTTGTTTCTAAAACCAATTACAAGATTTTATTATTTTTGTATTTAATACCAATTACAAGATTTTATTATTTTGTATTTAATGTACCTACTATGTAGGCTTGAGTTCTCCACGAAGACTAACTTTACATTTCTTTTTACTATACTAAATATAGGAAAAGAAATGCCGTTCCTCTGCGACAGAGAAACACCACCGAAAAATATTAAAAACAAAAATCATCGATAAATGCCGATCAGCAAAACAGATGGTTGACATAAACAATTCCCAAGTGCATTGCCTTCATTTCACAATAGTGATTGTGAAACCATAAACAATTTCAAGTGCAGCAACCTGAGAACCGTTTATGTTTCATAATTGGGCAAACCATTGGTAACAATAAAATGCCAATGAATGCAAAAGGGATTGGGACAGAAACAAAATAAAAAAAAATGCAAATGAGTGCAATACGAGATTGCGACAAAAGAATAAATGTTAAACATAGCAATAAGATATTGCAACATACTCGTGCCCGTTTAGAGTAATTTGATGAGGGCAAAAACATTTATAAAAATAAATGACAAACTAAGGTGTTTGTCAAGTTGGGTGGCAAAATATTTATTTACCAAAAAATTAATGACGTCACATTGTGTGACTGTGAATATGAGGATAATTGGTAAACTAATTCGTTCACCATATTGGGCGGCATGAATGACGGACTGACATGATTGGCGGACTGATTTGGTCGCCATGTTTGCAGACAAATTTATTCACCATATTGGCGGACTGTTCTGATTGGCGAACTGACTTGTTCGCCATATTTGCGGACTGATTTGTCACCATATTGGCGGACAGATTCGTTCGCCATATTAGCGGACTGATAAGATGGCATGGAAGTGTGTCATGCCTTAACTTACACAATTCATTTTATGTTTTTTGGTATATTTGTTCGCTATACAAATTTTTATTTTTCAACCGATTTCTCTGAAATTTGGTACACACGATCTCTCTGCTCCAGGGAATGTCGATATATTCTTCGTACCGGTCACTCCTACTGTTACACCCACTTTTTGTATACAATTTGTATTCTGTTTTTTGGTATATTTGTTTACTATAGAAATTTTTCGAAGAAAAATGGCCCAATTATGCCTCTGGACCAAAATCCGCACCAAACAGTGACTCATTTTGGGTGTATCGGCTTTTCAATGTATGCGTGAGGGTTTTCTGTGCCCCAAATGCGACAATTTTGCTTGTTTACATACCCGCCAAGATCAAAATGAGCTTCATCTGAAAAGATGATTTTTTTGGCAAAATCGACATCTTCTGTAAGTCGATCGCAGGCCCACTTAGCGAAGCGAAAACGCATTGGATGGGCAGTTGGCTTCAACTCCTGAACCAATTGGACTTTGTATGGTGTCATACCAAGGTCTTTATGCAAAATTCGTCTCAACGATGCCTCCGAAATGTTCAATTCTTGAGAACGACGGTGAATTGATGTTGATGGCGCTTCACGCACACTTTCTGCCACAGCAGCAATATTCTCGGGTGTACGCACTGTTTTTGGCTTTTCACGCTTTGGTTTATCGATGAGGATGCCACTTTTTTTCACAAGATAACGAACATACGGAGCTGACGGTGCTTCTCTTCTTCCAAAATCCGTCCGCAATTTTCGCACACATATTTCCCAGCGTTGTTCAAGCGTATACACAACCATATTCGTTCAGCGGATGGATAAAACTAATTATCTGTCAATTCAGACATGAGCTTAGTGTTACCATTCACGAAATAAGCACTAGTTGAAAAAAAAAACGTTAGATGGCGGACCCTTTACCACAGAAGATTTAATTCTCTAGATATAAATAACACAGTTTATAATACATCACAATTTATACCCAATGTTAATTGATACATTCTATTTATTTTTTTTTGTTTTGTTACCTTAGTTTGTAAGATTTATTTTGTACGAAATTAATTATGACAATGATACATTTTTTCCACATTTTTTGATGAATTTTTTCATAAGAATTTATTTACATAAATATGTTATTATTTATAAATATTTAAACGTTTTTTCTTTTCTTAGCGCATAATAATCCTTGATAATTACAATTTGTCTGTTGGACAATTACAATTGGCGTCTGTTTGGAATGATCGTCACTTCTCCAATTTTTCCCAAGCATGATTTGCAATTTTATTCATTAATAACCTATATTATTATACCCTATACCACTATGTGGTTTGGGTATAATGACTTTGTGCTGCTGTTTGTAACAACCAAAAATATTTGACCGAGACCCATCTTTAATTATACCGATTGAATCAGAATCACTTTCTGAGTTGATTTAACTATGTCCGTCCGTCCGTCCGTCCGTCCGTCCGTCCGTCCGTCCGTCTGTGTGCCCATGTAAAGCTCGTAATCAAACTGCAGGTCGCAAATATGAATATATTTTGATGAAATTTGGAATATAAGCTTTTATCGGCCATGGGATGAACGCTATTGAAATTGGTGAGAATCGGTCCATGTTCAGACCTAGCCCCCATACAAATTACCCATATGAAATCGACATAAATTGCCATAATTGTCCAAATTGTCATATATATGTTACTCAAATTGGGTTTGTATGCGTTCATTACATCCACTAATGAGTAGTCCAAAAATGATCCCTTTGACCCCATATAGAGCTGCTTCCCGATCTTCACTTAAATCTATTAAAAAACAAAAATATTGCACTGATTCTTCTCAAATTTTGTTTGTATATATTTTTGCAAAATACAAGAGACTTTACCAAACATGATCAGGATCGGTCCATTTTTGGACCTAGTCCCTTTATAGATATACCATCCGATATGAACTTTTTCATATCTGCAGCCAAAAAAATTAATAAAAATCCCACTCAAATATGGTTTTTTGCTTATTTTAAATGTCCAGTTAGTTGGGCCTAAGAGATAGGGTTTGTAAACGCATGGTATAGGGTATCGTATAGTCGGTCTAGACCGACTATAATTTTCTTACTTGTTTTATATATTTTTGATGTGTAAACATCTATACGCGCAGGGGGGTAAATTTCTATTTGACAATACAATCACAAAAACAGCGTAACTCATATCGGTGTGAGCTGAAGCAGATAACGCTGTGTGACTTATGATTGTATTGGTGAAAAATTATGATATGTTCTTTTCTAAACATTTTCCAACTGTCTTTCATTCGGTGTTTAGCAGTTGAATAGAAGGGTTGTGTTTTTAACAAGTGCGGTTGATCGATAGTGATAGAGTGAATATTGTGAAAATAATTAAGACAGTGACTTTAAATTAACCTTGAGATTTATTTGTTTGGGTGCTCCGTTGAACATTTGTAAAATCGGTATCTCAAAAATCTCCGGCCAAAAGTGTGGTTAGAGACGGTGACGTATAGAAGACATACACTAGCGCCAATATTGACTCTAGCGGCGAGTAGTGAAACTAAAGTCTATTTCCGGTTTCCGTTTCCGGTTTCCAACTTCCGGTTTCGGGTCGTCCATTTCCGGTTTGTGTCTCGGCTAAGTCCGTTTCCGGTTGGTGTCTCGGGTGTAACCGGTGTGAGACTCTGCTAACTTCCGTCATAGTTAGTAGTAGTACTGTGGTGAGCGGGTTGCGTATACATAACAACTTTTATAAACTATTAAGTATACGCAACAGTACTGATTGTTCGTTCGATTTATTAAAAGAATTTTTGTCCGTCCTTCCGTCGGTGTGTCCGTCCTTCCGCGGACGTGTCTGTCCTTCCGTGGACGTGTCTGTCCTTCCGGTAAGGAGTCAGTACTTTCGTCGACGTTCCGTCCTTCCGTTGCTGTGTCCGTCCTTCCACTGAAGTTTCCGTACTTCCGTCGACGTGTCCGTCCTTCCGTCAACGTCCGTCCTTCTGTAGCAGTTTCTCAAGGTTAGTACTTAGTAGTTAAGTTGTGAGATGCCGCCCAGAAAGCGGGCCGTGAAGCCGAAAGGTGACGCTTCGGACATGGCGACTACCGATGGGTGTGGTACTGGTGCACCCCCGGCGGGTGGTAGTCTGCTCCGTCACACGGAGAGCGAGTTGTCGAGCACGGAGATGGACGAAGAAATTAAGAGGGTCAAATTTGGTTCTCCGAAGAAGCCGGCTTCGCCTAGATTTAGGCGTCCTGCTGCTGTTGTTGCTGCTGGTGCTGCTGCTGGTGTTGCTGTTGCTGTTGCTGTTGCTGGTGCTGAGGAGTTGGTGGATGGGGCTGCTGAAGCTGTAATCAGCGACAAGGCATCTGCTGCCACCAGTAGAAAGACGCGTGACCGTATTAGGGCCCGGTCAGTACGTGAAGCTGGCATGGTTGGTAGAATGAAGGAGGTAAGCGCCGATTTGTTGGAGCTGGTAATGGCTGATGGCGTTGATGCGCGGTTGGCCAAGGCGGTTATGGGGCATGCTGGCGTATATGAGCAACTGCTCTTTAATTTAATCGCCGAGAACGAACAGCTGAAGGGGCGATTGGAGGTGTACGAGGGCGGTAAAGTGGCTGGCGCACAGGCAGTGGCTTCTAACATAAATAGAATTTCAGAAAACATCAATATAATTTCAGAAAACATCAATATAATTTTAGAAAACATCATTCGAGATTCAGAAAACATCAATTGAATTTCAGAAAACATAAATAGAATTTCAGAAAACATCAATATAATTTCAGAAAACATCAATTGTATTTCAGAAACCATCAATATAATTTCAGAAAACATCATTTGAATTTCAGAAAACATAAATAGAATTTCAGAAAACATCAACATAATTTCAGAAAACATCATTCGAGTTAAAGAAAACATCAATTGAATTTCAGAAAGCATCAATAGAATTTCAGAAAACATCAATTGTATTTCAGAAACCATCAATATAATTTCAGAAAACATCATTTGAATTTCAGAAAACATAAATAGAATTTCAGAAAACATCATTTGAATTTCAGAAAACATAAATAGAATTTCAGAAAACATCAATATAATTTCAGAAAACATCATTCGAGTTTCTGAAAACATCAATTGAATTTCAGAAAGCATCAATATAATTTCAGAAAACATCATTCGAGTTTCAGAAAACATCAATTGAATTTCAGGAAGCATCAATAGAATTTCAGAAAACATCAATTGTATTTCAGAAAGCATCAATAGAATTTCAGAAAACATCATTTGAATTTCAGAAAACATAAATAGAATTTCAGAAAACATCAATATAATTTCAGAAAACATCATTCGAGTTTCAGAAAACATCAATTGAATTTCAGAAAGCATCAATAGAATTTCAGAAAACATCAATTGTATTTCAGAAACCATCAATATAATTTCAGAAAACATCATTTGAATTTTAGAAAACATAAATAGAATTTCAGAAAACATCAATATAATTTCAGAAAACATCATTCGGGTTTCAGAAAACATCAATTGAATTTCAGAAAACATCAATATAATTTCAGAAAACATCAATTGTATTTCAGAAAACATCAATTGTATTTCAGAAAACATCAATAGAATTTCAGAAAACATAAACTGTATTTCAGAAAACATCAATTGAATTTCAGAAAACATCAATATAATTTCAGAAAACATCAATTGTATTTCAGAAAACATCAATTGTATTTCAGAAAACATCATTTGGATTTCAGAAAACATAAATAGAATTTCAGAAAACATCAATTGTATTTCAGAAACCATCAATATAATTTCAGAAAACATCATTTGAATTTCAGAAAACATAAATAGAATTTCAGAAAACATCAATATAATTTCAGAAAACATCATTCGAGTTTCAGAAAACATCATTTGAATTTCAGAAAACATAAATAGAATTTCAGAAAACATCAATATAATTTCAGAAAACATCATTCGAGTTTCAGAAAACATCAATTGAATTTCAGAAAACATCAATAGAATTCCAGAAAACATCAATATAATTTCAGAAAACATCATTCGAGTTTCAGAAAACATCATCTGAATTTCAGAAAACATAAATAGAATTTCAGAAAACACAATATAATTTCAGAAAACATCATTCGAGTTTCAGAAAACATCAATTGAATTTCAGAAAACATCAATAGAATTTCAGAAAACATCAATATAATTTCAGAAAACATCATTCGAGTTTCAGAAAACATCATTTGAATTTCAGAAAACATAAATAGAATTTCAGAAAACATCAACATAATTTCAGAAAACATCATTCGAGTTTCAGAAAACATCAATTGAATTTCAGAAAACATCAATAGAATTTCAGAAAACATCAATTGTATTTCAGAAAATATCAATTGTATTTCAGAAAATATCATTTGAATTTCAGAAAATATAAATAGAATTTCAGAAAACATCAATTGAATTTCAGAAAACATCAATAGAATTTCAGAAAACATCAATTGTATTTCAGAAAGCATCAATAGAATTTCAGAAAACATCATTTGAATTTCAGAAAACATAAATAGAATTTCAGAAAACATCAATATAATTTCAGAAAACATCATTCGAGTTTCAGAAAACATCAACTGAATTTCAGAAAGCATCAATAGAATTTCAGAAAACATCAATTGTATTTCAGAAACCATCAATATAATTTCAGAAAACATCATTTGAATTTCAGAAAACATAAATAGAATTTCAGAAAACATCAATATAATTTCAGAAAACATCATTCGAGTTTCAGAAAACATCAATTGAATTTCAGAAAACATCAATATAATTTCAGAAAACATCAATTGTATTTCAGAAAACATCAATTGTATTTCAGAAAACATCAATAGAATTTCAGAAAACATAAACTGTATTTCAGAAAACATCAATTGAATTTCAGAAAACATCAATATAATTTCAGAAAACATCAATTGTATTTCAGAAAACATCAATTGTATTTCAGAAAACATCATTTGGATTTCAGAAAACATAAATAGAATTTCAGAAAACATCAATTGTATTTCAGAAACCATCAATATAATTTCAGAAAACATCATTTGAATTTCAGAAAACATAAATAGAATTTCAGAAAACATCAATATAATTTCAGAAAACATCATTCGAGTTTCAGAAAACATCATTTGAATTTCAGAAAACATAAATAGAATTTCAGAAAACATCAATATAATTTCAGAAAACATCATTCGAGTTTCAGAAAACATCAATTGAATTTCAGAAAACATCAATAGAATTCCAGAAAACTTCAATATAATTTCAGAAAACATCATTCGAGTTTCAGAAAACATCATCTGAATTTCAGAAAACATAAATAGAATTTCAGAAAACACAATATAATTTCAGAAAACATCATTCGAGTTTCAGAAAACATCAATTGAATTTCAGAAAACATCAATAGAATTTCAGAAAACATCAATATAATTTCAGAAAACATCATTCGAGTTTCAGAAAACATCATTTGAATTTCAGAAAACATAAATAGAATTTCAGAAAACATCAATATAATTTCAGAAAACATCATTCGAGTTTCAGAAAACATCAATTGAATTTCAGAAAACATCAATAGAATTTCAGAAAACATCAATTGTATTTCAGAAAATATCAATTGTATTTCAGAAAATATCATTTGAATTTCAGAAAATATAAATAGAATTTCAGAAAACATCAATAGAATTTCAGAAAACATCAATTGTATTTCAGAAAACATCATTTGAATTTCAGAAAACATAATTAGAATTTCATAAAACATCAATTGAATTTCAAAAAGCATTATTTGAATTGCTGAGAACATTAATTGTATTTCAGAAAACATCATTTGAATTTCAGAAAACATCAATTGCATTTAAGAAAACATCAATTGAATTTCAGAAAACAGCATAATCGACTTATTTTTTATGCACTGGAAAATATGATGTTGATGTTTTCTTTAATTATTATATGTTTACACATCTCCCTTGTGATCGGACTCACATGATTTTTTTATCTTTATTATGTTTTCTTTAAATATTTTACAATGGAACATTAGAGGCTATATTCTAAATTATAATGAATTGCAAATATTAATTAAAAAAACATAATGTAAAGGTTATCTCAATTCAAGAATCACATATCACTAACAACAGTAATAACTTTCCAATTCCTAACAACTTCTCTTTTTACAATTATAACAACTCCAATGCTTATGGTGGCGTTTGCCTTCTAGTCCATAACTCCATCCAACATAAACATATACCCATAATTGGCGACTTTGATGCAGTCTGTTTAGACATACAATCTAAAATAAAATTTAACATTATATCAGCTTACATTCCTCCCTCTGTAAGCTTTAATAATCGTATTCTACAAAATGTTTTTGGAAATCCCAACTTGCCAACTCTGGTAACTGGTGATTTTAATAGCAGGCACCAAACTTGGGGGTCCATTAGATATAACAAGAGGGGAAACACTTTGTCCAAATTTATTAACGACTCAAATTTTGTAATTCTGAACGACAATTCACCTACACATTTTTCCACGCATAACACGTTGACACATATTGATTTGTCTTTTTGTTCGCCTGAACTAAGTACTCATTCTACATGGACTAGAGAACAAGACCACTTTCCTATAATCTTATCACTTTTTAGTAACCATAATGTAAGCAATAAATTTTTTAAACCTCGATTCATAACAGAACTTGGCAATTGGGACTTATATAACAGAAAATGTACCTATTTTGAATCTATTAGGAAGCCCGATATAAAATGCAATAGGGAAGCGTCGAACCTTAAAAAAATTATTATTCAATCAGCAAATGAATCGATTCCGCATACCAAACCAGTTACTGGTTGTTCCCCGGTTCCATGGTGGAATCGACAACTTGAAAATTGGAAGGTAGAAAAAAATAGATTGTGGTATATTTTTAGAGAAAATATTAATAATGATAACATGATAAAATACAAAAAGGCAAATGCACTTCTTAAAAGAGAAATCAAAATAACCAAACGTAAATCACTGCACAAGTTTACATCTAAAATAAATCCAAGCTCATCCCCTAAGGAAGTATTGAATAACATCAAAAGATTTTGTGGCTATAAAACGTTTCAGGACATTGATTGTATACAAAGTAGCAATCCACCATTCAACAATTTAACAAATTCATTTGATATTGCAAACGAATTGGGTGAGTTTTGGTCGTCGAACTCATCTGATCTAGAATTTCCGGCTAAGTTTATAGAAAACAAAGCTACCTTTAGGGAATGGTTAGTAAATATTAATCCAGGAATGAAGGCGAAACTTATAGAACAGGATATAAATAACATTGAACTATTATCAACTCTTAACCAGCTAAAGGGTAAATCCCCGGGTTTGGATAGAATTACATACGATATGATTAGAAATTCTCCCAACAGCATTAAAAATAGAATTTTTAAATTTTTTTAATAATATTTTGAATACTCATATACCCCAACAGTATAAAACGAGTGTCATAACGCCAATATTAAAACAAAATGGAGATCGAACTAAGACTAAGTCTTATAGGCCTATCTCACTGAATTCCTGCATAGGTAAAGTACTTGACAGAATAATTGTTAATAGACTTTGGTGGTTTATTAATTCCAGTAAGCTCCTTAACAATAATCAAATGGGATTCAAAAAGGGTAAATCGACAGCCGATTCGCTACTTTATGTTGAGCAATTGGCAGCTAGTAGTTTGGCTTCCAAGGGTCATCTGACAATAATATCCCTAGAATTCGAAAAAGCATATGACAAGATTGGCATTCATACGGTGATCGATCAGCTTATTGAATGGAAAGTTGGACCAAAGATAATAAACTATATTGCAAATTTTATGACCAATAGAAAATTCATGGTAAGGTTGGGAAGAACATATTCAAAATCTTTTGATTTATATAATGGAATCCCTCAGGGATCTCCATTATCTGTTATTTTATTCCTCATTGCATACAACAAGTTATGCGACATCATGTCTCTTCAAAAGAATATTAAATTTTGTGCATATGCAGATGACTTCGGTATACTGATCAAATCGAAAAAAAAAGAAAAACCCCAATCTTAATATCCACAATCTATTCGATAATATTTTACATTGGTGTGAGGGTTCTGGTGCAATGCTATCGGAGAACAAATGCCAGTACATGCACGTATATAGGAAACACAACTGTACCGCTAATATAGTTACAGGTAATATCCATCTTACACAAACTAACAAATTGAGAATATTAGGCGTGATATTTAATAGGACTCTTAAATGGAATAGCCATATTGATTATCTGGTTGGAGCTTTAGTAAATCGTACTAATATTATTAAATGTTTATCGTATCCTAAATTCAATACAAGCACTGCTACCCTACTAAATGTGGTGAAAGCCCTCATTATATCCAAAGTCAGGTATGGTTTATTCCTGTATGGAAATTCTTCTAAAACCTACCTCAAAAAAGTAAAAATGGTTATAAACATGGCAACTCGGCATGCCCTAGGCACACTACGAACTACTCCAATAAATAACATTAACTTTGAAGCAAATATGTTAAATTTAGATTTATTATACCAACTCGAATCGAAGAAACTTATTAAATCTATTATGTTTTGTCAAGATACACCTCTCAGATCTTCTGTTGATAAATATAGATCTTGTAAATCACATAAAATTAAATCCGCCCTTTACAACACCTTGAAAAACACCACCGAGTTTTACCTACCTACTAAGATTGCCAAATCTAGTGCTTTAAGCCACCCTCCATGGCATTTAAATATGAAGTCAATTAACTTATCCCTATCAAACTATAAAAAGGAAAGTACACCATCATACCAATATCGTCTAATGTTTCAAGATATTATCAGTAAACACTACGACAGAACTTTTATCTACTCAGACGGATCAAAGACAAATGAAACCGTATCATTTGCCGTTAGTTCAGAGACCAATGTGATTTATTCATCTTTACTTCCAGATTTTCGTACTGTATTTACTGCTGAAATAATGGCAATCTACGAAGCAATTGGACTCTGCGAGAGAATTAGGAAATTCGCTATTTGCACTGATTCACTTTCGGTAATTCATGCCATAATAAATATTAATAACAACAACTTTCATGCAATGAATATCACAAACGCATTGATTAAAAATTTCCCCAGAATTATGTTAATTTCGGTTCCAGGCCATTCCTCCATACCAGGTAATGAGCTCGCTGACTTTGCTGCCAATCAGGCACATAAATCTCCTTTACTCATGTCAGTAAATAGAAATTTTTCGGACATTAAAAGGACAGCAAATTCTAGCATTTATAGCTTAAATTCTGATACATGGAATTTAACTAACAGTTGGTACAAATCAATTAATACTACTAAAAACACTATATATAAATACTTACCAGATAATAATTTTATTAACAGACTAGATATGATTAAATTTCTTAGACTCAGATTGGGACATACAAAATTAACACACACCTACATAATCTCAGGAACCAGTCCCCCAACGTGTGGATGTGATAACAACTCTAGGCTCTGTGTTTCACATATCCTCTCGGACTGTATATTATATCAACGCCAAAGACGTCAAATATTTTCCGATGTTAATCCCCTATCCCTATTATCTTTTCCCTCAACTCAGTCTATCAAACAAATAATAAATTATTTAAAATGTATTAATATATATAATATAATTTAAATATTGTAAATATAATCTTTAAAAAATATAGATATTACCACCTAATTAGCTTAAGGCCTTGTTGCTATAGCTTCATAAATTTAGTATGTACATTTATGTATTATCTAAATCTTAAATAAAATAAAATAAAATAAATAAATAAATTACAATTTGTATGTAAGGAATTCTGTTATCTTTTAAGTTCTGTTTATTTTATTGTTAATTTTTATAAGAATATTTTTGGGATCAATAAATTGAAATTGAAATTTGAAAGTTGTTAAAAAAACACATTGAAAGTAGCAACAACTTTTTGGGCGCAATGAAAATGCAATTCTTTTAGAATGACTTCATTTTTTATTTTTTTTTTTTGGTTAACCCATTATCGGCCGCTACCAGAAATCGCAGGAATTTTTTGAATTCCTTTTAAATACTTACTTTTAGGAGCTCAATTTAGAAAAATTTAAAAAAAAAAAATTTTTTTTAATTGTTGTTCTCTAGATATCAAGTGGTCGAAAAATCGACCATTGGCCAGAAGTCAACATCTACATATATAAATAAAGAAATGCGTTTTTTTACGAATATTTAGCTTTAATTCAATTTATTCGTTTTTAGTTGTATCAAAAATGTTATTTATTGATAAGATATAAATAATTAACGCAGAAAAGGTTAGATAGTTTGGATATATTCATCAAAACGCTTGGTATGCAAGTAAATATTACGCTTTTTTTGAGTAAAATTGGAATTTTTTCACGAATATTTAACTTTAATTCAATTTATTCGTTTTTAGTTGTAGCAAAAATTTTGTTTATTGATAAGATATGAATAATTAACGCAAAAAAGGTTAGAGTGTTTGGTGGTATTCATCAAAACATTTGGTGTGCAAGTAAACATTACATTTTTTGCATGTAAAAATTGTATGTTTTTTGCATACTTTGCAGCGACTATATTTGTTTTGAGGGCTTTTTATCACAATATGGTTTTTTTCGTCGATCCGTGGGAAACCAGGAGGGCATTCTTTTTTATCAACATCAGCAGCGTTATCTTCCATGTCTTCGTTCATCATATTGGAAGTCAGTAGCTTGGTAGTAACAGCAGAACGAAACTCTAATTGAGTAAGTGCCTTTGTGTTTTCATGCTTTGCCAACATGCAATGCATCTTCCAAGCATTGACCATTGCATTGCCGAGAGCGTTGGTCCATAGTGGCCACAACCACTTCTTTCCTCGTATGCATATTCGATAGTTGGCCACTGCGTTGTCGTGAAGGTCAACGCCTCCCATACCTTGGTTATATTCACGAATTACTTTAGGTTGGGGAATCGCAACTGTTTTCCTTTGCGTACGACAATATCTTCGAGCATTGAACAATGGCTCGACTGTAGAATTATTAGTAATGACATTCACAACTGCATTGTCATTCCAACGGATGACCAATATTTCTTGCTTAGCATCGAATAATTGGTCAAATTCGCTACGTTCAGCCTTTTTTAAATTTGCTAATGGAATTTTCGCCATTCTGTTTTCACGTATTGTGCCAGTTGCAAAGAAACGGCGTTCATTCAGTAGACACATAAGATGATAGGAGGAAAAAAAATTGTCAAAGAAAATAATATGACAATCGGGATCAGATACATTTTCAAGCAAATTCAAAACCGTTTGAGCGCCAAGACCGATATTTTTATCATGGGGAGTTGCCGAGCCACCGTATGGTATGGAAAAGAATAGATATCCTTGCTCTGAACACAAGCACCATGATTTGAATCCGAACCGAGCGCCAAGACCGATATTTTTATCATGGGGAGTTGCCGAGCCACCGTATGGTATGGAAAAGAATAGATATCCTTGCTCTGAACACAAGCACCATGATTTGAATCCGAACCGAATCGGTTTTCCGCGAATAAACATCTTGCACGAGTGTCTTCTAAAATAGGGTATCATCTGTTCATCTATAGATAAGATGTGGCTGAAAACTCCGAACTGCATAAATTTTTCATTGAGAGCATCAATAATCGGTCGGACTTTCGCAAAGCGATCTACTACGTTCAGATTGTTGTTATCCGAGAGGTGGAGAAATCTTTTTATGACTTTGAATCGATTTCGGCTCATCGTTTGCTTCACCATAGGTACTCCCATGTCCTGCTGACTTAACCAATAATTATCGATGTGTAGCAGCGTGTGATACCCTGATAGGTACAATATACCAATGGTGTCACATCAATGGTTGCATTATTTTGAGTGGCATATAAATTCGTGAAGTGAGTAATATCCTCGATCAATGTTCCATCAAAATACAATGAAAATATGTCATACGGTGACATACCATCTACACAAAGTCAAAAACTAAAAATTAAGACTCAAAAACGACTAAGGCCCGGTTGTTTAATAGTCAAACAACTCGAATAAGCTATCTATTGAATAAATTTTTTAAATTCTGTCAAATTCAATACAAATTTTACAAATTTATTCGCTAGAAATCTGAGGTTTGTTTGTCTATTGAACAACCGGGCCTAAATGATATTAAAAAAAATTGTTCACTTACCAATTTTTGCGCAAATTTCTTCCTTTTTCAAACCTTCCACGTTGATTGGTGCTCTGGTGTAAGTAAAATCCCCAGGTTTCTGCCAATCAGGATCTTCAAAATCTGCCTTTCCTTTGAATAAGGATGGATTAACAGCTTTTTTAGATCTTCCACGTCTTTTTGCGGCTTTCGATGTTGATGGTTGCGGCTCTTCAGTATCATTAGGTATTAAGTCATTGTCTCGAACGTACTGTAACTCCACTTCCCCGGTAATTTCATTCGCACAATCATCATTGCCATCATTTAGAGCAATTTGATTATTGTCGATATCTCTTCATCAGTCACATAGTCTACTTTAGGTGGAATAAACACGACATCAACATCTTTTGAACTCATAATGGCTTGATCTTCCTCGTCATCCGAACACGGCTCGTTCAAAGCAGCCATGATTTCTACCATGGTTAACACTTTTCTTTATATAAAACCACACCAAAATGCAATTATCTCACTTTTATTTGCCACACACACACGTCTGCTCTGCAGAAAAGAATAACAATTATGACAAAGCAACAGCGAAAATAAAAAAAAATTCGCAGAATTTTGCACAGCCTACTAGCAAAATTTCAAATTCAACTCTGCAGAAAAGAATAACAAATATTACAAAGCAACAGCGAAAATAAAAAAAGTCGCAGAATTTTTCACAGCCTACTAGCAAAATGTCAAATTCAATTAAATATGTACTTGGCCAGTGGTCGATTTTTCGACCACCAAAAATTACGCTCTCCTGGGAAGTAGAAAACTTCCAATATTGTTGCGGATATCAATTGATTATTGTTATTTGGTCTTTCCGCTTCCTCAACATGCAAAAATAAAATAAGTAATTTTAGTTTTAAGACTTTTTACTGAATTTTGAAAATTGATCCAAAAAAAGTCCTTTCTTCTTCCTTTCACGAAAATCTGCAAACTTTTATTTTTTTACGAAAAGCTAAAATCAATGCGTTAACAAAAGATCAAAATTGTCTTATCCATCAACGGTTTAAACAAAACATATCTAACGTTTGAGTTACATCGCTTCAAAGTTGCTGGTCGAAAAATCGACCAGCGGCCGAAAATGGGTTAACAACATAAAAAAACAAGTAAGAAAATTATAGTCGGTCTAGACCGACCATACGGTACCCTATACAATGGTTTAGGCCCAACTAACTGGACATAGAAAGTAAGCATAAACCAAATTTGCGTGGGATTGTTATTATTTTTTTTGGCTGCAGATATGAAAAAGTTCATATCGGATGCTATACCTATATGGGATCCGATCCTGGCCATGTTTGGTAAAGTCTCTTGTATTTTGCAAAAATATATATACAAACAAAATTTGAGAAGAATCAGTACAATATTTTTGTTTTTTGATAGATTTAAGTGAAGATCGGGAAGCAGCTGTATATGGGGCCTATGACTAAGAGTTGTCCCATAGGGATCATTTTTGGACTACTCATTAACGGATAATAAACGCATACGAACCCAATTTGAGCAAGATCTATATGACAATTTGGATCTTATGGCAATTTATGTCGCTTTCATAGGGGACATTTGTATGGGGCTAGGTCTGAACATGGACCTATTCTCACCAATTTCAATAGCGTTCATCCTATGGCCGATAAAAGCTTAAATAGCAAATTTCATCAAAATATATTCATATCTGCGACCTGTAGTTTGATTAAAAAGTTTACATGGACACACAGACGGACGGACGGACATTGCTATTTCGACTCAAAAAGTGTTCTGATTCGATCGGTATAATAAAAGATGGGTCTAGGTCAAATATTTTTGGTAGGTACAAACAGCAGCACAAAGTCATTATACCCAAACCACATAGTGGTATAGGGTATAACAAATCTATTAATTAAACGTCATTTTACACTGAACAAACATTAATTTTTCTACACAACAGAGCAACAATGAAGTCATTAAGTAAAATATTCCATATTAGAGATATTTACTATGTTCTCATTTACAGAAACCTTTCAAAAGGAATGGCACATGCATACAATGATGTGACACATATTGTTGGCTTTACAAACAAACCAACACCGGCAAAACAGCACAAACACAAACGAACCTTCAAACAATCTGTCTACAAATAATCTGAGTGTCTGTATTTAATATATTGTGATGTATTGCATGGAGGGAGGAGTTGATGGAACATGTTTATTTAAGCGACATGTTGATGATAATAATAGGGCACTCAATAATATAAAAGCCAAAAATAGAATACTGCATGAGTTGGCCTTCTCACACACTATGGGTGTGATTGTGTATTCAAGTCAATTGATTTTCTTATTATGTATCATGCATACATATAAAGTACACTGTACAAACAAATAAAATGAACATGGTGGATGGGGAGGTGGAGGTTTGATGTGCCCTAATGAGTACTGAAACAGAAGTGTGTAAATATTAAAGAGTGTGTCTTTGTATTTTTGAAGGGAACAAAGTTCATGTTTTGTTTCATTAAAGCCACAAGTGGTAACACGAAATCCGTATAATTACTTGCCAAAATGAAATAAAAAAAAAACACATTTCTAAACAACATCAACTACATAATGTAGTTCGGAATTAAGTACGCCCACTACAGCAACCACCGCAACAATGACAGCTCTAATTATTTATTTCCTGTTGAAGTTAAATTAATGAAATGGAAATATCCTGTTTGAAGCATAGTTACAGATGATAATTGCGAAAGTTAGTTAGCAAATGAGGATGTAATTACCGGAAATATCATTATTAAATGACACAACACAAATGTTGACAATATAAATTCAAACTAAAAACAAACTTAGAAGAATCTTTGAAAATTTCATTTTTGTTTTTAGTTTTGCCGCAGGGAAAACTTTAATTCAGTTTCTAGGTTAAAATATGTTTGTAGAAAATCGCAAATGAGACTTTGTAGTATGTAATAATTGCATAAAAGCAAATAGTTTAATGGCTTAAAATTCAAAGTAAGATTTCAAGTTTAGTTTTCAAAGAACTTTAATCGACTTTTTTGAGTCTCATAAATTTGTATGAGGAAACTTTGAATTTTTAGCTAAGAAATTTTTTTTTAATTTCTCAATTTTCTCATCAAATTGTTGTTCAATTAAAGAACACAAATAAGCATAATTTTGTTTAAGTTAAAATAAAAACGATTATTAGATTAAATAATATAAATGGGGTGGTGACTGAAGGCTTACGAAGAACTAACCGACTATAAGCAGAGTTCAGAAAAAAAACACACACCGAATAAAAACTCGTACATTTAAGTAAACACACATACCTCAGACCAACAGACACATGTTTTTATTTTCATATCAATTATGTGTGTTTATAAATTTTGGACGGTGCTCAACACAATCATGACTATGTATCGTTTTAATATTTCGTTATTAGACGAACATTATTCTATCACGTATTTTTTGTTTCGGCCGCATATAAACCACACAGATTCGAGTGTAGCTTTAGTTCGTTTTCTTGCACGTGTACTGCTAAAAAAGAGAATATGTTCTTAAAACATTATACACTCGCGATCGGAAAAATCTGAAACACCCCTTCAATAACGACAAAAATTGTTATAAAAAAATAAAAATAAAAAGATAATAATAAAAAAAAAAATAAAAATAAAAAGACAATAATAAATATAAAACAGAGAAATTTTATATATTGTTTATGACTTAATTTCGTTTTTTTTCGATCGCGAGTGGGTAATGTTTCAATTTTTAGATGTACGTAGTGGTATAGGGTATAAAAATAGTTATGTTATAAATGGATATCTTAGTCATAAGACTACATTTTTTTAATTTATGTATTTTTTTATTTTTATTATTATTATTATAAATTAATTTAATTATTATTAAAAATAAATAAAGAAAATAATTTTTCAACATTTCTATAAAAAAAAGTGATTTTTTCTTGAGGCTAACATATTGCGGGTATTACAGTATCGAAGGTATGCAATTTATTTAGGTATGTTACATACCGTCGGAAAGATTAATTTGTCTAGTTTCTCAGTATACGTTTGTAGGAAAAAATCTATAATATTTATAGGCTAGGCGATTTCTTGTGACCGATGTGTTGTTCTACCGTTTTATCCCGATTTTCACCAAACGTATATTATTTGAAAGGTATTCTATTTAGCCGTTTTGCAGAGTAACAGATTTTTAAATTTTTACATAAAATTATACATATGCTATGTGTGTGTTTATTAAATGTTAATGTGTTTGTTAATGAGTTAGTTATCTTCATTCACAATAATAATAAATCAAAAAAAGTGTTGGTTTGAGAATTGGCGAAGTTGAAAAATAAAGCTGCATAGAAATTGCACTCGAATATCGAGTGCTGGAATCTGCTAGTTAAAATTAATGTATATGCTAAAAATTTAAAAACCGTTGTCTTCAGTTACAAAACATCCCACTCAGCGACCAAAAAGCTCTTAAAGGAAAAAATATAAGCTTTCTTTTGAGCAAAAAAAAAGTGTGTTGAAAAAAAGTCAAAAAATTTTTGGTTTTATAAAAAATAGTAAAAAAAAATTTTTTTTTATTTTTATTTTTAAAATTTTTTCCAAAAGATGGCAGAAATAGCTTCTTAACTGTTTGGGACAAATTTTGCTAAGAACAATAGGTAAAAAGTTACATGGATGAGAAAAAACAACTGTTTGGCCAAAATGTCAAATTTTGATCCCCTCTAACTCAGAGAGTTCTTGACCGTTCTTGTTGAAAAATTGTGTCTAATTGTGTCATGCCGATCGGTTTCGAAAGTTGGGTTACTTTACATAAAACGCCCCATATATCTATATATATAGTTTTAATTAACACTTATTCAAGTTAATAAATGTTAAATATGTTTCGAGAAATCTTTACAAACCCGAAGTTCTTTACTTTTTGATATGCGCTCAAAAAATAGAAAAAGGACTTTTATGCTTTATGGTAATTATAGTTCTGATTTTATTCTTTACTGGCAGATTCCAGCCTTCGAAATTCTAGTGCAAATTCTAGGAAATTTTATTTTTTCATTAAAAAAAGACCCTAAAGGTATGCTAATTATAGCCATTCGCAAATCAACACAAAAAACAAATTCATTTTTATTACAAACACATTAACAAATTTAATAAACACACACATAGCATTGTATAATTTTATATATGTGTCAGTCGCAATTTTAAATGCAATTTACTCAAAATAAAGGGAAAATTTTTAAATCTGTAAATCTGCAAAATGGCTAAAAAGAAATACCTTTCAAATATTATACGTTTGATCAAAATCGGGATAAAAGGGTAGAACAAAACATCGGTCACAAGAAATCGCTTAGCATATTAATATTATAGATTAAATCTTTGTTTTTATAATAATAATTATTGAAATAATCAATTGCAAATTAATAAAGTTCGAAGAATTAATTTGCATGGCTTAAACGAAAATTGCAAAACATTGGTTTTAATAAAAGTAAGATTGCATTTTGTTTATGACCTAAATATAAATTCCAAATTAATAAAGTTCAAAGAACTAAAAAGTATGAATTACAAAAGTATTAATTGTAATGTATCAGCATTCTTTAAATTAGAACTATATTATTATAAGCTTTACAATAGGTTTCTTAATACATTACTTTAAGTTTGTTAAGCAAATGGCAATCTCTTCACTTTTCCCGCAGGTGATGTCATAACAATATAAATGAAAATTAGTTTGTTGGTTTTGTAGGTTTGTGGGTTTGACATTAATAGATGGCTAAACTATAGGACCAATCTTCTTCAAAATTTTCATAGTGTGTAAGTTTGTATCGGGAAAGTAAAATAGGCTATATTTTTTCTTAATATGTGAAGTGGGCGTGGCAAATCCCATATTCAATATCATATATTTGAAGCTCTATGACAGCAAGAGCCCTCAACCTTTGTAGGAGTACATAAGTTAGTAATGTGAGAAGTCGAGCTGAAAATTAGGCGTGGCATCTCCCATACAGGGTAAATACATATCATCATATATCTTGAGTACTATAATGGCCAGAGCCTTGAAACTTACTGCACGTCAATTGCTTGTTAAAAATTAGAAAAATTATCTCGAGTACTATAAATCCGACAGTCTTGAAACTAGCTGTGATTCATAAATGATGAGTGTGAAAAGTCATGTGAAAAATAGGCGGGATCAAACCAGTGGGCGTGGCTCCTCCCACACATGGTAAATACATATCATCATAATTAACAACAAAAATATTACTACAAATAAGTTATATGGCAAAACAACGTTTGTGCGGTCAGCTAGTTTTATTTATATATTTATTTTATTTTTATTTATTTAATCCAACTGGTAATACAAAAAGCCTTATCGGCCAAAAAATAAAGTATTACAAAGCAAATATATAATTCACTATGTCAACTACATAACATATTTTTAATAACCTTATATGTAACTTAAACTAATTATGTATGGCATATTTAAATTCAATTAAATGTAGACGTATGGCTCCAAACCCAAAAACATCACAAAATCCCTTAATAAATAGAAAAACTAAAAAACTAAGTCCCAGCCAGAGAGCGATTAAAATGATTCAACAGCATTTTCTTGTAAATATTTTTTGAACTAGAAAAATATCTTAGTGCAAGAGGCAGTTCGTTCCAAGTCCTCGCAACCCTAATTAAAAATGAATGTGTGAAAACTTCATAATGAATGAGAGGTATTACAATTTGAGGATTTCGACACGAATGCAAAAAGTTAAAGTTATTACATAAATCAATAGGAACACCACATTTAAGTGTTTTAAAAAAGCAAAGTAAAGTGCGTAGCATTACATAATTTTCAAAGGTACATCCTAAAAATTCTATAGCACAACTAGTTACATGGTCCCGAATTCTAAGATTATAAACAAATCGCAATATTCTGTTAAAAATACGTCCAAGTTTGCCCAGAATAAAGTTTGATGAACCAGAAAAAAAAGCTCTATGCTTGATGTGTTTTGGCATATAACAATTAAGGGAATACAGCCTTCTTAAAACTAAAAACGTCTTGGTAGAAAGATGTCGTTCAAACGAAAGATACTGATCTATATAAACTCCGAGACATTTTAAATTGTCTACAAATTGAATAGCTTCACCATTGATAGTAAGTAGTGGATGTTGGTGGATATGATTACCAATAACAAACTGAATGGCTTTTGTTTTAGAAGGATTTATCGTTAAATTATTGGCTGGCATCCAGCTTGAGATTGATATCAAATGACTGTCAACAGAAGATTCAAAATTGTGTCCAAGGTTAGCCTCATTGAATAACAATTGTACATCGTGCTTTCTAATAGAGTCTGCTAGAGAAAGTAGTAATGAGGTAGAATTATAATTGTTACGAAAAGCATACTGATTCGAATGCAACAAATTATTTTCATTTGTATAACATAAAATCTGACCTTTAATTAGATTTTCAACTATTTTAGATATTGGAGATAATATGCTTATTGGCCTTAGATTGTCAATATTAAAACTTCCTGCTTTGGGTATAGGTACCAACTTCCACGATGAGGGGAAAGAAGATACAGTAAGAATGGTGTTCACAATATGAAGGAGAATATTTGAAATAAGAGGATATATAAGCTTAATAAATTTTATAGGAATTAAATCATGTCCAGTAGCATTTGATTTTATCTGTTTAATAGCTAGAACCAAGTCATATTCAGTGACAATATGAAAAGAAAAGCATTCAAATTCATCCACAATATCATTGCAGTTAAAATCATCTATACGACTGGGGCTATAATTACCCAAAAAACTATTATTCAAAGATTCAACATCAACCGCATTTAATGGATTGCCGTCTGTGCCTACACAACCAAGATTTTTAAGTTTTCTCCAAATTTGTTTACTATCTGTTGTATTAAATAATCGTAAACCATATTTTCTACGTTCCTTCCTATTAGTAGACTTAGCTTTGTTTCTATATTTGCAATATGTTCGCCAATTGTAATCAGTATTATTACAACGATAAGCTTCGAACGCTAAGTCTCTTAGTGATCCAGCTAGCACAACGCTATTAGACTTCATAAAATCTAAGTCCTTTCTTTCGCAAAATACTCTGGACATAGGAACTTTACTATGAAGATTATTTATCAAAAGCTTAAAATAACTTAACTGCACATCAATATCATTAGTGCTGAAAATCTGAGTTATATCAAACTCGCCAACAAGTGCATACAATTGATTATAATCAATTCTACTATAATCTTTAAATTCAACCACTCTATTACTGTTAGTTCTTATAAACTTATACGAAAGATAAATAAAACTATGGTACGAGTTTGTAAAAGGACACAGAAATTGGTCAGTATTCTCTACAAAAGAACTATTACTCACAAGAAAAAAATCAATTAGTGAGGTTCTACCTCGAGCTAAATCTAAATGTGTAGGCATACAATTGTGTACAGTATACAATCCGATTCTATGACACATAGATCGAAATTCATTAGATATTAATTCATTTAAAAGATTACGATTGAAATCACCCATAACAATAATGTTAGTGTACTCTTCAAATAACTCACTATGTAAATCCTCAAAGGATTCAATATTGCCATTTGGTAAGTAAACAACACCAACTAATGTTGGCACACCATTTATGTCCATTACCTCAACAAATAACTATTCACAAATTCCATAATTGGAGCTTTTAAAAACAGTTTTATATTTAAGTAATTTGGATATATATAAGCATACACCACCTCCTTTCCACAAGGTACCACTATTTGCCGTATTATTTACTACATCACCCTGTCCTAAAACAATATTTGCATTAACATCTTCTCACGAACTAACCAAGTTTCCGAAATACCAATAATATTAATTCCTGAACCATGAATAAGGTGCTTAAGTTCTTCCAACTTAGTAGATCTTGTAGAAGGATTTATACTTTGAACATTTATGTGTCCAAGATTAAGATATCCATTATTGGAACGAAAAGCTGATTGAACTATAGAATTGTCTCTAGCAATAGGACCTAAAAGTACATCAAAGTAAAAAAGAATATGTGATGTTTGGGTGGAGCAAGTATTTAATACAAAAGAAGCCATACTTAACCTATAATTAATAAATACAAATAACATTATATAATTAAAAAAAAAAATGTTTTAATAACAAACAATTTTAATTGAAAAAAAAAAAACAAAATCCAAAACAAAAAATGATGCTGATAATTGAATAAACATATTTTAAAGTTTAGATCGCTTACAATAAACTTATTTTTTTCCTATCATAGATTTGTTTATTTTTTAATATTTCAAAAGCAAATTATGAACAAAATAAAAACAAAACCAATTGTAAAAGTGCTAATATACTTTATAATACTCATCTCAGACAGGTTCGCCAAAAAATTCAATGCATTGCTCAAGATCAAAAGTTTTTTCTGCACCTCCCCCAAGCTGTTTGATTATACATTTAGGAATTGCTCTATTTAACATTTTCAAATACGAAATTTTTTCCTCCTTAACTAACGATTTACATAATTTTAGAAGTTTGGCAGCCATATGAGTAAGATTACACTACTCAACAAAATGAAAAAAATTTCATGTACTCCGGATGCGATAATTTTTTCTGTGTAGATAACCTTGACATGAGCTCGAAAAACGCAATAAAAAATTTTTTTTTCGTTTGGTTTTTTTTTTTTTTTTTTTTTTTTAAATTTTAAAAATTTTTTTTTGGTTAATTTGTTTCGTCCAGCATAACTCGGGAACCACTCGCCCGATTTAATTGAATTAAATTGTAAAAAATTTAAAATTACAATTCCCTTAATCTGTTTATATATTGTTTTCCTATACAAGCAACAGTTTCCAAGTTAAAAATGAATATATAAAGGAAAAAACTTATTTTTGCCTAAAGATTTAAATTTTTTTTTTTTTAAAAATCCATAAAACATCCCAAATGAAAAAAAATGTCAAATCTTATTACTTTTACGTAAAGATACATAACCTATGAGCAAAATAAGAGAAAGATCATGAAAATCGATGCACGCGTTTCGCTTTTATTCGCAATTGAGTAAATGTATGAATTTAAAAAATTTGCTCGACATATGCACAACTTTGTCTATGGTAAGGTTTTTTCTTTTTTATTACAAAAAAAATTAAAATTTGTTGGGTGACAAAAATATATGACTTTAAATTAAAAAACAATTCGATATATGTACAAGAAATTATCCTAAGGATATCAACATTAATTAATTATAAAAAAGTTTTAAAAAAAAATATCTAAACACAAAAATAAAAACCTTCAAATTAAAAATAATTATGTGCTTTTGTCTTTCTTTTATATTGTTGTGGGTCTGTTTCTCTTATTAGGAACCAGATATAGTCCCCCATCATAGCTTCGTTCCAAAATCCTTGGTATCGGTGCTCAATTTCTTTCATTTGCTGATGAAAACGCTCACCATGCTCGTCACTCACATCGCCCAGGTTGTCCGGAAAGAAGTCCAAGTGCGAGTGTAGAAAATGTATCTTAAGCGACATATTTGCTCCAATTTTTTTATAATTTTGGAGTAGTTGTTCGACGATCTCTCTGTAATTTGAGCTTTTGTTGTTTCCAAGAAATCCGGAAACAATTTGCCGAAATGAGTTCCAAGCTGCAGCTTCATTTGGTGATAAAATGTGTTCAAACTGTTGGTCTTGCAACAACTTTTTAATTTGCGGACCGTCGAAAACGCCTTCCTTAATCTTTGCCGATGAAAGGTGAGGAAAAATGGTTTTTAAATAGGCGAACGCTTCGCCATCTTTGTTGATAGCTTTCACGAAGTTTTTTATGAGTCCGAGCTTTATGTGAAGAGGTGGGAGAAAAACATTTTCCTTTTTTATGAGTGGTGTATATTTCACGTTGTCGCTGCCGGGGATGAAGTTAACTCTTTCTGTCCAACTCCTCCTGGTGTAATGATGTTGACGATCGCGGCTGTCCCAAAGGCAGAGAAAACAACAGTACTTTGTGAATCCACCTTGTAATCCACAAAGGATACCGATAACCTTAAGGTCGGCACAAACTTTCCAATCGTGTTTCTCATAGTTAAGGCACTTTAGTAGATTGTCCATGACTTCGTATGTTTCCTTGGTGTCAACGGCATGAGCAATTGGAATCGAAGGTTTCTTGTTGCCGTTGTGCAGTAAAATTGCTTTAAGGCTCTGCTTGTTGCTGTCGATGAAAAGACGCCACTCTCCTGGATCGTAAGAGTACCCGAGTTCACCAAATAATCCGGGAATGTCCTTACAAAAACAGATGTTGTCTTTTTTTGTGTAGTACCTTGCGTATGGTTCATGACGCTTCCTGTAGATTGTTGTCACCACACCAGGAGCCAAGAAACCGAACTGTTTCATGCGCGATGCATGCAACTCTGCATCTTCCTTGGAGAGTTTCAATTCTCTAACCCAATCGTTCAGTTCTGCTTGGGAACATAAGCGTTGACCTCCATGCAATGTATATGTTGACTCGCATTCTGATGTGGTTCCTACTGTCTCCGGATCTGATGATGGATGTATCGCCTCATTATTAGATGCCCATCTTGAAACGGGCGGTTGCGGGTCCACTGGTTCTTTGGAAAATGGCACTGGAAAATTCACTGTTGAAACAGCAGCGTAAGTCCATCGTATATTTTTTCCCACGCCTGTTTTTTTGCTAAGACAGAAGTAGCAATCTGTTGCATGGCAAAGCGGAGCTCTCCAAAGCATTGGCATGATGATTCTCGGCTGTCGTCTGAAAGAATTGCAATAATAAGTTATATATGTTCTTGAATTTCGTAATCTACACTTACCTTGAGTCACTTAGCTGTACGTAGCACCTTGGACATAGAGCACTTGGTGTCCACCGCTCATCTATGTTTGAGACCTTTAAATTGAAGCTCTCTTCAAATGAATCTCTCAATTTAGGTGAAAAATAACGCTTGTTTTTTCCACAAACGTATTCTCCGCACATGTAACAAAAATTACTTGGATTGGTATTGCATTCAAATACTCGCGAACGTTTGCTCATTTTAACTATCGCGTTCGTCGACACTTGTTGAATGAGTAAAATCGATCAATGAAGACCTATTTGTACTGTGTATTGTTTAGTATTTTACTGACAGGTACTTATAAATGGGTGTATATTTTTTTACGGTGGCTACATACCTGTTTCACCATGTGTGAGTCTTAAATTTTCCGAATAAATGTGGGTTGCATTTATGTAAAAAAATCATACAGGTAGTCACCGGAAAACCCAAATAAGTAAAAAAGTCCCCTTTCCTTTTTTCCTTTTAATTGTTCACGCACATTTATTACCGTTTATTACTTTGCTTACGCAATCATAAAAATTAAATAACCCTTTGTTTATTCCGTTTTGTTAATTCTGAGAATCATAAAAAAAAAGAAAAAACCTTACCATAGACAAAGTTGTGCATATGTCGAGCAAATTTTTTAAATTCATACCTTTACTCAATTGCGAATAAAAGCGAAACGCGTGCATCGATTTTCATGATCTTTCTCTTATTTTGCTCATAGGTTATGTATCTTTACGTAAAAGTAATAAGATTTGAAATTTTTTTTCATTTGGGATTTTTTATGGATTTTTAAAAAAAAAAAAATTTAAATTTTTAGGCAAAAATAAGTTTTTTCCTTTATATATTCATTTTTAACTTGGAAACTGTTGCTTGTATAGGAAAACAATATATAAACAGATTAAGGGAATTGTAATTTTAAATTTTTTACAATTTAATTCAATTAAATCGGGCTAGTGGTTCCCGAGTTATGCCGGACGAAACAAATTAACCAAAAAAAAATTTTTAAAATTTAAAAAAAAAAAAAAAAAAAAAAAACCAAACGAAAAAAAAAATTTTTTATTGCGTTTTTCGAGCTCATGTCAAGGTTATCTACACAGAAAAAATTATCGCATCCCGAGTACATTTTGACTGTTGACTAGTGTTATCGTTTAAATAAACACGATTTTTAATTTTATAGTTTTCATTTGTTGTTTTTCCATGACTTTCCTCTTCAACAGCATTAGTCACTACACCTTTTTTGATTTTATCCTCCGGAACATATATATCAGATAGAAGAAGATTTTTATCATTGAAGTATGCTTTCATCAACTGATCACGTAAAGAAATGTCATTAAATTTCAAAAGCACTGCTGAGTTTCTTCGTATATACATAATACGTAACATATCATTAATGCCAATATTGAGTTTAAAGTGAGCAAATAACGCAAGAACAAGCTTATTAAGATCCTTAAGCTTATTAGGTAAACCAGAAATTATTACATCATTGCGGTTTAATTGATACTGAAGTGAATTATTTGTCAATTCCAGTTCACTTACTTTCACTGTTTATTACCAAATTTGTATATTCTAATACTTCATCCTTAAAGGTTTTAAGACTAGAAGATAGTTCTATCCGTATCTCTTTTATAGCAGATTCAAATTTCATGTTCAGGTCAGTTTGTTCGCGTTTGATGTCTGAAGCCAAGCTACTCAAAGACTTTTTGAAATCTGCAAATTCTTTACGAATATCTTTTTATACCCTATACCACTATGTGGTTTGGGTATAATGACTTTGTGCTGCTGTTTGTAACAACCAAAAATATTTGACCTAGACCCATCTTTAATTATACCGATCGAATTAGAATCACTTCCTGAGTTGATTTAACAATGTCCGTCCGTCCGTCCGTCCGTCCGTCTGTGTGTCCATGTAAACCTTGTAATCAAACTGCAGGTCGCAAATATGAATATATTTTGATGAAATTTGGTATATAAGCTTTTATCGGCCATGGGATGAAAGCTGTTGAAATTGGTGAGAATCGGTCCATGTTCAGACCTAGCCCCCATACAAATTACCCATATGAAATCGACATAAATTGCCATAAGATCCAAATTGTCATATAGATTATACTCAAATTGGGTTTGTATGCGTTCATTACATCCATTAATGAGTAGTCCAACAATGATCCCTTTGACCCCATATAGAGCTGCTTCCCGATCTTCACTTAAATCTATTAAAAAACAAAAATATTGCACTGATTCTTCTCAAATTATGTTTGTATATATTTTTGCAAAATACAAGAGACTTTACCAAACATGAACAGTATCGGTCCATTTTTGGACCAAGTCCCTATATAGATATAGCATCCGATATGAATTTTTTCATATCTGCAGCCAAAAAAATTAATAAAAATCCCACTCAAATTTGGTTTTTGCTTATTTTCTATGTCCAGTTAGTTGGGTCTAAAAGATAGGGTCTCTAAACGCATGGTATGGGGTACCGTATAGTCGGTCTAGACCGACTATAATTTTCTTACTTGTTTAAACGATGAGTCGGACTCTGTTGTGTCCACAGGATTAGCCATGCGGTCTTGCCAAGTGAGTTTTAAATTACGATTTTTGTCAAGAAGTTGGTATACTTCTTTGGACACTCCTTCGCAGTCAGTGTGAAACCAAGTTTGGCAAGTAGTACACAATAAACTACGTTTTCCAGAAACATTCTTTTCACAGCATCCACATAAAGAAGGCATTTTTTTTTTTAAATATATTGAATGTATTAAAGTCCACGTTGTTTGTAAAGACAATGTATTTTCCAAAGCTTAATATATTCAGTATGTAATTGTAAAACAAAAACGAAAAATTAACGGTTCTCGATTGTTCTAGTACATATAAGCAACAATTCAGTGCAAAAGAGATCGCTATACGTTTATACACAATGGAAGTACAATAAACAATCACGTTTTTATAAATTTATTGAATCTCTTAACATATCGTCGTTCGTAAATTATTGTGTTCTATATGTTTTTGTTAAAGTTTAGTTGCTAAAGTTTAGTTGCTAATTAAAAAAAACTGAACCTATAAAATTGTTGCGACCTTCCTACCAAGGAAAGTACTACACTTTGTGGTTTTTTCTGTTTAAAAAAAAATCCTCTTTGAAAACGCTTTTAAGCGTAAGAACTATTAGAACTTAAACATGAATTAATCAAAAAAAAAAATCATATAGAACACAATAACTTACGAACGACGATATGTCTTTTTTATGTACAATAGGCAAATTCAGTTTAATTTAACTGTTTTTGAAATAAATTACTTATTTTTGATTTTTAATATTATTCCATAATAGATTTAGTGATTAAAAACACTCTAATTTTAATTTCCAATCAGCAGCAAAATTTTACACGTCTATTCCGACATAGTGTTGCCACTATTGTTTTGTATAAAATTAAAAATAAATTGAATATTGAATAAATAAGATTCTAGTATATCAAGCTCTGATTAAAAGCTACTTTAATAATTTACAAATATAAAGTCACGAACGTTTTGAAATCATTTCATATTATGCAAAATAAAATTTTTTAAAACCACATAAAATTTACCAATTAGTTTTTCGACATTATCTTTATATAATAATATTTGCAAATCCATTATGCCTAATCATGGATTATATAAATATCAACTGTGCATGTATGTTTTCACAAATTTAAAAAAAAAAAAAATCATTGATTACACAGTGCAACACGATATCTTGGGCACGCAAATCTCTATCACCGATTGAAAGTAGTTGGTAAGTATGTAATTATGCGATATAACATTTGGGGCTCATATGCAGAACCTTCGCGAAATTGAGGTTTGAACATATTTTTTTTTTTCGAAAAAAAATTCAAATATATGGCTAAAGAGTTCTGTAATTAAAATTCTACATTAACATTTGTTCCAAGATATTGGTCGGTGAATATTTTTTTTAGAACATTTTAGCCCTCGAGCCCCAAAGCAAAAAGTTTGGATTTGTCGCACAGTGTTATCATACTGTTAAGTTTACTCAGAATCAATCAGTTATTAATACAAGGAACCGACAAAATCTGAAAATACCTAAATGAAGACTAGAAACAACAGAACAAAGAATAAAGTATGTGGTTGGTTTCGAATATAATAACTTAGCTGTACATTATTAAAAATAATTAATAGAATATCGAAATTTAAAACAGAACTTAAAGGTAATACATATGAAAATCTTAAAATGCTTTTTTTGTAATGATAAATATTTTTATGTTTAATGTATAATTTCTCCAATCAAATTCCTTTTTCTTAATTATAAAAAATAGTTCAGTTGAAATGAGCACGATTCTGGTTAAGAGCAAATTATAAAAATTCCATTCCCATTGAATTTTAATAAAATTGCTCCCGATTAATTATATGTTTAATGTATACATTAGGGTGGCCCTTCGTTATATGGAGGGGAAAAAAAGTGTTCAAACTGTCGGTCTCACCCCCCTAGAAATATGCGAATAGCAAAAAAACTGAGAAATACAAAGTTTTGGGCCAATCAAAAAACGTTTAGTCGTGGCGCACAGCGATTGAAAATTTCAAGTGTGTTTATATGGGAAAATATGACTTTTTTTTTTTCAGATTTTACGAAAATTTCGTTCTATAGTTTAATTTTACCGACAAGCTGTTATATAATTCGGGATCAGTATTAAATTATCCTTTCAAAAGGCTATAAAACTTCAAAATCGAATAAAACCTCGCCACGAAATAGCAAATGCCCCAGACCACTTTTGTGCCAAAAAAAACTAGGTCATGAAATTTGATGGTATTTTTTTCAACTTTGAGAAATTGATTAAAGCCATCATTCTTTTTTGGTCTCTATACTTATGAGTACTCAGATATGAAGTATTGTTTTATTACCACGTTGTTAACCTATTGCGCATTGAGACCGAAAATTTGAAATTTTTTTTAAAAAATTTTGAAAACTCCTTTTTCAAGTTTGAAAAAATTTTCTTAAATAAAATTTAAAAAAATTCATAAATTAATTTAAGGTTTTATTAAATACATGCTGCAGATTAACTGTGTGAATTTTTAAGTAAATCCCTCAACCAGAATTTTTTTGACAAGGATTGTATTTTTGCGGATTTCGAGAAAACTTGGATTTTTGTGAAATATTCTGTAAATGTACTCTTTCTAAATACTTTGTATCAAAAATTCATCACTTTTCTACTTTTAAATGTTATATTTTATCTTAATAGCCTAGGGTTTCGGAAAAAATAATATGACTCCATTAACCCTTTTGGAATTGGGGTCACATATGACCCCAAGCTAATAAAAGACAATTTATTCAAAAAATTCAAATATTTTGTAAGTGATGTCCAATTATTAGATGCGACGCTTAAAATATAATAACTAAAGTGTAGAAGTTTCGTTACAGAAATTTTGGATAAATCCGAGAACGTTAACCCATTATTTGCCAAGGCCAGATTTGGATTTTAAGTTATTTTCAAATAAAAATTACCGAAAACGAGTTTTTCTATTACACTCGATGAAACCACTATGTAGAATTTAAGAAAAATAATTTGGTTAATTTTTTTTTTATTTAACCCTTCAGTACTCCTGAGATCAAAATTATCCATTGTGATATATCTTTGGTGCAATTATCTGCTTATTGCTCGCGAATATATATTAAAACAACTTTTAACCAATTTTGTTATAAAATTACTTTATGTAATACAGTAATAGTTGAATTTCTTGCGGTTTCACTCACCAATTTGGTGGATATTGATAAAAAACGAAAAAAAAAAAAAATTTTTTTCAGGTCAATCGGTGAAGATGCCATTACTTATAATGGTTGACATTTTTGATTTTTAATAATCGGTCGCTTTATATTATCCTCAATGTCACCTACATCTTTTCAAACTTCTAACATTTTATTTCCCAGTTTTAAATAGTTTATTAAATAAAAGTAAATTTCAAATATAATAATATATATAAAAAGTAATATTAAATTAATACTACTCTTAATGGAATAAATTACAAAATTAAATCAAAGTGAATTTCAAAAAACGTCCTATTTTTTAGACATATGACTTAAGTTGTTTTATCACAATGGATAATTTTGATCTCAGGAGCACTGAAGGGTTAAATAAATAAAAATTAACCGAATTATTTTTCTTAAATTCTAAATAGTGGTTTCATCGAGTTCAATAGAAAAACTCGTTTTCGGTAATTTATATTTAAAAATATATTAAATTCCAAAGCTGGTCTGGCATATAATGGGCAAACGTTCTCGGATTTATCCCAAATTTTAGGAACGAAAGTTCTTCACATTTTTTTTATTATATTGTGAGCGTCGCATCTAAAAATCCAACAGCACTTACAAAATACTTGAATTTTTGAATAAATTGTCTTTTATTAGCTTGGGGTGACCCCAATTCCAAAAGGGTTATCTGGGTCATATTATTTTTTTCCGAAACCCTAAGCTATTAAGATAAAATATAACATTTAAAAGTAGAAAAGTGATGAATTTTTGATATAAAGTATTTAGAAAGAGTACATTTACAGAATATTTTACAAAAATCCCATTTTTCTCGAAATCCGCAAAAATAAATTCTTGTCAAAAAAATTGTGGCAGAGGGATTTACTTAAAAATTCACACAGTTAATCTGCAACATATATTTAATAAAACCTTGAAGTGATAGATTCAGTTTTTTAAATATTGTTTAAGAAAATTTTTTCAAACTTGAAAAAGGAGTTTTAAAAATTTTATCAAATAATTTCCAATTTTCGGTCTCAATGCGCAATAGGTTAGCAACGTGGTAATAAAACAATACTTCATATCTGGCTACTTATAAGTATAGAGACCAAAAAAGAATGATGGCTTTAATCAAAGTTGAAAAAAATGCCATCAAATTTCTTGACCTAGTTTTTTTTTGGCACAAAAGTGGTCTGGGGCATTTGCTATTTCTTGGCGAGGTTTTATTCGATTTTGAAGTTTTATAATTAATACTGATCCTGAATTATATAACAGCTTGTCGGAAAAATTAAACTATAGAACGAAATTTTCGTAAAATCTGAAAAAAAAGTCATATTTTCCCCATATAAACACACTTGAAATTTTCAATCGCTGTGCGCCACGACTAAACGTTTTTTGATTGGCCCAAAACTTTTTGTTTCTCAGTTTTTTTGCTATTCGCATATTTCAAGGGGGTGAGACCGACAGTTTGAACACTTTTTTCCCCTCCATATAACTAAGGGCCACGCTAATACATATGTTTAAAGTATAATTTATGTTTAATGTATAATTTCTCCAATCAAATTCCTTTTTATTAACTCAGATTTAATAGTTGAAATGAGCACGATTCTAGTTAAAAGCAAATTATAAAAATTCCATTCCCATTGAATTTTAATAAAATTGCTCCCAACTAATCCCAATAATATTTAAATGCCATCTATACCGCGTAGATAACTCAATTTCCAAGAACTGTATTATTCTTGCATGAATTGAATGAATTCGTAGAACGTAAATTGTATTTTTGTGGCTATAAATTTAATAAACCACTGGTACGTTTAAATTGCATAATGACTGTTCTTAATTAATACACATACTTAAATATATACATACACCTTACGAAATTGTTAATAGCTCATTAAACAGTAATAATAATTAAATTGAATTGTAATTCTCCAGCAAATGTATGGTTAATATACAACATATGATCAATTTTACGAAATGTTATCAACAAAAGTTCTTGAGTTAAATACTTAATTATAAATTATGTATATCAGAGAACAGAATGAAAGCATTCGTTTTTATTGTTCATTCATACATTCGTTGCTTTTGCCATGCATTCATTCAACAACAATAACTATTGCTGTTGCTACTTTGTACATTCATTCTATGCGTTACATGTCAAGCACCGAAATTATATGATGACAAATTAATAAAATAAAACCAATTACACCATTCGTTTAGTATTCGTTGTTATAATAATTTGAACAAGTAAGAAAATTATAGTCGGTCTAGACCGACTATATGATACCCTATACCATGCGTTTAGAAACCCTATCTCTTAGGCCCAACTAACTGGACATTGAAAATAAGCAAAAACCAAATTTGAGTGGGATTTTTATTAATTTTTTTGGCTGCAGATATGAAAAAGTTCATATCAGATGCTATATCTATAAAGGGACTAGGTCCAAAAATGGACCGATCCTGATCATGTCTGGTAAAGTCTCTTGTATTTTGCAAAAATATATACAAACATAATTTGAGATGAATCAGTGCAATATTTTTGTTTTTTGATAGATTTAAGTGAAGATCGCGAAGCAGCTCTATATGGGGTCAAAGGGATCATTTTTGGACTACTCATTAGTGGATGTAATGAACGCATACAAACCCAATTTGAGTAAGATCTATATGACAATTTGGATCTTATGGCAATTTATGTCGATTTCATATGGGTAATTTGTATGGGGGCTAGGTCTGAACATGGACCGATTCTGACCAATTTCAATTTCATCCCATGGCCGATAAAAGCTTATATACCAAATTTTATCAAAATATATTCATATTTGCGACCTGCACTTTGATTAAAAGCTTTACATGGACACACAGACGGACGGACGGACATTGTTAAATCAACTCAGAAAGTGATTCTGATTCGATCGGTATAATTAAAGATGGATCTAGGTCAAATATTTTTGGTTGTTACAAACAGCAGCACAAAGTCATTATACCCAAACCACATAGTGGTATAAGGTATAAAAATGCAGTGTGAAACTATTTTGGGAAAAATAAATACCGGTGTTTATCGTACAATAAAGAAAAATACTAAAAATTTTTGGAAAATTTTTTCTCTTATACAAAATGAGAATAACGAAATAGTTAATGGATTCGTGCATTGCGAAAAGTGTAATCACTTATTTAAATACAACGGAAAATAGACTTCAAATTTAATTCGGCACAAATGTTACACAGAACAAAATTCTAATACTGAGTTAAAAAAAGTCAGCAGTTTCGACTAGGATGAATTTACAAATGTGTGCGCCCAATGGGTTGTAGAGGACTGTCGTCCATTTTCTGCCGTTAGTGGGAACGGATTTAAAAAACTAGCAAAATATGGGAGTGATGCAGATATATTGGATCTAATACCAGATCCGACAACAATATCAACTCGCGTACAAATTAAGGCGGAGGAAAAAAGAAATGAAATAAAAAATGAAGTTAAATAAGCAGTGATAAATGAAGTGGCGTCAATAACAACCGACTTGTGGACTGACGATTTTGTAAAACGAAATTTTTTGTGTGTTTCATTTTATTTTATGAAGGAATCGGAGTTGAAACATATTGTATTAGGTGTAAAGTCAATGGATTTTCAGAGTTGCACAGGAGAACATACATATATTGGCTAAAGTAAAATGTGTTTGAATGATTTTGAAATAAGTAACTTAGATAAAGTTAAATTCGTTACAGACAGAGGAGCAAACATTATAAAAGCTCTGCAAAATCACACTCGCCTTAATTGTTTAAGCCACTTATTTAATAATGTGTTACATTCTGCTTTGAATAATACTGCGGAATTAGAGTCAATGATAGAATCTTGCAAAAAACTGGTTAAATATTTCAAAAAAAATTAATTTGCAGCATGTGTTGACCATATCGTTAAAAAACTATTGTGTAACTCGCTGGTCCTCGCATTATAATTTGTTCAAATCGATTTTGAACAACTGTTTTGCTATACAAGAAATACTTTCAAAAAACGGCGAATTGTATAGAACTGGCGAAATTCATTTTTCTACGCTCATAGCACTAGTAGAACTTTTTGAAAATTTTGACAAAATAAGTTAAAAATTACAAGGCGTTAATTATGTCACAAGTAACTATATTTGTTTGTAAAATTTTTTGGAATTAAAACCCCTGATTCTCCGGCTATAGCTAACTTAAAAACAAACATTATAAAGGAGATAGATGGCAAATGGATTCCCAATATCAGTATTTACCAATACGCTTATTGTTTTTTGTATCCACCAACGAATCGTTCTGTGGAAGAAGTAGTTCTAAAGGAGGTAAAAAATGTTTGTGTTTCACAAATTTTGAGTGATCAAGAGTGTCTAGCAGCCCCAACCACTGGAATTCATAATCAAACTGCAAATAATAACCCAGCTCCAAGTGATTTTGAATTATTCTTTTCGGAGTTCATCAATAGTCCAAACCTAACTATAGAATAAAGTGTCTCTGATGCAGTTAATTGGTATTCTTTCTCTCATATTAATATTGTTATAAACTTCAATGCTATAGAATGGTGGGACCATCACGTTACGGAATATCCCAGGTTGTTTAAATTTGCGAAAAAAAATTTTAGCTATCCCTGCTAGTAGTGCTGCCTCGGAGAGAGTTTTTTCTGCAGCAGGCAATTTAATTACTGAAAAAAGAAATCGATTGGGCCCGAAATCAGTTAATAATATTCTGTTTTTGAATTCAATTTTTAAATATGAACAAACTTAATATGTCTTAGTATCTCTTCTTGCTAAGAAGCATCTCGTCTAACATCAGAATTTAAGTCTAAAACCTTATATAAGAAGTTGGTGAAGTTTTGTTATTTCCCATATAAGTTTATAGCAGACTTAAGTGCTGTTGTTAGTCAAGTCGATAATGTTTGTTACTCCATAGATGCTTCTTGTTCTTGTTTAATTATATGTTTTTTTTTATTTTTTTAATAACTACACAATAGCATATCTAGGAGCTTAATTTTATTTTCCGTTTTTGTTTTTAATTAAATATGAATTTATTTTTTTTAGTTTCTTATGTATTTAAAATTATTTTTATGTATATATTTGTTTTTTCCATTTTTTTTTAGTTAAATATGAAATATGTATATATTTCTTCATTAACTTAATGTGTAGAAAAATAATCCAAAAATATAGATAAATGTTTCATAGAAAAAGTTTTTACATTTTATTCAATCAGCATTGAAACCATTCAGACCAATCGTTGTATATTCGTTGCTTTTCCAAGTGTTGCGTATGATTAACAAAAGACATGCAATGCAGTGCATGGTATTCGTCATATTCACCTTTGTCAATTGTATCATTGTGTTGTTTTACTGAAATCATGTGAATTGACAACAAAGTGCTCAATTTTTGTGAATGCATTCAAAATAATGAAATAAGGAACTCAAACTGTTCTCTGATATATATATATTCGTATGCAAATAGTGTTAATATATTTGTTAATTTTATTTAATCGCAACTAACTGTATAGCATTGAGCGATGCCAAACATATACCAAGGAAAAAAAATCGGAAAACAGTACCCCCAAGAAGCGCTAAAAGATGATAAAATATGTTGGTATTTAATTAATAAAGAAAAACATTTATTTTTATTAGTTTTCAAAAATCTATTTTCTGATCCATCTTTGGAACATAAATTTAATCTTTCGTCCTTATTTAATTTATATTAAGGAACATACGTTCCATTTAGCGTTTGAGTACGGAAACGACAACGAATATCGATAATTTTAAAAACAGGAATTAATTGACTGAATTTTCAAAGTTAAATACTTCTTTAAAGATTTCTAATTCTTTTATAGAGTTTATAAAATCTCCAGGGTTTTTTGAAAAAATTTTGTCCACGCTGATTGGGAAATTGATGTATGTTGTAAAATTAGCTCTTAACCCAATTAACTTGTAAATTGTTGAAACAATGTTCGATCTCTTCTTTTTTTATATTTGGTGGGCTGAATTCGAATCTGTAATTCCATATATTTTGTATTATTATTTATTTAAATATTTATTTATTTGATAATTTACTGTACAACAAGATTAAATCTTATAATTACAGTACAAGAAAGCATTATTGTTAGATGTGCAAGTTTAACAAAATTTGAATACTTAAAACTAATAATAATATTTTAATTTATCACAATATAATATTATTTTAAAATCAGGCAAAAAATTTAAATAAAAAAATAGTTTAAATGTGTTTGCGTTGCTGTTAAGTTACTGGTTTTGTGGAATAATATTCCAAAGACGTATAGCACTAGTATAAAACTGCCATTCTGACACAAGATATTTATGCCTAGGGAGAATGATCTTCCTATCTCTTTGTGATCTTGCGAAATGAATTTTTGCGTAAAGATATGGTGGATTTTGAATATAAATAATTTTGTGAAAAAATATTAGTACTCGCATCTTAAGCAAGTTTTCAAAAGATACGCTGTAAAGGCTTTTTGTAAAAGATGAAATATGTTCAAACTTCCTGATACCAAAGACATATCTAACGATATTATTATACAGCACATTCATCTTACGTTTGCTACTGGCATCACAATTTGCAAAGAGCTCACATCCATACATTAGACCAGGAACAAGGTATGCTTTTGCCAACAATATCCGAACTCTTAAAGGTGTAAAATACTGCGTTGACCAGAGGGACCTAAGTTTAATGTACGTTTTTCCAACCAGCGAGTTAATGTGACTTGTCCAGGTAAGATGATTGTTGAAGATAATTCCGAGATTTTTCGTTGCTTGCACGGTCTCTTTTCTTTCGGAACAGTTTTTTTTTCTTATGAATTACCATACATTTAGATTTTTTTTTTTTTTTTGGATTAAAACAAAGTCCACTTGCAGTTGCCCATATATAGATTTTTCTAAGATCATCGTTTATCTTAATCAAATTTGCATCAATTGATTGCATTGGGCTACTCAGATATAATTGGACATCATCCGCATACAAATGCATTTTACTATGAGAAAGTTGTTTTTGCAAATCATTCACATATAGTGACATATAGTGAGAAAAGTAATGGTCCCAGAATCGACCCTTGTGGAACTCTCCTGATTGTTTTTCAGTCATTAAACGTTTGTCCTTAATATATTTACACATTTAAGAATGTAGAATCATTTCCAGTAATTTTGAAAGAAAGCAAAGAATGGCAATTGGTCGGAACTCAAATTTTGGAATCGGTATAATTTTAGCGTGCTTCTATACTGACGGAAAAATGCTTGACGTAATAATATTATTAACCCTCCGATGAGTGACAGTTCTGAACTTCACGGCCGTCTGAAAAGGTCCCTACGGACCTTTTTTGTAAATCATGTTTTTTTTTTCTTATAAAAATTTTTTTTTTGATTTTTTTTTTGTTGTTATTGTTTATAATTAAATTCTACATACAAAAATAATTTTTTTAATTTTTTTAATTTTTTTTTTTTTTGCTTGAATTTTCTTAAGACTATTATAAAAAAAGTTTAAAAATTATTGTTGTTGAGCGTGTACTTCTTGTCCCCCGCCCTGTGCGCAAGTGTTGCAGCGATGTAAAAGTGTGCTATGTTCTCCGCAAACAGCGTTGCTGCAGCCGAAGCAGTATGCCCGCGTTTTCCGCTGCCGCCCGTACTCAGAACGGCAAAGGCGACATGACGGTCTACTTGACATAGCCGCAAACGACGGTGCATTGCCTTCCATCGGTCTTGGTAATATCTGAAATGAAAAGAAAAATAAAAAACAAATAAATATATATTCTATTCTTGAATTTGAAGATGTTTTTCTTACCCTGACATCGAATGCTTCCATCGCATTGCGTATCCTTGGATATGAGGTTATATGGTTGTTCAGGGCACGTTCTTCGATATTTGGTGTGGCCAATTGTTTCGTTAGCAGTAACAAGAACGACCGCCGTCTGTCACTCCTTTTTATAGGCTTCATTTCGTTGTAAATCGTAAAAGCAGCCAATGCAGCGACGTCCAGCATATTATAAAACATGGCCAACGGCCATCGTTGTGTTGCTCTTTTGCAACTGTAAGTGCCTAGCATTTGATCCATGGTATCAACGCCGCATTTGTTGGCGTTATAATCTAATATGGCATAGGGCTCCGCTTCTCGGTTTGCTCGTCAACGAGGCAGGTGTAGTGCATTGTGGAGAGTAGTATACAATTAGAATATTGTGCCTTTCCTTGAAATCAATAAAGTTCATGTCTTCGAATTTTTCTTAGAATTTTTTGTTTTTATCATCATCCCTAATGTCTTTGAGTTTAGGTCTTTGTGTTCACAACAAGTAAATTATGTGTTGAAACAATAAAAAAAATTATATTCACACGTCCGCGTAGGCTCAGTGAATAAAGGCCTAACGAACTAATACCTAATTTTTCAAAATGAAAGAATGCCTAAACAAGAACGCCTAACAAGGAAGTGAAAGAACGTCTAACTTTAAAAATGAAGGAAAGTCTAATTTTAACAAGTAAGAAAATTATAGTCGGTCTAGACCGACTATACGATACCCTATACCATGCGTTTAGAAACCCTATCTCTTAGGCCCAACTAACTGGACATAGAAAATAAGCGAAAACCAAATTTGAGTGGGATTTTTATTAATTTTTTTGGCTGCAGATATGAAAAAGTTCATATCGGATGCTATATCTATATGGGGACTAGGTCCAAAAATGGACCGATCCTTATCATGTTTGGAAAAGTCTCTTGTATTTTGCAAAAATATATACAAACCAAATCTGAGAAGAATCAGTGCAATATTTTTGTTTTTTAATAGATTTAAGTGAAGATCGGGAAGCAGCCCTATATGGGGCCAAAGGGATCATTTTTGGACTACTCATTAATGGATGTAATGAACGCATATAAACCCAATTTGAGTAAGATCTATATGACAATTTGGATCTTATGGCAGTTTATGTCGATTTCATAGGGGTAATTTGTATGGGGGCTAGGTCTGAACATGGACCGATTCTCACCAATTTCAACAGCGTTCATCCCATGGCCGATAAAAGCTTATATACCAAATTTCATCAAAATATATTCATATTTGCGACCTGCAGTTTGATTACAAGCTTTACATGGACACACAGACGGACGGACGGACGGACGGACGGACATTGTTAAATCAACTCAAAAAATGATTCTGATTCGATCGGTATAATTAAAGATGGGTCTAGGTCAAATATTTTTGGTTGTTACAAACAGCAGCACAAAGTCATTATACCCAAACCACATAGTGGTATAGGGTATAAAAATGAAAGAAAGTCTTAATTGTTAGGGTTTCTTTCATTATGAATGTTAATTCCTAATGAAAGAAAACCTAACAATTGGAATTAAAATGCTGAAAATATATTTTGAAAGGGAAAAATGTAGTTTTAAATTATATTTAACTATAAGTTATGTAAATACAGTTAAATTTTCAACAGCTATAGCTCTACATAGCGGACATTTGAAAAAATTTTCACCTGCGTTAGCTTTTAGTTCATTACAACAGTTCAAGCAAATTTTTAAATGCCGACATGGCAAAAGTAATATATTTGGCTTTGAAACCAAACACACTATGCACATCGCAGTATCAGTTTCGCCAAAATAATGACTTGGTATATTGGGATCAACAGTATCGTCGCCATCATCATTTTCATCTTCGCTATCATTATCGTCCTCGTTATCACTGTTATGCCCATTTGTTTCAAATATGTCTTCATTTGGTTCTAGGTCAACACAAATTTTACTTTTTTCGAAAACCATTCTTTGCATAAATTCTTTGGGAGTAATTATTCCCTTCAAGAGTTTATGACTGGCTTCTTCAATGTAACTTGATTTTTGCTCATAGACGGTCTTCTTTTTTTTTGAAGTGCCATGGGATCCACCACTGCATATAAGCAGCTCAAAATCTCTACTCTTATTAAACTCTTCTTTGAATGATGCGGCCAATAACGCCGTTATAAGCCTCGACAGCTGATGTACTCCGTGTTCTTTTTAAGAAAACCGAAAATACTTCGGGTGTCACCTTAAAAAAAAAAAGAAACAAACAATAACAAATTAAAAATCAATTACTTTTATAACTTTAAAAACTAATAATTTTCTATTTAACGGAATGTTTACAAGGTAGTGTATGCATTTTGTAAAAGGGAAAATCAATTGTTTTTATAATTTTAAAAACTAATAATTTTCCCTTTTACAGAATGTTTACAAGATAGAGTATGCATTTTGTTAAAGGGAAAATTAATACCATTATTTTAACATTTTGTAAAAGGGAACTTACCTTTCGTAACCATTGCTTTTCATAATAAATCATGAATGGTGTAAATAATTCTTGCATATTTGTATTCATCAATTCTTCTTTTATGTTCCCAAAAACCGAATTTATTTGTGTAGCTGGTAACAGGGGTAGAGCAAGGATTTTATGGTATATCGTAGAGGCATTTCGATTGTTTCTTATTGAAGATGCCAATTGTTTCCACTTATACGAAATATTTCTCCTTATTGCTTGGCAATAATGAAACCAACAACCATAGATTTCACCATTGGCGACTTTTTTTCTTATTGCCATTTGAAGACCGACTTCGAAATCAGTTAAAAAACTTTTGGCGCTTAATTCAAATACATTTTCATTAATGTATGAAAATATATCTTCATAGTTTTTTTGCGATTTCTTATCCATAAGTATAAAAAATAATGGAAAGATCTGAAAAAAAAGAGAATACAAATAACAATAGAATTTTATTTATAATGTAAAATGTTTATAATTTATATTTTATTTTATACCTTTCCCAAGTATGAATTATTAAAAGCTGCTTGAAACATCCATTTGGAACAACTGAAAATGTTCCATCTACTATGTATGTCCTATTCATAGGCAAAATATTTTCTTCAATTTGTAGCATAATTTTCTTTGAAGCAAATATGCAAAATGAGCCGTTATTCCCTTGCATGCAAGCAATACAAAATTGATGTTTCGGATCTCCATGCTTCGTTAAACCAAACTTCGTATAAATGGATTCCAACTGAAATGCCTCCACTACCTCTTGCGCACATTTCGGAGATTTCACAAATGTTTTTGCTACTAATAATTGTAAACCTCTTTGCATCCTGTGAAAATCTAATTGTTTAGATTCCTCGGGGTTGCTGCAATAATATCGCTTTTAATAAAATTTAGATTTTATCAAACTAAATAAATATAGTCTCACCTTGCACAAACATCGTAGAAACTTTTTTTGATTGTACTTAGCGCATTCGTATCACTTAAAACTGAGGACGAATTCAAACATTCACTTTTAATTTTATTTACACACTTTAATTCATTTGCCAGGTTTTCCGATTCACCATGATTATGTTCAATGATTTTTTTTTGGTTTTTGACACACGTCACTCACTAATTCAATCTTTGCCTTGCATTTTTTTATTTAAACATACATAATACTTTTTATTTCTTATTAATGTTTTAAATTTATACAATTGTTTTTCTGATATTACATAAAGTAATTTTGAATTAATCCTCTTGCCAGAAATAATTTCGTAATCCATTTTTAATTATAACATAATTTTTAATGTCCAACACTTATGAATGACTTGCTCGTAGTGATAGAAGTTTAACGAATGACGACAACTGATAACAAATTGCAAAAACATTTGTCTAACCGTAAATACAACCGTTAGTTTTCGATGAATTCACGCATAATAGTAATAAAAATCACACTTTTAGCAACATGAAAAATCGCCTAACATTAATGAAAGAAAGCCTAACAATCAAAAATGAATTAATATCTAATTAGACGTTTTCTCATTTCTGATTGTTCTTTCATTATGAAAAATCACCTAACAATTTTAATGAAGAAATGCCTAAAATATTAGAGATTCTTTCATAATGAACAACCGCCTAATTCCTATATAATTTTTTGTTGCAATTTTTAGGCATTATTTCACTTTTTTTTTTGGCGTTAGTTCGTTAGGCCTTTATTCACTGAGCCGTCCGCGTACTATTCTCACTAAAACCTCAATAACTCCTAAAGTAATGATCCGTTCGGCTTGATTTTTTTCCAAAAAATGCGCAACAAAATACTCTTGGAACACAGAGTAACTTTGGGGGGGGTTGTAGTGGCCGAAGTAGGAGTAATTTCAGTTTGAAAAGGCAAAAAGGTCCCTAGGGACCTTCTCACTCATCGGAGGGTTAAATAAATGAGTAATATATGGTAAAAGTAATGGCAAAAGTATATTTATAAATTTCAGGTGCATGTCCAACTGCATTAGATTTAATTTTCGCAACAATTGAAAGAATCTCAGACTGAGAGACGCAAAAGAATTCGAACGCATCGGAATCATCATTATTTATATTGCCTATAGTTGAAAAATTATAGAAATTTTTGTCAGTTTTTATCATTGGTAAATTTGTGAAGGCATGATTTAGTTCATTGACATCAACTTGACAGTCATTTGCTGTAACGTCTTTACCAATTCCTATTTCACGTATGGTTTTCAAAGTTTTCTTCGAATCTAGAGCAGATCCAAAGCGGTTTGAGTAATATTGTCTTTTGGCAATTCTAATTTTGTTATTGACATTACGTCTAGCTACACGGTATTCAGCTTTTGAATCAAGTGTTTTGAATCGTTTCCACATCGAATAGGAAATATCTCTCTCTTGAATTAACAGTTTAATATCAGTAGAAAACCATGGTCTAGTTCTAGCCGATAAAATCTTGGATTTCATTGGAACAGCAATATCGTAAATTCGTTGAACATTACTCTCAAAAAATAATAATTCTTCATCCACAGATGTCATAAAATACATACTATTTTAGTCAATTCGGAAAATGTGCTCAAGCAACATATTATAATTTAAGTTCTTTAAATCTCGATAGTGATACATTTTCTCTTCGTGCTGAATTCGAAAATTATAGGTCAGGAAAATTAAATCATGTTTAGAGAAACACCCAGCTGAAACCTGATCATACAATACTATATTTGATAAGTTGGCCACAAAGAATAGATCCAGTAATATATTATTCGTATTTGTATAATGCGTTGGAGTAGTTTTATTAACTGGTGTGAGTCCAAGCGAAAACATATCGTCACTTGATGTAGTTTCTATTAAGATATTGGAATTAAAATCACCGCATATTACAACATCGTCATATGCAACAGTTAGTGTTTCCAATGTAGAATTGAAGTCAGCAAATGATATTCTCTTGTTGGGTCGGTAAACACAACCAACAAGCATTTTTTCCCCACATGATATAATTTCAACAAAAATAAACTCCACTTTTTTATAAAAATGGCAACTCCCCCGGCATTACCTTCTCTGTCAGTTCTAAAGGTTTTGTATCCATTTACACAAATTAGACTATTAGACGTGTTTTCAGACAGCCAAGTTTCAGAGACACAAACTATGCTAACATTTGAATTTCCGAAAACCCATCTAAACTCATCGACCTTGTTATTCAAGCTTTGTGCATTTATATGAGCGACTGTGATACCTTGCCTATGCTCGTTTAAAATTTTCACCATATTCATCGTCATATCTTTGGGACTGCCACTTAACAAATTATCATTTTCCATTAGAGTATTTTCTTAGCAAACAACTATTCATAACTGCAACGCAAAGTGAAGTTATAATACTATAAGTAAAACAAGTAACAGATATTCGTAAACATAATATTACAAGGACAGAAAATATTGTTAGGTTTTTACAAAATATATCGACAGTTGTATAAGTTTTGAGTTTAAAAACAATTAATTATGCACGAATAATTGTTGTTTCTACATCACGTCAGGATTTCCAGATACAAAAAAAAATATTGTTATTCTTTTTTTACATAAAAAATCATTAGTTTATTTAAAAGTCAATGAATTTTCAAAAGTGAACAGCGTTACTTGAACGTCGCACAGTGGCGCCATTTGAGTTTTTTCGTTGCAAAAATCATATCTTTTGAACCGAATAACATAATTGAACAGTTTAAACAGCATATGATAGACAACTGTTCAGCCTATGAAATGAGTGTTTGGAAAGGGTGCTACGCTTTGTAGGGGCCTACTTATGGGTTATCAAAGTTAAAATTTGTAGAAAAATCAATTTTATGGTAACTAAAAAAAATTATTTTTACATTTTTAGATTGTTTTTATTTTTTTTCTTTAGGGTTTTATGTTTTAAATTATTACCCAACAAATTAAAAAAAAAATACTTCTTTTTTAAATTTATTTTTTTAATTTCCTGTAAAATATTCATCACAATTCGTAAGAGAAGGTATATCTAAAAGACTAATCATTTCTAAACTATAATTATTTTCTAACTCTATTCGTGACTTCACATGCCGCAGGGAAGAAATAAGTGGATCGGAAGATGCTGCCAACATCTTGAAGAGGTCCTCATTTTGCCTTACCCTTGATGCTTTGAATGTGTTCTGCAATCTATATTTTTTATAAAATTTGTTAAGAGACTCCTGTGCTTCTTCAGAAAGCTCTCCAATTGGCAAAGACTGGTACTCAATTATATCTTTGCCATGCGCCAATATTTTATGGACGGTCGGGGTCAACTTCTTCTGTGGATACTTTTCTGCTAAAAGAGATGCAGTTTTCGATGCATATTCTCTATATTTTGTAGAATTGACATTTTCTTTGCAGTTTAAAACATTCAAGATCGTTCCCAATCTTTTCACGATTTGATTGTCAATTCCAGTGATTCTAGTTACTGCCTCATCATTTTCAAAAAATCTCCTAGAAGTGTTTTCATCGTTTGAGTTACCGTATCCGTGCTTGGGACAGTCTACTTTTAGTCCAACTTGTTTAAAAAAAGCATCCTGATTCTGATCTTTTGCTTATCCTTTATTGTATTTTATGTATTTTCATCGAAGTTTTCCTCCTCTTGTGGTAGGGTATACGCCAGTTTTAGCAAGAACTCCATACACCTTATCCTTGCGTGCAATGGTGACATTACATATTCGTAATTCTCCTCGTTTGTAGAATCGTTTAAATTACCAAAGTTCTTCTGACTCTTTTTGCAAATCGGCCATGACAATGTTGAGGTTGTTCCTGTCAGTTCGTTTACGACTTTTCCGTCAACCATGGTCAGGTGGAACTCGTAATTGCATTCAATATATTTTCCTTCTCCAATTTGCAGCTTTGTAGGCTTAATCTTGCTTATTTGTTCTTCAATGTCCTTCACCGTGGTCCTTATGAGTTCTGCCGATTCCCTTGCAAACTGAAACATTATTGGTCGGCAATAATGCACTGATGACGGATGTGGATTTTTCCAGTGTAGGGAAACATCAGAATTTAGCCGAAAAGGAACAACAGATGCCATAAACATATTTCCGTCCGATATTGTAGCGTCATCGGAAGATATCCTTTGCTTATAAATGCTTTGTCCGGATGATCCATTGCAGCCCCATTTGCTGATCAATTTCAGTTTCTCAGGAAGAATTTTCACCTCATTTTCAGGAAGACTCTCCAACAACCATTTTGCTGAATGGCCCATGAGATCCTGCAGATTGGCTTTCACAGAGACTTCCGTAAACTCCGTATGCAGTGGTCGTGAATTTATTTTGGCTTGCGTAATATGCTTGTATCCTGGTAAAACGTCAGTCCCGTGTCGCATCAAGGATGCCCGTAGTATCTCATATTTTTCTTTGGAAAGTTGTAAGTCCATAAACAAGGCCAAGGCTTCTTCGGAACCATACTTTTTAATGTGTGTGTTTGTGGGCGTGGGAATGCTTTCCTTAATCCTTTTTAGTCACAGTGGGCGTGCATCAGCAACAGATTTTGTAATCTGCGACCTAATTCTTTCACTATCCTTTGTATATTTAATAGAAAGCGCGTCCGATAAATGCTTTGTGGTCAAGTCATTTGTGGCATCGGAAAGTTTCCTCTTTCTTGTGAAAATTGAACACTCCTCAGTACTTTTTTTTTGCCTTCCTTTTGCTCCTCTGGTTGATGTGGTGGGTTTATCTACTGCCAATATATCCAGGATGGTGTCTTCATTAAGCCAGTCCTCGTGTTTGGAGTTGAAGTTCTGAATGGTTCGATTAGATTTCACCCATTTTGCCTTAATCTTTGCATATATCAGATACAAATTATTTTTTATAATTTCGCTTCTCTCAATATTTCCGTATAAGCTATCAAGTTGTTCTAAAGTAGCTTCCGTGAAAAACTTTGATGTGGTTGACCTTCTAAACAGTTCAAATAATTTTAAATTGTTTAACGCCATGGTTTCAGTACTTGTTGCGCCAACTTTCAGTCGTAGACTAATCCAGGCATTATGCTTATTTTGCAATATATAGGCTTATGCTACCATGCCTAAAAATTTACCTGTTCCCTGCATACATATGGATTTAGGCTGAATTATGCAATTTTGATATTATGCTCGTGTCTAAATAAGATTTGTGCCTACCTGGAGGGACCATAAGCCAATATTGTTCTTGACCATTTGTACTCCAAAGTAATTTTTAAGTGAGGTGCGTACCTGCAAATTTCAATGAGTAGTTTTTTGTGCATCCTGTGTCTGTAACAGAACATTGGGTGTAGACTTTGGCAGAGGCTCACAGGTAGACAACTGACTTACAATGCAATTTTCAAACTATTAGATCAAACTACTGTCAGTCAAAACATGTAAGGGATGCACGCCATACAATTTCTGCAACCATGTCTTTTTAACCATTTTTACCTCTAGAAGCCAAACGGGCACGTACGGGCAGATAAAACCTTTTGAATTATGTAAATAAATAATCAAAGAACATGTTTTGCAAATATGGCAAATATAGAAAAATATAGATTTTTTTTATTTTCCGTCAAAGTTGAAAAATAGTGAAAAAACGGATAATTTTTAAATACCGATTTACCAGGAGAAACACAAAGCAAACAGTTAATTTTTTTTTATCATTATACATCTAATAAATACATCAATCAATACAAATAAAAAATAAGGCGATTCGTTACCTATTTTTCGTGATATTACACCTGAAATCGCAACAAATTGACTAAAAATTGTGTGTTTTTTTGAAAACCGAAAGTCGGTCAACTTTGAACGGTTTTATCTTCTAAACTAAAAATGTTATATTATTAAGAGTAGCATATTTAAAATCGTTGAAAAGTTTCCTATAACATGGGTTTATTCAAAACTTCGTCAGCACACATGAAAATTTTGATTTTTGCAACCTCGTTTGCTCTACGGGCGCCACTGTGCGTCGTTTGTATTTTGTTGGTTCGGTTTCACGTATTAGAGTCCTGTAATAGTTATAATTTTGCCCCAAAATCCTTGATAATTTCTTTAAATTTTCATTAAATCTTGGTGAGCACGGTCCCCTTTTTCGTCGCTCGCGCACCTAGGTTTAGCGAAAAAAAATCTCAACGCGAATGAACAAAACGCATTTTGAGTGACATTCGTGCACGTAATTCGTGATAATTTTTCAATACATCAGCAACAATTTGTCTGTAGTTTTCACTCTTACTGTTTCCAGGAAAACTGTCCACGATGCTCCTGATAGATTTCCAGGCTGCATATTCTTTCTCCAATAAACATTGTGAAAAATTGTCATCATTAAATAGCTTCCTGATCTGAGGGTCAACAAATATGCCTTCTTTGATTTTAGCATATGAAATTTTAGGAAAACCCGCTAACAAATATTTAAAGGCTGCACCATCTTTGTCCAGAGCCTTAACAACGTTTCTAAAAATGCACAGCGGTGGAAGAAGAACGTCATTTGGATCAATTAATGGTTTATTTGAAATATTTTGTATTTTGTTTTCCTGGTAAATACTCAGTTCTTTTTGGCCACTCTGTTCTGACGTAATAATGACATGTACCGCGACTATCCTATAGACAAAGGAAACAACAATATTTTGTGAAACCTCCTTGCATACCAGTCAACAAAAATAATGATCTGAAAAACATTAATTTACAGTTATTTACGATGGTCTATACTATATATACAAATAAATTAAAATCACACACTTTAAGGTCACCACAAATCTTCCATTTATGATTCCTTTATTTGAGTAATTTCAAAATTTCAGCCATTGATTCGTAATTTTCCTTTCCATTAATGGCATGAGCAATTCCCTTTATGCAAAGAGAGAGCCTTTAACTGTACTTAGAGCCATCAATAAATAATCTCCATTCAGTTTTGTCACATTGCTGGTTCCTTTTTTGAAATAAACCATCAACATCAGTACAGTATAGAATAGAGTGTTTCTTTGCAAAATATGCAGCCAATTCCAAGCTTCTATCTCTGTAGATTGTTACTTTTGTCCCAACTGCAAGATGATTCCACTGCTGCATGCGTGAAGCTAGTAATTCTGCGCCTTGCAAAATGGATCATTTGGTGGACGTTGACCTAGTTTGGAAAGCGATGTGACATTCGCGTAAGTAATATGTTTTCGAGTTTTCATATTGAATCCAGCAACTTTTGTTAAACAGAAATAACAATCGGTTTGGTAATTACTTGACTCTCTCCAAAATACTGAAATTAAAAAATCGAAACAGGTCTTCTTGCCATTTGACCACTTGTATAAAACAGTTCTGCAACTATTGCAAAACATTGTCTGTGTCCATGGTTTGTTCAAGATTCTGACAGCAAAACCAAAATAATGTAAATATGCATATTTTAATGATTCTGATATTCCATATCCTTTTTTTCCCAACCAAATATTCACCACACACAAAGGAAAAATAGCTTGAATCAGTAACACACGATCTCCCTGACATGCTTAAACGCTACTTTTAGGAAAATTTAGAATGAATGTGGGCTTCTGTCAAATTAATAATTGTGAAATTGTAGTGTCAGTATTGACTGTTTTACAGTATTGCCAGCATGCGATAAAAAATTAACAAGACGTGACGGCCCAATTTTTATGCCAGATTCAAATTCAGCGCACCCAGATTAATTAAAAAACATGCTTCGTTTCTGCAGTAAATTATTTTTTTTTAATTTGTAGACCAGTGTTATTGGTTATTGGTAGAGCAGAAGAGATGTATACGTATAAGTGATATCTATAATATTTATAAGCGAGGCGATTTCTTGTGACCGATGTAAATTTCACAGTTTTACCCCGATTTTGCCAAAACATTTATCATTTGAAAGGCATTTCTTTTTAGCTGTTACCCAGATTTATAGATTTTCATCGTCTGGAATATTTTTTTGGAGTTATGATCATTTAAAGTTGTTACTAACACATACATAAAATTATACAATGCTATGTTTGTGTTAATTAAATTTGTTAATTTGTTTGTGTTAATGTGTTGAGTTTGTTTTCTTCATTTAAAATGAGTTGAATTGTGAAGCATACCTTTAGGGTCTTTATTAAATGAAAAAATAAAATTTCCTAGAATTTGCACTCGAATTTCGAGTGCTGGAATCTGCTTGTTATTAATATTATATCAAACTTACATCATTATTTATACGTACGTCATTCCTCGGCTATTTAAGTTTAAAACCAATCTGCTTGACATAATGTTAAACAAAATTCTCCTAATTCTACCCAGGTGAATGGTTTATTTTGCGAAGGAGTGAAATTTCAGCAAACAGAAAATATGACGGACATTGCTATATCGACTCGACTTGTTCTAAGAATCAGGAATACATATGGGGGATTTCATGTCAAGTGCACCAACTTTTGAAACCGATGTCTTCCGATCGGGATGAAATTTGCACCAAGGTTAGTCCTATTGGATAGTAGTTTAGACACAATTTTTCAATAAGATCGGTCCAGATCTCTCTGAGTTAGAGGGGAGCAAAATTTGACATTTTGGCCAAACAGGTGTTTTTTCTGATCCATGTAACTTATTGCCTATTGTTCTTAGAAAATTTTCTCCCAAATAGTTTAGATAGCTATTTCTTCAATATTTCGGAAAAAAAACCTAAAAAAAAAATTTCTTTTAAACTTGTTTTTGCTTAATTAAAGCATTTTTTGCCTTTTTTTTTCAAAAAGGGCATTTTTTTTTTTTTTTTCATAAGAAAGCTTAGGATTTTTCCTTTAAGAGCCTTTTGGTCGCTTAGTGGGATGGGAGTCGGATATCTATCAAAATAAATGTTTTGTAACTCAAGACAACGGTTTTACAATTTTTCACAAATGCATTATTTTGAATTTTTGCCTATTTGTGTGTAAAACCTTACAAATTTAACTTATACTGAGAAACTAGACAAATTAACCTATCGGAAGACATCGGTTTCAAAAGTTGGTGCACTTGACATGAAACCCCCCATATACATTCTGGGTCGCGGTACAAACGGAATGACAAACTGATATACACCCTGAGCACAGTAGGGCGGAGGGCATCAAAAGTAATAAATGACCACCAACTTTTTATACCTCATGGCACTATGTGGTCAGGGTATAATGAGTTTGTGCTGGTGTTCATAACTACCAAAAATATTTGAGCTAGGTCCATCCTTTCCTCAGAATAACTTTCTGAGTCGATTTAGCGATGTCCATCTGTCCATCTGTCCTAGCTTGCTATCCACCTAAGGAAGGGGCGCTGGTGGGCGGATTGTATCTCACCTAGTGCTAAAACCACCATGTGGTTAAGTCGCCAAGACAGGCATGCACGTAAAATCAAAGGAACTTCTGTCCATCTGTCCGTCCGTCTGTGAGTCCATGAAACTTTGTTATCAAACTAAAGGAATATATTTTAATGGAATCTATAATATTAATAGGCTAGGCGATTTTTTGTTACTGATGTTTTGTTCTACTGTTTTATCCCGATTTTGACCAAACGGATACTATTTTCAAGATATTTCTTTTTAGCTGTTCACCAGATTTACAGATTTTTAAATTTTTTCCTTTATTTTGAGTTAATTGCATTTAAAATTGCTACTAACACATACATAAAATTATACATATGCTATGTGTGTGTTTATTAAATTTGCTTATGTGTTTGTTAATGAGTGTGTTATCTTCATTCACAATAATAATAAACCAAAAAAGTGTTGGTTTGTGAATTAGCTAAATTGAAACATAAAGTTGTCTAGAAATTGCACTCGAATTTCGAGCGTTGGAATCTGCTAGTTAGTATGAAAGCTTCTGTCGGCTAAAGGACAAACGCTATTGGAATTGGTGAAAATCGGTACATTTTCAGACCTAGTCCCCACGAGACCGACTTAAGTTGCCATAAGATCGAAATTATCATAATCCAAAAATAAACGCCATATAAGGCTGCTTCCCGATCTTCACTTAAAACTACCAAAAATAAAAATATTGCACAGAGTTCACTCAAATTTAATCTGTATATATTTGTACAAAAAACCAGTGAGTTCCAATATGGTCAGATTCTGTCCATTTTTCGACCTAGTCCCCATATATATATATGTATAGCATTCGATATGAACTTTTTCATATTCAAAGGGGAAAAAAATAATAACAATGCCATTCAAATTAGGTTTACGTTTATTTTCTATAACCAATTAGTTGGGCCTCAATTAGTAGGGTATCGCATAGTCGGACTAAACCGACATTAATTTTCTTAGTTGTTTTAATATGGAGTTAGAATTTGATGAAATACTAATTTTTATAGAATTAAACCTTCTCCTTTAAGTGGAATTAAATCTTGCTGGCATGTGATGCTAACAAATTAATTTGTAAGCCATGCTTAACACTAACAAAAGCAGGCTTAGTTAATGTTAGGATTTTCTGTTAGTTGCAGAATTGACTTTATTTTTGCTATTAATTGATAAGTGAATACATGTTATTTCCAGCAGAATTCTATTAACCCACTAACCGGTTGGGGCGGATCGATTTGAAATTTTTAGCAATGATTAAGGTCTGATTTATTGCCTCAAAAACTGATCATTCACCCCCCAGAAAATGAACCCAAAAATTTTCCACAGTGCAATCGGTTATCCCAAAAAATATATATTAAGATTCAATGACCACCTTCCAAATACTTGAATCAATCGTTAAAATACAACCACTTTATACCCCGAGTGGTATAAGTGGTCGCTGTAGCGTATCCTTAACTTACAAAGCTGTCCTTCAACAAATTAATATTCTGTATCTTTTTTTTCTTAAATTTAATCAAATCTTTCTGCTAAGCATTTTTTTTTTTTTTGTTATTTCTTTAATAAAAATAATAAAATACCTATTATATAAAACGTGATAGATTTGAAGTCTGAAGTGTTATATTTTCTTTACTTTATAAATTATTATTGTTTTTTCTTTGGACTTACTTACTGTCCTCAATAGTTTATTTGGTTTGACTTAATAGTCTGCAGTGGATAGTACCTGTAAATGGATAAAATAATCGTTATTAATAAAACTTATTATTACTTAACATTTAGCAATAAGAAACTTTTCTACTGTCATAAAAGACTACAAATTTGTGTATTTATACTTATAATCAGATGTGATTTTATTGCCTACAGCACATACATAATAATATTATAGATATAAATCAACCATTTGTTTGTTAATTTAATATATTTCTAACAATATACATTAACAAACATTTATATTCATTACGGACGGACATTACTGTATACACCTTCTACACATACGAGTTATATGAATATATTTTAGGGAACAGTCACAGCTAATCAAACTATGCCAAGAAAGTTGTTTCCTAAATATTTGTAGTTAATACAAAAATTTTAGAAGATTGAATATAGTCGTATATCTATTTTCATTTTAGGCTAAAACTTTGCTAGAAACTACGATATTTTACTTATCTATAAGTTGAAATTTTGATATATTCTGAAATTTTAAATCCAAGAATTAAAAAAATTAGTTACTACACCATAATCAAAAAAAAAAAAATCAACTGAATTTTTGAAAAACGTTTATTCGTTTAGAGAAAGGGTTTAAGGTCCGAATTTTAGTGGCACTGTTTTTAATATTTTTACCCCCATCCATAAAAGAGTTATATCTATGTGTGGTCTAGGTCGAAAAATGGACCGATCCTGACAATATTTGGTAGAGGCACTTAAGTTTTACAAAAATTTAAACAAAACAAATTTGAGAAACGTCTCTATAAAATTTGACCGAGATCTATATGATAATTTGGATTTTATGGAAATTTAAGTCCATCTTATAGGGGTCATTTATATGGGGACTAGGTCTGAGAATGCGCCAATTTTCACCGATATGCCATATGCCAAATTTCATTAACATATATTCGTATTTGCGACCTGTAATTTGATTCCAAGGTTTACGTGAACACACAGAAGGACGGACGGACAGACATCGCTAAATCGACTCAGGAAGTGATTCTGAGTCGATCGGTATACTAGAAGCTGGGTCTAGATACAAACATCAGCACAAATTCATTATATCGTATCCACATAGTGGTATAGGGTATAAAAACATGTATGTTACAAATTAAATTTGGCTACAATGCTCCGCTTGTAATTTCAAGTGTTTAGATCTATAATATTAATAGTCTAGGCGATTTCTTGTGACCGATGTTTTGTTCTACCGTTTTATCCCGATTTCGACCAATCGTATATTATTTGAAAGGTATTTCTTTTAAGCCGTATTCCTTTTAAGCCGTTTTACAGATTTTTAAATTTTTTCCTTTATTTTGTGTAAATTGCGTTTAAAGTTGGTACCAACACATACATAAAATTATACAATGCTATGTGTGTGTTTATTAAATTTGTTAATGGGTTTGTATCTGGAATCTGCTAGTATATATAAATGAATATCCGGAGGCTGCTTAATACGGTGACTATGACTAATATTGGATTACAACTTTTCTTTTATCCAAACCACCTTTTATCTGGATCTCAGGACAAATATTCATCATTTCGTCCCATAGCCTATATAACCATATTCGAAAATGCGTCAAAATGTATTCCCATGTGTGAGCTATAGTTTGTACAAAAAGTGATTATGAGTCCAACGGTGGAATAAAAGTTCGTCCTAGGTCAAATATCTTAGATACACGTAAAAAATTGAAAAAAAAAAAATGTTCGAATCATACGATGAGAAAAAACTATTTTATTTACCAAAATTAAGCGGCAGAACTACAAGCTTATGTATTACAGGATTACATTTTTGGCTTAAACTCTAAAAATAAGAATAAAAATTTAAGTAAAATTATTTTGCATATAAGCTAACGATATGAATAATAACTAATCCCTCCTTCATAGTTAAACTTCCTGTTATGAGAACAGAGCTTAAGCTTAAAAAAATTATTTTTCAAAGCAATAACAACAAAATTTACATTTTCATAAAAAGTACATAAATCTTATATATAACAAGAAAGAAAATTATAGTCGGTTCAGACCGATTATACGATACCCCATACCTTAGGTCCAACTAATTGGTTATAGAACATAAGCATAAACCAAATTTGAGTGGCATTGTTATTAATTTTTTTGGCTGCAGATATGAAAAAGTTAATATCGGATGCTACATTTATATGGGAACTATGTCGACATATGGACCGATCCTGACCATATTAGGTAAGGTTACTTATATTTTGAAAAAATAAAAACAAACCAAATTTGAGAAGAATCTGTGCAATATTTTTGTTTTTTGAAAGATTTAAGTGAAAATCGGGAAGCAGTTTATAAAAGCAGCTATGACAAAGAATTGCCATATACATATGTTTATTTTTGGACAACTGATAAATGGATGCAATAAACACGCACAAACCCAATTTGAATGAGATCTATATGATAATTTGGATCTTATGACAATTTATGTCGATTTCATAGGGGTCATTTGTATGGGGACTAGGTCTGAACATGGACCAAATTTCACCAATTTCAATAGCGTACATTCTATGGCCGACAAAAAAGCTTATATACCAAATTTCATTAAAATATATTCATATTCATTAAAATATATTCACAAGGTTTATATGGACACTCGGACGGACGGACAGACGCACAGATATCGCTAAATCTACTCAGGAAGTGATTGTAAATCGATCGGTATAATAAAAGAAGGGTCTAGGTCAAATATTTTTGGTAGTTACACACAGCAACACAAAGTCATTATACCTATACCACTATGTGGTTTGGGTATACGTTACACATTATTAGAGTATTGTGAAGATACTAGCAGATTCCAGCCCTCGAAATTCGAGGGCAAATTCTAGGAAATTTTATTTTTTCATTAAATAAAGACCCTTAGGGTATACTAATCAATTATAGCCAATTCACAAATCAACACAAAAAAAATCATTTTTATTACAAACACATTAACAAATTTAATAAACACAGAAATTGCATTGTATAATTTTATGTGTGTGCTAGTAGCAACTTTAAATGCAATTTACTCAAAATAAAGGAAAAAATTTAAAAATCTGTAAATCTTTAAATCTGCAAAACGGCCAAAATAATATACGTTTGGTCAAAATCGGGATAAAATGGTAGAACAAAACAACGGTCACAAGAAATCGCCTAGCCTATTAATATTATAGACATACAGGTATTTCAGATTTCATTATAAAGATTGGATATTTTGAGGATCGTCGTTATTAATACAATATTAAATGTTGAGGGCTTGGATGAAAGGTATTACGGTTCAGAGTTTTGAAATGCAGTTATTCTGGTATTATGGGATTTGGACATTCGCAAACGAAGTGCTTTGATTTTGTTGAGTAAGATATTTTACAGTTGCAATAAGCTGTAGTATTGGGGTTGAATAGTGATCCACGAGTAAGTCTGGTAGGACACAGACGAAGCTTTCCTATTCAAACTATACTGATTAATAGCATTAAAGGAGGCAAATGATTTTCGAGTCACATTATTTATTTATTTGTTGATATCCTGTACAACAAGACAAAGTCTTTTAATTGAAGTACAGGATTATATGTGGATATATGTGGGTTAACAATCTCAAAAATTTTATATATGTATATAGTAATAACAATAGTAAAGTTTATATAAAGAATAGGTACAATTATTTACAAAAAACAATAGATTATGGAAAAAGGTTAAGCGAAAAAATTAAACAAAACAAGTAAGAAAATTATAGTCGGTCTAGACCGACTATACGATACCCCATACCATGCGTTTAGAAACCCTATCTCTTAGGCCCAACTAACTGGACATTGAAAATAAGCAAAAACCAAATTTGAGTGGGATTTTTATTAATTTTTTTTTGGCTGCAGATATGAAAAAGTTCATATCGGATGCTATATCTATAAAGGGACTAGGTCCAAAAATGGACCGATCCTGATCATGTTTGGTAAAGTCTCTTGTATTTTGCAAAAATATGTACAAACAAAATTTGAGAAGAATCAGTGCAATATTTTTGTTTTTTAATAGATTTAAGTGAAGATCGGGAAGCAGCTCTATATGGGGTCAAAGGGATCATTTTTGGACTACTCATTAGTGGATGTAATGAACGCATACAAACCCAATTTGAGTAAGATCTATATGACAATTTGGATCTTATGGCAATTTATGTCGATTTCATATGGGTAATTTGTATGGGGGCTAGGTCTGAACATGGACCGATTCTCACCAATTTCAATAGCGTTCATCCCATGGCCGATAAAAGCTTATATACCAAATTTCGTCAAAATATATTCATATTTGCGACCTGCAGTTTGATTACAAGCTTTACATGGACACACAGACGGACGGACGGACGGACGGACGGACGGACATTGTTAAATCAACTCAGAAAGTGGTTCTGATTCGATCGGTATAATTAAAGATGGGTCTAAGTCAAATATTTTTGGTTGTTACAAACAGCAGCACAAAGTCATTATACCCAAACCACATAGTGGTATAGGGTATAAAAATTTAAATTGCTACTAAGCTGTTGTTCATGTGGAATTGTATTCCAAAGACGACCGGCTTGGATAAAGAACTGCCATTCCGAAACTAAATGTCGATGTCTTGGTATGATGATTAGTTTGAGCCTATTCGATCTTGCAAACTGAATTTTAGCATACATATATAGCGGATTTTTTGTATAAATAACTTTATGTAAGAGTATTAGGACTCCTATCTTAAGTAAGTTTTCAAAAGATACTCCGTATAAGCTTTTTGCCAAAGTAGACACATGGTCGTATCTTCTTAACCCGTAAACATACCTAATGACGTGTATCAAACGTTAAGCTTGGTTCTCCTTATAGAGTCCAACTGGAAAAGAGTTCACAACCATAGGTAAGTCCCGGAATAAGATAGTATCCTAACTCTTAAGGGTGTAAATACCTGAGTTGCCTAAAGCGTTCTTAATTTCACATAAATTTGACATACAAGTGAATTTATATGATCAGACCAGGTTAAATTTTTGTTGAAGACTAATGCAAGATATTTCGCTGATTGTACAATTTCAATTTCCTGACCACTTATAAAGATTTCAGGTTCGATGTACGGGGTTATAGTTGCTTTGTGCATCACCAAACATTTTGATTTTTTAGGATTCAGACATAAGCCATTACCAGTAGCCCAACGATATATGGTGTCTAGATCTTTGTTTAGTTTTCCCACGCTTGCGTTGATTGAATTAATTGAGCCACTTAAGTACAACTGTACATCATCCGCATACATATGTACGCTGGAATGGGATATTTGCTGCGGCAAGTCATTTGCATATATAAAGAATAAAAGTGCTCCCAATTTTGATCCTTGTGGTACAGCTTTTATAAGTGACACCGGATTCGATGATGTGTTATTAACGAACACTGATTGAGTACGGTTTGTAAGGTATGATGAAATTAACTGTGTTGATGTTGGCGCAAATTTGAAAAAATGGTTCAGCTTCATGCATAGTGTGAAATGATTTACAGTATCGAAGGCTTTGGAATGATCAAGAAGCACCAAAAAGGCTACTTTTCCGCTGTCTAACTCACGTCTTATATTTTCTGATACATCAGCCAAGACAGTCACACAGCTATGATTGGGACGGTAACTAGATTGCATATCAGATATAAGACAATTCCTGTGTACGTATGCTTTTTTTTTGGGGTGCAGAAGCTTTTCTAGAACTTTCGAAAGGAAGCATAGTATCGCAATCGTACGATATTCTTTAGTAGACTTTGGAAGTGGAATAACTTTTGCAGGCTGCCATTTCATTGGAAAGCAGCTTGGTGTAATGATGGTGTTGAAAAAATGAGTAAAAAATGGCAAAATAGATGGCAACAAAATTTTAATGAATTTTGGGTGTATGTTATCAAATCCAATAGCGTTGGATTAAACTGTCAATAATATAGTAAGAACCTCAGATTGGCTGACGCAAGAAAACTCGAACATATTTTCTTCGGGAAAGGAGTTTCTACTGTTGACAAATGTATTGCTGTTATAGAAGTGATTATTTGTTGGTATCGTTGGTATATCCGTAAAAATCATATTGAGTTTATTAACATAGCATAGCAATTAGTATTCTTTTCAACATTACCAATTCCTATTTCTCGTATAGTCTTCCAAGTTTGTTTAGAATCAATAGCGGAACTAAATCGTCTCGAGAAAAAAACAGATTTTGCATTTCTTATTTGAGTATTAACGTCTTTTCTAGCAGAACGAAACTCCGCCTTAAGTTGTAATGTTTTAAAATGCTTCTGGAATAAACTAAATTCCTACGTTCAATTGATTCCCGTATGCTGGAGGTGACCCCAGGTTTATTTCTCCCGTAATTATTTTTGTTTTCAAAGGAACAGTTTCATCATGTAATTGTAGTACATTGTCTGCTAGAAAAGACGATTGTTCGTCAACCAATTGATTTCTGAAAGATTCGCGTAGAGTAAGTTGTAATTCAAGTTATTGAAATGAAAAGAGTAATATTGATCCACCCGTTGAAGAAGAAATTCATATGTTGTAACGATTAAATCGTGTTTAGAGAAGCATGATGCAGAAATTTGGTCGTATAGCTTGACTTTTGACATGTCACCCACGTATATATGATCCAGTAGTGTACTGCATGTATTTGTGTAGTGTGTAAGAATAGTTGAATTTATTGGAGTAAGTCCTAGAGATGCCATGTTATGCTGGAGAGATGATTCCACAAGAATGTTGTTAAAATCACCTAATTCCCCTATACCAGGAAGAAGATAAACTAAAAACATTGTTCCTTTCTTGGTGGAGCCAATAGTTATCCATCATTTTGTCAATATCTTTGCGATTATAATTTTGTATTAAATGTAGAGGATGCTATTTAAAGGCATTTTTGGTAGCATAATTTGCAAACTCATTTCCGAGTATGTGGGAATGGCCAGGTACCCAAACAAGAGTTATATCAGGACATTTTTGACGAGGCCGTTTCTAATATTAGAGGTAAAGTAATCGTTATTAGTTATGTTAAGTATTGACGAAAGGGAGCCTGAACATATGGAAAACTTCCCATTTTTCCCATTGGCATAATTTATAGCTATTGCTAATATATGAGATATATGAGGGTAGAACTGAAATTCAAATTATACTGTTTTCTGTATTAACGATGTGTGTTATGAAGTTATCAGTTTTTGAACCATCCGTATATATAAATTGGCAGTCTTTCAATAAATCTCTAGTCCTAGCAAACATCAGTCTGAAGTCAGACGGTATAGTGTTGGATTTTTGTAATTCGTGGAGTGTGGTATTAATGGACCTATTGTCTATTGACCAATGCGATAGTAATTTTGATTTAGAATTGCAATCGAGTATGTGTATTGGTATATTTATATTTGTGCAGTTATCTATTATCCTTGAAATTGTTGATGGTATTCTATGTATCTTTTTAGACTGTTTTACCTTTTTTACTATTTGTTTGATAGGGATGTAAGGATTTCTCTTTGTGTGTATGAAGTTTTAATATTCGCTTCAAAGAGCATGTTACCTATTGATAGAAGTTGAGCGTAATGCGCCGAATGCAGTTCTTACAGCTGAGTTCAGTACAGATTCAATTTATCTAAGTTGCGTTCTAGGAGCGTAACCGAATAAAGGTAGACTGTAGTTGATTTTGAAGAGATCTAGGGCTTAGGTAATTGGTATAGGAAAAGGTACTTTTTGTAGGATATGTATTTTTTAGAAGAAAATTTGCTCTTTCAAGATGTGCTACTTTTTATGTAAAGGTACTTTCTTGAGAAATGCTGAATTTTAAAGAAAAGGTTTTTTACCAAAAAATTTTTTTTTAAGAAAGTTAAATTTTTAAGAAAAAATTTTTTTTTAAGAAAATGTGTTTTTTAAGAAATGGTTATTTTATAAAGAAATTTACTTTTTTAAGAAAACGCACTTTTTAAGAAAATGTATTATTCTAAGAAAAGGTACTTTTTTAAAAAATGTATGATACTTATTTACGAGTATTATCTTAAAACAACAAAAAAAAAAATACATTTCTGAGAAACCATACGTTATTAGAAAATGTACTTTTTCTAGAAAATGTACTTTTTAGAAAAGGTAATTTCTATGAAACGGTACTTTTCTTAAGAAAAGGCACTTTTTGAAGAAAAATAAATTTACTAAGAGATACTTTTTAAGAAAAATTACTTTTTTTTAAGGAAATGTATCTTTTTAAGAAAATTTTGATTTTTTAAGAGAAGATACTTTTTAAAAAGACGGCACCTTTTAAAAATTGTACTTTTTTAGATGAAGGCACTTTTTGTAGAAAAATTTATTTTTTAGAAAAGTTCTTTTTAAAAAAGGGGTTGTTTTTTGAAAAGGGACTTTATATAAAAATGTACATTTTTCAGGAAGTTTTCTTTTTTTTTGGTTTTGAAAAAGGACCTTTTTGAATATGTACTTTTTTAGAAAAAGAACTTTTCAAAAAAAAAAAAGTACTTTTTCACAATTGACCAATTTGATCAAATAGGTTTACTGGAACAATTATTTTGAATGAGGTCCTATTCATTGAGTTTAACTTGTAAACGAGAATATTATCAGGTAATGCATTATTGAACTTAAGTCCTAGTTAGCCACACGTTGTTAAAATGTGCCTCTACCGTAAATGTAACGCTGGCATTTTGTGCAATTATAGAACGTATAAAACGTACCAGCATGTTGCTTTGTAAAATTAACGATACGTTATCAGCTGTTCAAAAATGTCACGTACAAACGTACCAAAAATCTATTTTCAACAGATTGGGACGTTCCAGTTACGTGACAGTTGATTTCGGTAACTGCTCTAAATGCTTTTCGTGTAACAGAAAAAAACAGCTGACACGGTTGGTTACGGTTACGGGTGGCTAACTAGGCCTTTATAAAGTTTTTAATTTCATCAGCTGTCGTGTCGTAAAGGAGACGAGTAGCAAAAATAACTTCTCTGGGTGGAATAGTATGAAGTTCTGTAGAGATTTCCGCAGGTTTTGGTATTAACGTGTTAATATTTGGAAATGTTATTGTGGACAAAGATGGAGCAAAGGAGCGAAAATAGCAAAGGACCGACTTCATCAGTATTCATTGAGTTTTGAGATGAAGTACCAGATGAAAAAGTTGTAAGAGGTATAATCGGAGGATTAATTACTTTAATAATTCACGAAACTTTGTAAGTTTTTCTTGCAGTGATGAAGTCATGCGAAGTTGTAAAAATTCAGTTTTAGAACTTTTAAAAAATTTCTAAAACTCCACATTAATTTTTTTGCAGCGAGGGCATTTGCTTCGCATCCCGTATAATCACAACATTTCGTGTGGTAGTTTCTAGCAGGATAAAATATGTTAATTACCGGTAATATTGCAATTAGCATTCGAACAATCCATAATCAATATCGTTAGGATTTGGTTGGAAATTTATTTCAGATACGAATCAGTTTTTTTTGCGGTAGTGTGAGCTATTCTACAAAGACGGAGCTGTCGTAAAAATTTTAACACGTACAAAAACCGGTAATGTATTTACGAGTAGTTTTGATGTTATAAATCAGATATTTTAACAGTAGTTATTTTTTTTATTACTATTGACTAAGTTTTTGGGAATTTTAATATTGGTTTTAAATGTTCGTTAAAATGGTCTTCAAACTACAGTTAATTTCATTTATATCTGAGTCTGTCCAGATTGCGGTGACATTATAATGATATTTGAGGCTCTTAATTTTGATATTTTTATGCAGCGACAAGCAGACACAGCCGAACACTTCTACACCTGACACTTAACTCGTATTAGAAAATTGTCCAGCTACTTTCTGGTTACTGGTTACTTACCAAACAAAATTTATGTACAAAATCCATACACATTTATGTTTAGCTTGTAAATGTGAGTGCGTGTGTGTATGTATGCTGTTTGCCTGACTGTCTATTTTATTTCGCCTATGAAACATGTATTGTATACATAACAGTAATAATACACTAACAACCAAACACACACACACACACTTACGCATACAATCATCAAAACTGCTCTATATTTATGTATAACTACTGAATAAATAACATTCTGCTTTTAATCAATTGATTTCTATCATCAAATAAATACGAGCGAGTAAAAGCATTTGATGAAAAAAAAAAATAAATTATCTAAATTGGATTTTCTTAAATTGCTTTTACTTCACTAACTAATACAGTTTCACAAATGCATACTCAATGATACCAACGGACGGACAGATGGACAGAAACACAGAGCGTTGTATAAATAAAATTTTTTGTTGGAATTTTTAAATATTTGATAGCCAACTTGAAATGATTTCAAAATACTGATATGTCCGGTATTTTGATTTTAGTGTTAATTCTATTTACATTTGAAGATATAATCATTGGATTTTTCCAAAGCAAATAAATACTATATAAAATTTTTGTTCATCCAAACAATTCTAGGAATTCTTCTGGGGTAATTATTTTAAGTGAATATATTTAATTACAGATATAGAAAGTTTTTCTTATTTTGTGCACCAGGTACCTTTTCAAAATATATAAATTTTCCTTAATCTTCTGTTTCATTTATTTGGAAGACATTTAAATTTTCACCTTCCTTTCGCTTTTTGGCATCTAAGTCAACTGCTGCTAAAGTAATAAAATCTGCGAGATGTACATTTTTCAAATGAGTGTTTTTTTTTTTTATGTTGAACAGAAAATTAAATGAAAAATTCTTCTAATATTCTTATATTTTTTTTTCTTCCAAGCATATTTACACGTAGTAGATTAAAAAAAATTATTGTTGCAATACACGAATGTTTTAAATGGCATAATGAAGCACAATCACAAAATCTGTAGTATAAAGTGGCCAGACTTTGAAATAAATTTAAGAAGTTTTTAAAATGATTTTACTAAATAACAAAAGACTTTTAAATTAGATTTTCCTTTTATAAAAATAATAATTTTTATTTATATTTTTCCAATATTCACTCGTTCATTCATATTTTAGTTTCAAATATCTTTGAATTCTTCCTCCTCAATATGGTCTCCTTTAGAAAATTAAAAAAAAAAATCTGCTATGCATTTCTTGGCTTCCTCACAATAGAAACGTATTTTATGTCTTTTGTTATATAAGTTGTAGTAAGTGTACAGTTGAATGTTCAAGTTGGCGACAAGTGTTTTTAAAATTAATGTTTTTCACAGACATCTGAACTTGGACACATGACTCACGTAATAGAATAAAATTTGAGAAACAATTTTGGTTCTATAAAATATTTAATTTTATTTAATCTTCTTTATTGAATGAAGGTCGATTCATTTAATTATTCCATTTATAATAAATTACCTATTTTTTGTACATGACCGCCCATCTGCCTGTCCGATGATCTGTCTAATATCACTGTCTAATAAATGAAGGGTCATGTTGTTGGTAGGTGGATGATATTTGCGATGAACGATTGTATTAGATTGATAGTATAGTAAAAGCCCTAAAGAGTTTCTATGTCCTCTATGAAATATCTAGTGAAATTTTTGCTTGGAACATTTTAATCCTGCATCTAATATTCCCATGGGTCATTTTAGTCCTTTCTTTAAAAGCATACCAGAAAAGTCCACTAAAACGGGAAATTGAAAAAATAAAAATTCTTCGACTACCATTTTCAGCCGGACTCGCCAAAGCATAAGAGTTATTTTGAAATTGATAGACGAACTCATAGATGTTTACATGACTAACAGCCTTTAAGCAGTAAATAGTCAAAGCTAGTTTCGTACTTAGAATATGCTTCAGGAAGCCAGAAATCCTAGTTCAATTCATAAAAAGTTCTCCATGGCGAAAAAAATTCCCATATGCAGTGTTGCATTGTCTTGATGGAAGAGCCCTTTCCTTATACAAAACGTGGTCGATTTTTCTAAAAATCGTCACTGAACCCATCCAATATTTTATTGTTCTTGTTAGTCTATACATTCGATTTCGAATGTTGGCGCTAATGCAATTTAAAATTTATATGCAGTTTCTCATTTCACTGCAATTTTTGCGAATTTGAAGCAGTTGACAGTTAATTTTTAACCATCCGATTAGTTAGTCTTCGATTGGCCTTAAAAAAGTGACCCATAATACTTTCCGTGATGGGATGTGTTTTGATTGTTTTTATTGTTACTTTTAGAAATGTTTTTTAAACTCTTTCTTTTAACTCATACTCTCTGTCTGTCTGTCGTGAGGCAACCCCATTCCCCTTTATCTAATTGATCTGAGACTTGGCCCATAGTCTTGTTGTGACTACAGATTAATTTTAGTCACGGGGTGACATAAATGTCATTTCCCCTCATCCGATCGATCTGAAACTTGGTCCATAAGCTTGCTGTGAAAAAATATTAACTTTGACTTAATCACGCACAGTCACGCACAGTCACGGAGAGATTTAAAACGGATTTCCCCTCATTCAATCAATCTGAAACGTAGTCGATAGACCTGCCGTGAAAAAAGATTATCTTTGACATAGTCACACACAGTCACGCACATTTACGGAGAGATTAAAACCTCACTTCCCCTCATTCGATCGCTCTGAAACTTTGTCCATTGACTTGTTATGGCCAAAGATTAATTTTAAGGTAGTCACACACAGTCACGCACAATCACGGAGATATTCAAAACACATGTGCATAAGGAAAGAAAGAGTTTTAATAAAAACTTTGTTTATATGGGTTAAATTGTTTAACAATTTCGGTTTTATTTAGGTTAGGTTAGGTTAGGTTGATAAGAGGAGCTATGTATACACATAGCTCATATCCGTTGTGTCCGTACATACACCTAAGCCAGTAGGTCGGCTTGTTGTGCGCTCTACATCTCTACATTCATCCAGTTCTCTACCCCTCTACTAACTTAGAAACTCGGTTTCATCAGCAAATATCTTGAGTATTTTTCAGCTTATCCCACGAAGACCCGTCAGGCCTGGTAAGATGTCGTTGGATAGATATATGACCCTTGTTCTCGCAAATTCCGGACAGTAGCAGAGGTAGTGTTCTAGGGTTTCGTCAGTCTCTCCGCAAGCTCTACAAATGGCTAATTCCGCCCGTCCTATACGGAATAGGTGAGCCCTCAGCTCAGAGTGTCCAGTGAGGATGCCAATTACCCTACTAAGTTCTACCCTACTCAGATTCAGGACCTCCCTAGTTCTTGTAGTGTTGGGACAACCCCATAATATCTTTGTAACCTTACCCACGTCAGTCTCTTCCCAAATTGATACATGCGAACTGGTCGCCCAGTCTGCCAGTTCCAATTTGAGAGACTTGAAAGGTATTGGGTTTTCCAAATTTACTCTTTCCAGGAAAGAACCCTTCCTGGCCAGTTCGTCAGCAATCTCGTTTCCCGTTATACCACTGTGTCCTGGGATCCAAACGATTTCAAGTCTGCCTCTTTTGGAGAAGTTTGAAATCTCCTCCTTACACTCGAGGATCCTTGATCTAGTTTTGTCCTTGGATATCGCTCTGATAGCCGCTAGACTGTCCGTAAATATTTTCACGTCTCCGGGACTTGGGGAATCCCGTGCGTTAATAGACCTAATACATTCCTTTATCGCTACCAATTCAGCCTGAAAGACAGAGTTGTGGTCCGGAAGACGGAGGTATATCCCTGTGGAACGGTCCTCATCGTAGAAACCTATCTCAGTCTCACCATGCAGACTAGAGTCGTCCGTATAGTAATGTGACCCTGGAAGGTTTTGTAGAATATTCCCGTTCATCTTACTTTCCCTGTCTGGTATCCATATTCTGCAGGGATATCTGTTGACACTTCCGCGATTCTATCAGAGCTAATATTCACTGTGTTGAGTCCTGGAATTTGGTCTCAAATAGTCTGGTGTCTGGTCATGTGGTCGGTGATATATTCCCCTGTTACCCTTAGTCGTAACATGGCCAGAGCTGCCTCATATTTAATTCTAATCTCGATTGGGTGTATAGATAGAATATTCTCTAGAGCCCTCGTAGATGTAGTCCTTATTGTTCCACTGATTCCTATGCAACAGAGCCGCTGTATCTTTTGGAGTGGTTTAGTGTAACATTTCCTGTTCATTGATGTCCATATGCTATGGATGCGTAGGTTAGAATAGGTCTAACGACGCTTGTGTGCAGCCAATATGTCTCATTCTCGGTTTTATTTAATATTGAAATACATAAAAATGATGTTGCTGATTTTCCAGTTCGAGTGTGCAAGTATTTTTTTTTTTTTTTTTTTTGTTAAATAACACTCAGGGGATGCCCCTACAATTGCAGTTCATTGTGTTGATTTCAGGAAAATGGGTTATGGGAAGGAGGAGAGAGGGAGTAGTGTTTGTGGATATTTGACTTAAATTTTATTAGATTATAACTGCCAGGTAAGACCTGTGGGAGTTTATTCCACATACGGCTAGTTTGATTGATAAACGAATTCTTTCTGTAATGCGCTGTGCGGTCAACTAGACATTAGACTACAAACGGATGTGATCTACTAGAGAAGCGGGTAGAGTGAACCAAAGCTCGGGCACTTGGAATAAGTTCGCTAACCTCAGAAGAACATTTCCCATGTTTGTATCTATAGAACAGTTCTACACAACCCACATTCCGACGATGTTCCAATGAGTCAATAGAGTTGGACACCCTACCGTCATTGATGAGCGCCAACGCCCTCCTTGGCACACGGTCCAGTAGCTCCAAAATAGACTTTGAAGCTCCGCCCCATATATGGGAGTTGTATTCCATTTTCGCTCGGATGTAAATGGTATAGATTTCCAGGAGATCAGAAGAATTGAAGTAATTTTTGCACCGTTTTAGAAAACCAAGACACTTGAATGCTTCTTCCGACACTTGAAAAACATGCTCATTCCAACGAACATCACATTGAATTCTCGTGCCTAAAACATCAAGAGTATCCGATTCCTCAATACCTATACCACCCATATATACAGATGACATTGTTGATTCCATGGCCCTATGGGTCAACATACAACATTGAGTCTTCAACGCATTAAAATCAATCCTATTCGCTTTACCCCACTCGGAGACTGTCAACAGGTCTTGATTGAGTGTATCATTCGTTCTCCGCCTTTTGCCCCCAACCTACAAAAGACTTGGACTACAATTAAAGGAAAATGAGTAACAGTGCTGCTGTCATCTGCGAGAGAGTATATAGAGTTAAAAGTTTGACCAAGAAAGTCGCTCATAAAGATACGGAAAAGAGAAGGAAAAACGGAACCTTGGGGTACCCCTGAATTAAGCTGAAACTCATTAGATGAGACCCCATCAATAACAATACGTACTGTTCGGTCTCTGAGAAAACTCGATATAAATCAAGAGAAGTCATTACCGACCCCAAATGCAATAAGCTTTGATATCAATGCACCCTGCCACACACGATCGAATGCCTTGGAAATGTCTAAAGTAACCACTTTACTTCCGCCAAAATTGCGAAAAGATCGACACCAGCGCTTACAAAGTACAGCTAGCAGGTCTCCCGTGGAACAATTTCTATGGAAGCCATACTGTCGATCATTAAGAACTCAGTTGTCCTGTAGATAGTTCACAAGATGGAAATTGATCATGGTCTCCATCAACTTTGAGAGCGCAGAGCAGATTGCAATTGGACGGTAATTTTCAGGGTTATTAGCCGCATCCTTTTTAGGGATTGGTTGGACATTAGCAACTTTCAAGCAAGAGGGAAAGACTACCGCACGGTACGAAAGGCTGAAAAGGTTGGCTAGCGTCGAAGAGCACTGTTTCAGCACCAGTGCTGGTATACCAGCCGGTCCCGAAGACTAATTAATGCTGAGAAAGAACCTTTTTAACTGCACGTTCTCGAAATAATATTTTAGGCATAGTATGAGATACTCTTTCAAGTTCGGGCAGTGGTTGATCGTTATCGGGCAAAAATGAATTTTTTGCAAAAAGTTCAAAAAAGGTTAGCCTTATCAACCGGTTCAGTGAATATTCGATCATTCATTATAAGAGTTGAGATAGGAGAACTAGCATCATTCTTTGCCCTTTTAACAAATGACTACCGCGAGGAGTAGAGAGAACTTTAGCACGAAGACGCTGATCGGAAAGAAACTTTTGGAGCCTTAGTGTTTTGGCACATTCAGTTCTCGCCTGTTTGTGTTGCAGTTCAGTGACGGAATTTTATTGTCACGCCAGTATCGGAATGCTTGTTCTCTGGATCTAACTGCATCTCTGCAAGTCTAGTTAAACCAAGATTTTTGATTAGGTTTAGCCGAAATGTGCTTTGATGGAATGAATAATCTCATACCAAGCACTATTATTTTTTCCACCATTTTCGCAGCAGCATCAACATTTTTATCCAGGAAACAAAGTTTCCAGTTGAAATGCTTGAAGAAATCGTTGAGCTCAGCCCAACGATTGGTGCTGAAACTCTTTGAAGTACAGAGTACAAAAAGGATGCGGAAATGGTTCAGTGATCTGAATTATCAAGAGGTGGAAATATATTCACATAATTATTATCAGGGTGTGAAGTGAGAAAAATATCTAGAGTATTTTTTCGTTGCCCTTCAATGCACCGAATGTGCATTGGTTGATTAGTTGCTCTAGGTGGCTATGCGCCGCGAAACGGCTTTCGGTAGTTGTTTGACTCGAATGGTGAAGCCACGAAGAGTTATGAATATTAAAATCGCCGACATTAACGATTTCACTATTCGGGCAATTCTGTAGGATTCTAGATATGGATATTGCAGAAATGCTCAGCAGAAACTAAATTTGAGCGCAATGACACATCGCCTTCGCAGATGCCAAACAGTGAGCTAAAAACTGGACGCGCAGGACTTTTCAGGAAGTCAAGTGGTACAAATGTTTTATTTGAGCGTACTATTCCAACAAATGCATTGCGCCGCATCCAATGTGCGGAAAAAATTGTAAGCACAAATTCTGCGACATGCCCTTGATTTACCTCACGCTTTTGATCAGGCAACTTCCCAGAGTAAATCATTCCTCTGAGGCGATTAAATGATCTCGAATCGCACAGGCTTAGTTGGAATGTGTTGTGTAAATCGTGTGCGGCGTCCATATGGGAATAATTGCTCGTCCACGGTCAGCGAATCGTGCGGGATGTAAGCCGCCTCCAAATTGAAAATGGAAAAAAGATATACAGGTAATAAAAAAAGCACACAATTCAACCAAACTCATTAACGATTTCTTCTAATAATAGTACAAGGTCCGTGGGGACCTTTTAACTTATCCACGTACTAAACGTCATTAAACCTCCATAAAATATAAATTATTGATTGCATCGCTTCAACCCCAGATTTAATCGAGTTGTGAGAGTTTGAAAATCAAAAAGGTCTCGAGCTACGATCTCACAAACGGAAGAGTTACAATAAGCATAAACCCAATTTGAGTAGCATTGTTAAAAATTTGTTGCCTGCCAATATAAACAAAAGTTCAAATCGGCCGCAATTTTTATATGGGTCAAAAATGTACGGATCAGAATCACATTTTGTAAAGTCACATATTTTTTGTAAAAACATATACAAACCATATTTGAGTTAAATGTGTACAATATTTTAGTTTTTTGTCTTTTGTATGGCGACTAGGTCTGAACATGCACCGATTTTCACCAATTTGAATGGAGATCGTTTTATGGCCGAAAGAAGTTTGTGTACCAAATTTCATCAAAATATATTCATATTTGTGACCTACAGTTTGATAAAGAGACAGACAGAGAGACATACAGACATGGAGACAAATGGACGGATAGCTGTACCGATCGACTCAGAATGACTAAGAGGTATGTTGGGATCAAATTTTTTTTTTGTAGCAAAAACATCAACTCAAACTCATTCAACCCTGACCACAGAGTGGTATTGGGATTAATCTCTATGGTTGGCTGGTCTATATGCCAACTTTAGTATTAAGAAGTACTAGCAAATTCTAGGAAATTTAATTTGTATTCAAAAATAATTTTATAAGAGCCTAAAGGTATGCTAATCAATTTTAATCAATTCACAATTCAACACAAATTTAATAAACACACACACAGCATTGTATAGTTTTTTATTTCAAGCTTAAATATGTGTTTGATGTATGTATGTGTTAGTAGGAACATTAAATGAATTTTACTCAAAAAAAAAAAATGTATCAGGGCGTGCACATTTATAAATATGGTGAACATCCGCAATGAAAACCCTTTCAAATTGTATATTTTTTTTGTCCAAATTTGTTGGTAATTGAAGGTGTAGAATATGTCACAAGAAATCGCCTTGCCTATTGATATTATACTAGCAGATTCCAGCGCTCAAAATTAGAGTGCAATTTCTAGTCAATTTTATTTCTCAATTTAGCCAATTCATAAAAAAAACTCTTTTTAATTTATTCTTATTGTGAATGAAGATAACAAACTCATTAACAAATTTAATAAACACACACATAGCCTACGTATTTGGTGGACTGAATTCGAATCTGTAATTGGTTCACATCAGGTTTTCGAGACACAAAAAAATGTTTTGATTCGTTTTTTACATAAAAATTCATTAGTTTATTTAAGAATCAATGAATTTTCAAAAGTGAATGGCGTTATTTGGACATCATTTGCAATTTGTTGGTTCGATTTCACGTATTAGAGTCAAGCAATAGTCTTCCAGCATGCTTTTGTCTCAAAATCCTTGATAAATTCTTTCAATTTTCATTGAATCTTGGTGAGCACGCTCCCCTTGTTTGTCGCTCACTGCAGCTAGGTTTTGTCGAAAGCCGCTGCCAAATACAAGAAACAAATTTTAGCGTAACAAAACTTCCCACGTATTTAAACTGGAAAGTAATCCGCAGTGTACTTTTATGGAATTTAAGTAATTTAGAAATATTTTAAATTGTTTAAGCCTATGGAAAATTAATTTTATTAATATTTTCTTAGATTTTTCTATACGGAAAATAATATATCTCAGAATCTGAAACATATTGTCTTGACAAAAAATTACCTAGAATACATATATGAATTTTTCTAGAGAAGAAATATATGACCGGAAATATTACTCAGTATCTCAGAATCTGAATAATTTTCAAAAAAAAAAAATTAATTATCAGAATCTGTGTAATTTTCTAGAGAAAAAATTACTTTGAATCTAAGAAATTGATTAAGGATTAATAATAATTTAGAGTCTATAAATTATGCTAGAGATAAAATTACTCACAATCCGAGAATTCTAGAGAAAAATTTTGAAAATCTGTGAATTATTCTAGAGAAATAATTACTTAGAATCTGACCAATTTTCTGGAGAAAAAGCTAATTAGAGTACGAGAATGTTTCAAGAAATAAAATTGCTTAGAATCTAAGAATTTTTCTAGGGAAAAAAATATTCAGAATCCTAGATTTATTTGTACCGAAAAATTCGTCAGAAGTTGATAAATTTTCTAAAGAAAAAATTATTCTTCAATGAAAAATTCTCTAGAAAACATTTACTCATAATTGTTTACAATCAGAGAAATTTTCTATCTATGAATTTTTGTAGAGAAAAATATCTGAAATTTTGTGTATTAGTCTAAAAAAAAATTACTCAGAACCTCAGAATTATTATAGAGAAAAATATTACTCCCAGTCTGAGAAATAACTAACTAAGAATCTGTGAATTATTCTACAAAAAAAAAATTTCATAATCTGACAAATTTCCTATACAAAAAATTATTGTCAATTGAGAAATTTTCTAGAAATGGTTTTTTAGACCCTGAGAAGTTTTCGTGAGATCTAATGAATTTTTCTAGAGAAAAAATAAGAAAAGCTCTGAAACGTTCTACAAAAAAATTAATCAGAATTTGAGAATAAATCTAGAGAAAGAGTTAGTCCGGCTCTGATAATTAGTCTGGAGGAAATATTATTTAGAATCTGAGAAATTTTCTCAAAAAAATAAGAGTACCCCGAGAAAAAAATTAGTCAAAATTTGGAAAAAATTTTCTAGAGTGCAAATTGCTCAGAACCTCAGATTTTTTTTACTGAAAAAATTAGTCAGAATATAAGAATTTTTGAAGAGAAAAAAAATTTTCAGAGATGTTCAGAACTTGTGAAATTTTCTTTGAAAAACTACGCAGGATCCGAGAATTTTTCTAAGAAAAACATTATTCTGAATCTGAAAATTTTTCTTAAAAAAAAAAAAGAAATACTCATAATTAATCATAATCTGAGGAGGAAATTACTCAGAATTTTTCTATGGAAAAAATTACTTAGAATCTGAGAATTTTTCTATGGAAAAAATTACTCATAATTACTCATTATCTAAGGAAAAAAAATGCTTTGTATCTGAAAATTATTCTAAGACCGAAATTATTCAAAATTGGAAGATTGTACTAAAGAAAGAACTACTTAGAATCTGAGGACTTTTCTAAGCAAAAATATACTTAGAATCTGAGAAATTCTTAGATTCGTGATAATTCTTCAGTAATTTAGCAATAATTTGTCTGTAGTTTTCACTCTTATTGTTTCCAAGGAAACTGTCCACGATGCTCTTGAAAGATTTGCAGGCTGCATATTCTTTCTCCAATAAACATTGTGAAAAATTGCCATCATTCAATAGCTTCCTGATCTGAGGGCCAACAAATATGCCTTCTTTAATTAAACTCGTACCATATGAAATTTTAGGAAAAGTCGCTAACAAATATTTAAATGCTGCACCATCTTTGTCCAGAGCCTTGAGAAAGTTCTTAAAAAGGCTCAATTTTATTTGCAGCGGCGGAAGAAGAACGTCATTTGGATTAATTAATAGTTTATTTGAAATGTTTTGTAAATGTTAAATAAATTAATTTTGGAACACACAAAAGCGGAAAAGCAAAATATTTTTGTCCCAGTATTTTTTGTCCCGGCAGCAGAAGCTGCACCTACTTTTACACCTCGATCAAATAGGCCGTTATTCCAGTTATGTTGCATGGAGTACGGACGACAGCCTAAAACCAGAGCGTATTACTTTATTTTCAACAAAGCAGTTTGTGCTGAGCATTAGACATTGCTGCATCATTGCAATACCTGAACAGTCGACCAGGAAAATCAATAAGAAGCATTACAACAGTGATTTATTTGATTTTCTCATGTATTTTCATATTAAACAAAACCAAAATTGTCACAAAAAAACATTTCTTGCGCCTTTTTATTAATTTATATAATCCGAAAAATTAACAATCAAAACCATCAAACCACACCCCATCAAGCAAAATACCATATAATTCGTTATAGATCCCTGTGGACCTTTTTGCTATTTTAAGGCCAACAGAAGACTCACTAATCGGAGGGTTAAAAAAGTATATGTTGTTAAAGAAATAGCATTTAAAAAATGTTTTTTTTAAATAAGGCACTTTCCTTAAAAAGTACATTTTCTCCAAACAAGGCACTTTGCTTAAAATATTACCTTTTTTAACAAAAGTAATCTTGTTAAAAGCTACCTTTTTTTAAAAATAGTGCCTTTCCTTAAAAAAGTACCTTTCCTTAAATAAGTACCATTCCTTAAGAAGTATCTATAATATTAATAGGCTAGGCCATTTCTTGTGACCGATGTTTTGTTCTACCGTTTTATCCCGATTTTGACCAAACGTATATTATTTGAAAGGTATTTCTTTTTCGCAGTTTTGCAGATTTAAAGATTTTTAAATTTTTTCCTTTGTTTTAAATAAATTGTATTTAAAGATGCTACTAACACATACATAAAATTATACTTATGCTATGTGTGTGCTTATTAAATTTGTTAATGTTTTTTTTTAATGAGTTTGCTATCTTCATTCACAATAATAATAAACCATAAAAGTGTTGGTTTGTGAATTGTCTAAGTTGAAAAATAAAGCTGCTTAGGATTGCACTCGAATTTCGAGCGCTGGAATTTGCTAGTCTTTTCTGAAAGATGTACACTTTCTTAATAAGCAAACTTAAAAAAAAAATGTCTTCTTTTAAAAAAGTATCTTTTCCTAATAAATTTCTTCTCTGAAAAACAGTAGACGCTCTGCCACTAACTAGTATTAAATAGGACCAAACGGTTTTCTTTTTTCGAAGAAATTCTGAAAGTGAAATTTTAAATTCTTTACACTTTAAACTTTTTATTGCTAACATCTAAATTGCGAGAAAAAAAATTAGCTTCGACAAGCGTTTTACTTCACGGCTTCTTAAAAAAGCTACACTTCAACAACACTATGGTGGTGAAGCCGTTCATTATAGGTGACAAAATTCGGTAGAGTTGAATATTTATTTATTTATTATTTTATTAACTTACAATTAACTTACAGCTCGTTATAATATAATAGATTTATATAAAATTATAGGTATTTGTTACTTTAAGAAATTTTATTAATTTTGTAATATTTTCAGGAGATGGGTTAGATAAAGTTCTAATTGGATCGATTTCGCCAAATATGGCTTGTCTTTGATTATTGAACTTGGGGCAGTGTACAAAGATGTGTGAATGGTTTGGAATGGGAGATATGCAATTGCAGATTTGCGGAGCAGGAATGTTCATCAAATGAGCATGTGTTAGTCTAGAATGTCCGAGTCTTAGTCGTTCAAATTTGACAATTTCAATTCTTTTGCAAGCAATTTTGTTTCTTAAGAATGTATGTACATATGTTAGTCATTTGTTGGTTTAGATTTTTGTACTAAATTGAGGTGGTGTTGAATAAATTTATTTTGTAATATTTAATAAATTGTTTAACAATGTAATTGTTCCAATTATGGGGATTGTAATTCGGTGTGGTAACTAAAGGGAAAAAGGTAGCTTCTCTTGCAATAAGATCTGCCAACTCGTTTCCTTTTATACCACAATGACCTGGTACCCAAATAAATTTTATATTAGGTTGTCTGTCAATTAAGAGATTTCGGTAATATAGTGGGTTTCGTTGTTTATGTTTGTTATTGATTGCAATGAAGATAGAGAGTCAGAACATATGGCAAATTTTCCTGTTTTTGGATATACATGTTTTATTGATTCATATATAGCTATTAGTTCCGCAGAATATATAGTACTATATTCAGGGAGAATGGCAGATTTGATAGTCATATTTTCTGTAATTATACTAAATGATATAGTTGTATCGGTTTTTGAATACAAGTCACACTTTCATCAATATTTGTTCTTAAAGTTTTTCTAAAAATTTAAGTCAAAAGTTTTACAGAAAATTGTTTCATGATGTGTTAAATAGACACTCGCGTACACAGAATGTTCCTTGTTTGTTCATAATACTGTATGATTACTTGGAAAAGATGAAAGCAGGAGCAGAAATAATTCTTAAGGATTTCCTGATTAACATGGATTGTTCTACCTAGTTGCGTCTCCTATTATAGCCGTTTTTTTTTTTTTCTTTTCCAGTTCAGTTTCTAGCAGTGTTAACTGCTAGTATAAAGAGATCACCATATTTTCATGCGCTTGTGTGATTTTAAATGGCTACAGAAGCGATACAAATTTTAACCACAAAAACCAAGTCAGTATGAAAGAAAGAAAAGAAAAATACAAACTCTAACTTTTATCATGATGCTATTACTCAAAATTATTAGATAAAAAAAAATAAATAGAAATACTAAAGCCAACAGAGACAAATGACATTTTTTAAATTTAAATATATATACGAGTATATATGTAGGTACATAGATATTTGTTAGTGACTGCATACATAGAACCATGTTTGTGAAATAGCTTTGGTGTCATCTTATAAATGTTGTTAATATAACAAACTCTAGTGTTTAAAATTATTCGTGTTTTGTAAGATTTTTCCAAAAATAAAAATTAGCCTTAAATAAGTATACATAAGATGGTAATTATAAGCTGTAAAACAGAGTAGTCTATCAAAATCGGAGACTTTAATATATATGGGGCGTTTCATGTCAATTGACCCAATTTTTGAAATCGATAGTTGCACCAAGGTTAGTCCAATTGAATAGTAGCCTAGACACAATTTTTCAACAATATCGTTCTAGAAGTCTCTGTGTTAGAGGGCGTCAAAATTTGACATTTTGGTCAAACAGTTGTTTTTCTCATCCATGTAACTTTTTACCTATTATTCTTAGCAAAATTTGTCCCAAATAGTTTAGATAGCTATTTCTTCAATCTTTTGAAAAAAAATTAAAAAAAAAATTTTTTTTAATTTTTTTTTTTTTTGCAAAATCCCAATTTTTTTTTGACTTTTTTCTTAAAAAAACGCCATTTTTTTGCTCAAAAGGAAGCTTAGGTTTTTCCTCTAAGAAGTTTTTGGTCACTTAAAAGTCGGATATTTCGCAAACTTTAGTAGGTACCTCTTAAATGTTTCTGGAAAACGGTATGATTTTGCGACACACTCATGATCGGAAGCATATTTTACATATATATATATAATCCTGAAAAATTCCTATAACGAACGTAGGGCCTCAATAATTGATTTCCACCTATTTATATCTAATGCTACCCTTTTGGCTTTATTCCATGTTACGCCAACTGTTTGCACTTCCGCTTGTACTTGGTGCCTACAAGTTTTTTTATAGCTGCCTATTCTTCTTGTTCCCTGTGGACTGAAATCAAGATATCTGCATTTGTATTTAAATTTCATGCTCAGTTGGCGGCTGTTGCATTCTAAACCCTACCTCAGAATTTCTTATTGGTTGTGGGCATTCGACGAAGCCACTTGTATACAAAGGTTTGTATCTTCTGAATATATAAATTAGTGGCGTTCAAGGTCTCCGTGTCATAAAGTAGTAATGTCCTCAAATTGCTGTTGACAACACTGATTTTGGCGGACAGCGCGATGTTAGCTGATCTCCAGAGCTTATTGGGGGTTGCAAATGCTTGTTTATCCTTAGTCAATCTCTTATTGATATCTTTGGAACAACCGTCAGAGACCGATAGGATGTTGCCAAAATAGCAGAACGTTGGCAACATCTTCCAGTTGTTGCCCTTGCAGTGAGAAACGGTTAACTGTGATGCTTTTCACCATTTGTTGCATTGTATGCTGGTTGTGGGATAGCAGAAAATTGTCGTCTGCTTAATCTAAGTCGGTAAGGCATTCAACCAATCCCATAGTAATTCCTTGCATGGGATTTACTGACTGACTTATTATAACACAACTCTGCCCGTTCTGACGTTGATGATCTTGCTAACTTGACTTTCGTGCAACACAAAGCACGATGCGTCGAAATATGGATATTTTACGAGTCCAATAATTTTGTCACCGATTCTTTCGCACTTCATGGCTTTCCATATGCCAAATAAATAGAATCAAATTCGCGGTGAAAAGGCTAACCTTTTAGCTGAACTTTTTGCAAAAAATTAATTTTTGCCGGATAGCGATCAATCACTGCCCGAACTCGAAAGAGTATCTCATACTATGCCTAAAATATTCTTCTGAGCACGTGTAGTTAAAATGCTTCTTTCGGATCTCAACACTAAAAAGTCTACGGGACCTGATGGTATACCAGCACTGGTGCTGAAACAGTGCTCTTCGACGCTAGCCAATCTTTTCAGCCTTTCGTACCGTGCGGGAGTCTTTCCCTCTTGCTGGAGGGTTGCTAATGTCCAACCAATCCCTAAAAAGGGTGCGGCTAATAACCCTGAAAATTACCGTCCAATTGCAATCTGCTCTGCACTCTTAAAGGTGATGGAGAGCATGATCAATTTCCATCTTGTGAACTTCCTAGAGGCCAACTCACTTTCTAATGATCGTCAGTATGGCTTCCGTAGAAATCGTTCCACGGGAGACCTGTTAGCTCTACTTACTGACCACTGGAGTCGATCCATCCGCAATTTCGGCGAAAGTAAAGTGGTTGCTCTAGATATTTGCAAGGCATTCGATCGTGTGTGACACGGTGCATTGATATCAAAGCTTATTGCATTTGGGGTCGGTAATAACTTCTCTCGATTTATATCGAGTTTTCTCAGAGAACAAACAATACGTGTTGTTATTGATGGAGTCTCAGTCAATGAGTTTCAGCTTAATTCAGGGGTACCCCAAGCTTCCGTTCTTTCTCCTTCTCTTTTCCTTATCTTTCTGAATGACCTTCTTGGTCAAAGTTTTAACTCTAAACACTCTTTCGCAGATGACATCAGCATTTGTCATTCATTTCCTTTCATTGTAGGCCAAGCATCTTGGAGGCTGGGGGCAAAAGGCGGACAATGAATGACACACTCAATCAAGACCTGTTAACAATCTCCGAGTGGGGTAAAGCGATTAGGGTTAATTTTAATGCGCTGAAGACTCAATGTTGTATGTTGACCCATAGGGCCATGGATTCAACAATGTCATCTGTATATATGGGTGGTATAGGCATTGAGGAATCGGATACTCTTGATGTTCTAGGCATGAGAATTCAATGTGATATTCGTTGGAACGAGCATGTTTTTCAAGTTGCGAAAGAAGCATTCAAGACTCCTGGTTTTAAAAAACGGTGCCAAAATTACTTCACTCCTTCTGATCTCCTTAAAATCTATACTACTTACATCCGACCGAAAATGGAATACAACTCCCATATATGGGCAGGAGCTTTAAAGTCTATTTCGGAGCCACTGCACCGTGTGCAAAGGAGGGCGTTGGCCCTCATCAATGACAGTAGAGTACCCAACTCTATTGATTCATTGGGATATCATCAAAATGTGGGTTGTATAGCACTGTTCTATAGATGCTGCCATGGGAAATGTTCTTCTGAGATTAGCGAACTTATTCCAAGTGGCCGAGTTTCGGTTCGCTCTACCCGCTTCTCTAGTAGATCACATCCGTTTGTAGTTTATTGTCCAGTTAACCGCACAACGCATTACAGAGAGAATTCGTTTATCAGTCGAACTAGCCGTATGTGGAATAAACTCTCCGCAGAGGTCTTTCCTGACAGTTATAATCTAATAAAAATTTAAGTCCTCCTTCCCATAACCTATTTTCCTGAGATCAACACAATGCACTGCATCTGTAGGGGGCATCCCCTCAGTGTTGGTTAATAAATAAAAAAAATACCATATGCGATTGCCATTCCGCTATCCGCCCAGTTTTTATACGTAAGCTGTTAATGTGATCGATGCAGGACCTAGTTGGCCTAAATCCAGCCTGTTCATTTCTCTAATCAGTCTCTAATGTTCTAGAAATTCTATTATATAAAATCCATGTTATGATCTTGTTAAGCATATTCACAATGTGATAACTCTCCAATTTTTGCATTCCATCCGGTTAACCTTCTATGGGTTATTGATCCTTAAGAGTTCTTAGAAGCGTTTCCGACTGCCAAAAGTGTTCTACTAATAGTCGAGAGATTTTTAAGCTTTAAACTGCTCTGGTGGAATAATTTCGGGCACTGTAGTCTCTAAGAGCTGATATTACTTCAATGATTACAATGACTATGGAGCGTACTACATGTTCGCTTTCTCAGTCTAGCTGACGACAAGCGGATGCCTAGACGCCATTTCCAGGGAATATTTGGTCTAAAACTGGAAATAGTGAGCTGCCTGGAGAGTTCAACAAGCAACCACTTCTTGCTATTCCCAAGTGAATGGCACCTAGGTGCACCTCATCGAAAATCCCAATCCAACAATATGGATTTTCAATAACATATAAAGGATCCGCCAAATAACTTTTTTTGTTGAAAATGCTATAAAAAAAACTACTGAATATTATCTAAAATTTTTATTTTTATTTGAAAGTACAATCCTTCCGGTTAATAGTGGAAAATAATTTCATTTAAATGGCTGCCTCGGCTGGCCATGCAGTAGCCTACACAATCGGTCCAATTTTTAAGCACATTATTGTGTGCAGCTGTATTTCACCAATGGCTTCACGAATATTGTCCTTTAAAGCGTCAATTGTCTCTGGCTTGTTGGCGTAACACTTATCTTTGAGGGCACCCCACACATAATAGTCCAACGGTGTCAAATCGCACCTCCGAGGTGGCCAAACGACATCAGCTCTGCGGCTGATAATGCGATCTTCAAAAACAGGGGCGCAAAACATCGAGTGGAGCTTCGGCTGTGTGGCACGTAGCGCCGTCCTGTTGAAACCAAATGTTGCCAATATCCTCCTCTTCAATTTTTGTGAACAAAAATTCGTTCAACATGGCCCGATAACGATCGCCATTGACTGTAACGGCCACTCCTTACTCATTTTCGAAGAAAAATGACCCAATTATGCCTCTGGACCAAATTCTGCACCAAACAGTGACTCGTTTTGGGTGTATCGGCTTTTCAGTGTATGCGTGCGGGTTTTCTGTGCCCCAAATGCGACAATTTTGCTTGTTTACATAACCGCCAAGATCAAAATGAGCTTCATCTGAAAAGATGATTTTTTTTGGCAAAATCGGCATCTTCTGTAAGTCGATCGCAGGCCCACTTAGCGAAGCGAAAACGCATTGGATGGTCAGTTGGCTTCAACTCCTGAACCAATTGGACTTTGTATGGTGTCATACCAAGGTCTTTATGCAAAATTCGTCTCAATGATGCCTCCGAAATGTTCAATTCTTGAGAACGACGGTGAATTGATGTTGATGGCGCTTCACGCACACTTTCTGCCACAGCAGCAATTTTCTCGTGTGTACGCACTGTTTTTGGCTTTTCACGCTTTGATTTATCGATGAGGATGCCACTTTTTTTTCACAAGATAACGAACATACGGACCTGACGGTGCTTCTCTTCTTCCAAAATCCGTACGCAATTTTCGCATACATTCTGCAATATTACCATGATTTCCAAAGTAATGTCGCAATATTTCCCAGCATTCCTCAAGCGTATATGCAACCATATTCGTTCAGCGGAAGGATAAAACTAATTATCTGTCAAATCAGACATGAGCTAAGTGTTACCATTCACGAAGTAAGCACTAGTTGAAAAAAAAAAACGTTAGATGGCGGACCCTTTATTTTTATATCACCAACAATTTTCACCTAAAAAATATTTTTTCCCTCTACAAAATTCTCTGTGGACTCTAAAGTAATACAATTGGCATGAGTGGACAGTTTGGACTTAACCTCACTTCCAAGGAACTTATATGTAGTGTATCAAATAGTCGGTCTAGACTGACTAAAACTTTCTTATTTGTTTACTTGTTTAACGGCGGTATTATAAAATATTTTTGTGAATTTAAGTAAGAACTTTTTCAATGAAAATTATCGAATGTCTTCTTATCATAATTTTACAGCACTATCCTTAAATATTTATGATTGTCATTTTGAGTGATTTTCTCAAAAAAAAAAAAAAAAAAAATAACCAAAAGCATGGGTAAGAGTGTTTCCTAAAAAATATATAAAATGTCTCATCACGTGTCGCTGTTCAAAACATATTTGATGTATTTTTTTTTTTAACACGTCTAATGGATTTATATCCAACTGGTATTTTCCAACATACGCATGTAAAAATTAATGCTATTTTAAACTAAAAAAAGGAAAATTTTCAGAAATATATAAAAAGGTTTATATGAATAATTTATTATTTTCTTTTCCAAATAATTACTCCATACTACCCTTTTATAAATGGTTTATATGAGGGAAAATGCCAGTTCTGAGAATTTTGCCGAACCAATTTGTTAACTTTGTCCAACAAAGTTGCAAAAAAATATTAAGTGTTTTAAAATAATTAGTTGAAATTACTGATAGATTGTAATTAGCAGAAGCATTATTCTGTTGTTAACAGATAATAATAATAATAATTAAAAAAGAGAGTGTAATAATGAATTTAAATGAGTTTGTAAAATTTAAATTTTTTTTGTGTAATATTCGTTTAGTAAAACAAAAACTTGTAAGTGATGGCTTAAAATTATATTTAACTAATAATAGCAATAACACTGTACAACAATTTTCAAAAGAATGAAAATCCCGTAGGGTTTCATGACGGTTTTTATACCCCACACCACAGTGTGGTCAACAAATTAGATAAAGAAAACAGCATAAACCAAATTTGAGTGGAATTGTTATTAATTTTGTTGCCTTCGGATATGAAAAAGTTCATATCGGATGCTAAATTGGGGCTAGGTCGAAAAATAAGCCAATCCTGACCACATTTGGTAAGGTCACTTATTATTGCAAAAACATATACAAACCAAATTTGAGAAAAATCTGTACATTTTTGTTTTTTGATAGATTTAAGCGAATATCGGAAATTAGCTTCATATGGGGGATATGGCTAAACATTGTCTTATAGGGTTTATTTTTGGACTACTGACAACTGGATGTAATAAACGTGTACAAACCAATTTGACCGAGATCGATATGATACTTTCAATCCAATGGCAATTAAAGTTTGAACCGATTTTCACCTATTCAATAGCGTTCATCCTATGGCCGATAGAAGCTCATACGCAAAATTTTATCAAAATGTATTTACATATGCGACCTGTAGCTTAATTACAAAGCTTACATGGATACACAGACGGACAGACGGACGGACAGACGGAGATCGTTAAATCACTCAGCCAATGATTCTGAGTTGATCGGTATAATAAAAAAATCATGTGAGTCCGATCACAGGGAAGATATGTAAACATCTAGTAATTAAAAATTTTTTTATGTCATTTTTTAAAATCAAACAGAAAGCGTCATCTATTTATCACTTATAGCAAAAACTGTTTCAGCTAATTCAACAACCCTTTGCTGTAAAACGTTAAAAATATCCCAATATAAACGTATATAAGTGATACATAGATGACGCTTTTAAAGAAGTGGCATAAAAAAACAATGTTATATCATAATTTTTTCATCAATACAAACATAAGTCACACAGCGTTATCTGCTTCAGCTCATACCGATATGAGTTACGCTGTTTTTGTAATTGTATTGTGAAATAGAAATTTACCCCCCTGATGTTTACACATCAAAAATATGCAAGGGGCAAATCGTCGCATTCAATATCGAATAAAATCAGTCGAAATTGCATATTTTGGTTTATTATTTAAAGAAGACGGACAATCGTCAGACCTCGTTCCACTTTTACTATTAACTATGGATAATAACTTGCTATCTGTGACAGAGTTAAATTACGCTTTGTATATTATTTGGGAAAATAAAAAAATAATTTCGATTGAAAAATTTCGATAATGAATGCGACCCCAGATATTTGTAAAGTGTGAAATTGGTTTAAAATCACGTGATTTTACTAAAAACCTTTTTAAACTCTACTACCGGTCACATGTGTTTATTATTTTATTTATTTATTAAAAATAATATTAAATGCAGTGATAATTGTTAAATATATATATATATAGTAAGTTGTAGTGTTACGAATAACTTTAAATGATTGAGAAAATTAATTATAAATTTTTATAAAAATAAATGTTTAATAAAATAGCAACATTCTATATGGAATACCGAAATTAGGCCCGTTTTAGAAAAAAACGTTTTTATAACGCTATTCGCTCCCTGATTTAATCTCCTTACACTTCATTTTGTCTCCAAACACTTCCAATAAAGTGTGCCTTCATTTTATCTCCAAACACATACTTTTGCCTAGGCTATTAATATTATAGATTTATTGTATTATTGTATTATTTAAAAAAATTTTGTTTTATTATGAAAAATAGTAATAACTACTAAAAATGTTTATTAATGAAAGTTGTCAACATATAATTGTGTCAATATTACTATATTGAAAAAAGAAAAAAACAGAAAAAAAATTTCCAAATAGAGTAAAGACGCGGTTTTCTTTAGAACTCAAATAAAACTAAACAAAATACCGAAATATTTTGGTGCAATTCTAGAAATCATTGTGGTTTGTGAATAAAAACATCTATTCAAGCAGTAAGCGCTATCTACATGTGTATAGCAAGCAACTGCTATGTTTGTCATACTTGATGGTTGCAGTTGTATGCTATACATTCATGGCGCTTTCTGTTGGTTGATGAATCAGCTAAATAATTGTAGCTTCCATTTCCGTAAATAGTTCCGCTTCCGTAAGGGAAGTTTGTGATTTTTACCCCCCTGATCGCATAGATGTTTACACATCAAAAATATTTGGTAGTTACAAACATCAACACAAAGCCATTATACCCTGAACACATAGTGGTATCTATCATATTAATAGCCAAGGCGATTGTTAAGGACCCCTTCTACGCCTTTAGTTATCAACCGATTTTAACAGGAGATATACCATTTGAAAGGTATTTCATTGCAGATATGCACAACTGTTACAGATGTGCACCATCCGGTACATTTTTTTGGAATAATAATGATCTAAATTACTACTCACACATACATAAAACACATAAAACTATATAACGCTGTGTGTGTGTTTATTAAATTTGTTAATGTGTTTGCAAAAATTGTATGTACATCAAAAGCCCTTCTGCGCCTTTAGTGTTGAATTGAGAATTGGATAAAATTTATGAGCATACATTTAGGCTCTAATAAAATAACATATGTACAAATCTTCTATGTGTTAAATAAATATATATATAATGAAATTTTATGAATTTTGTTAAAAAATTCATAATTTAATGAATTTTATTTAAATACTTATAAATTTTTTATACGTATAGAAAGAAAAAATTGAATTTAAAAAAATTTTCAAATTCCTGGAATTGGTACCGAGCGCTAACGAGTGCTGGGCTCTGCTAGTAGGGTATAAATAGTTGTGAGATCTATGCAAATAGTTGTTAAATGTGAAATTTTAGGTCGATCGGAGTGCGGTTTCATGTACGCAGCTACTAAACATTTTGAAAAAAATTCAAATAATTTTAAATTTTATTGTATCTACCAGTATTCTTATCCTAATATTCTTCCTACAGTTTAAATTACCACAAAAGTTTCCTAATATTCTTCTTAGAGTCTAAATGTAACATCGCAAATTGCATTCATTATTTGCAACGTACATTAGTAATTTATTATTACTAGCAGATTCCAGCGCTCGAAATTCGAAATTCTAGGCAACTTTATTTTTCAACTTAGCGAATTCACAAACCAATACTTTTTTGGTTTATTGTTATTGCGAATGAAGATAGCAAACTCATTAAAAAACAAGTAAGAAAATAATAGTCGGTCTAGACCGACTACACGATACCCTATACCATGGTTTAGACACCATATCCCTTCGGTCCAACTAATTGGAAATAGAAAAAAAGCATAAACCATTTCAGTGCCATTGTTATTAATTTTTTTGGCTGCAGACATGAAAAAGTTTATATCGGGTGCTATATTTATATGGGGACTAGGTCGAAAAATGGACCGATCCTGACCATATTTGGTAAAGTCAATTATATATAAAAAATATATACAAACTATACACAAACCAAATTTGAGAAAAATCTGTGCAATATTGTTGTTTTTTTGATAGATTTAAGTGAAGATCGGGAAGCAGCTCTATATGGGGCCTATGACTAAGAATTGTCCTATAGGGATTATCTTTGGACTACTGATTAATGGATACAATAAACAAATACAAACCCAATTTGTCTAAGATCTATGTGATAATGTGGATCTTATGGCAATGTATGTCGATTTCATAGGGGTCATTTGTATGGGGTATAAAAACAAACTAACAAATTTAATGAGCACACACATAGCATAAATAAAGGGTTTTTCAATAAGAGCGCTACAAAAGTTTTTTTTAAATAAAACAAAAACGGTTTTGGATATCAATGAAATTCTTTATTCCTGTGAAAGTACTTTCGATGTCATTATGTATGGAAATCGATCTCTTTTGCATGGCCACCACGGGCACGCTTGCAGAAGTCCAGACGCTGAACCCAATTTTCGACGGTTTTCAAGCATAAATCGGCCTATACTGCTGCAATTTGATTCGATATTCGTACGAAGTTCATCAATCGTCGCTGGCTTGTTGGCATAGACCATAGACTTGACGTAGCCCCACAGGAAATAGTCCAACGGCGTCAAATCGCACGACCGAGGCGGACAATCGACTGGACCATTTCGTGAGATAACACGTTCTCCAAACTTGGTTTCCAATAAATTGATTGTGACATTCGCTGTGTGGCTTGTGGCGCCGTCCTGTTGGAACCATATGTCCTCCAAGTCCACATCATCCAATTGGGGCCAAAAATATTCGGTTATCATTGAACGGTGCGATTCCCATTCACAGTAACGTGCCGGTCTTGATCATCGCGGAGGAAGTATGGCCCAATGACGCCGCCGGCCCATAAACCGCACCAAACCGTAATTTTTCGGGATGCAATGATGACTCATAGAGTACGTGTGGATTGCTGTCTGACCAATAACGCATATTTTGTTTATTGACGAAGCCATTCAGCTAGAAATGAGCCTCATCGCTGAAGATGATTTTTCGATGAAAATCCGAATCATATTCAAGTTGTTGCTCAGCCCAATTCACGAACATACGACGCTTCTGGTGGTCAAGCGGCTTCAGTTCTTGCGTCAGTTTGATCTTGTAAGGATGTAGGCCAAGCTCTTTTCGTAAAATTCGCCACAACGACGTCACAAAGACGCTTGAGAACGACGTGTGAGAGACACATTTGGGCTTTATTTAACTGAAGCCTCAGCGACAGCAATATTCTCGACACTACGGGCACTTCTTTGTCTCACTGGCATGGGAACATTTTGTACTATGCCTGTGGATTCAAATTTTTCCACTAGACGCTCAATTGTTGATCTGCTAGGACGATTATGACGACCATAAATTGGACGTAGCGCTGAGTAAATTTTAATAATTTCGGCTCATTGTTGGCTCGTATAACTTTCCATCATGAAATGGCAAACCTTACTGAAGAGAAATGTCAAAAGAGCGGCAAGAAATATGGCGTCGTTTGCTGTCCCTGTCTTTCTACTTTTGTAGCGTCCCTGTCGAAAAACTCTTTATAACTTTATGTATGTGTTAGTAGCAACTTTAAATGCAATTTACTCAAAACAAAGGAACAAATTTAAAAATCCGTAAATCTGTTGAGCAGCTAAAAAGAAATACCTTTCAAATAATATACGTTTGGTCAAAATCGGGATAAAACGGTAGAACCAAACATCGGTAACAAAAAGCCGCCCAGCCTATTAATATTATAGATTTTTACGTCGTTCATTTATTAATACTAGCAGAGCACAGCCCTCAAAATTCAAGTGCAAATTCTAGGAAATTTTATTTTTTCATTCAATTTATTTCTTTCAATGTTTTATGCCACCTTATTTTTTTGCCGAACAACGCGCCAATTCAAAACGTTGACAATTTTTGTTATTTGGGTAGTAACATAACTACAGACGGCGCGACGCGGCGTCGCTATACGAGACGTATATTTGCGAATACATAAGGCCAAAACTGCTTATTACAATCTACGAAATATATGGAAGTCGATCGCCGTCTCCCTCAAGATCAAACTTCACATATACAACGCCTGCGTAACGACTATTCTGCTATATGGATCCGAAACCTGGTTGGTAAACGAAGTCATCATGCAGAATACACAAACTTTTACCAACAGATGCCTACGAAACATATTAAGGATTTGATGGCCTAGACTAGTTACGAACGAAAAACTTCTCCAAATCGCCGATGAGGATAACATCAACACTCAAATAGAGGAGAAAATATCAGTGGCTTGAACTTACACTAAGAAAACCATGAAACACCCAAATGGAACCACCAGTGTGCGAGGAAACCAGGAAGACCGAAGATAACATGGAGACGTACAATTTCTAAAGAAACCTGAAAATCATTCAACGAACTCTGACATATCGTAGCAACAGACAAAGATGTAGATTCTACGTACACAGCCTATGTTCCTGATGGAATTTGCTGAAATATTGAAATTTATGCCACTTTAAGGTAATAATTCAACACAGGGCGTCTGATATGCAATTATTATAATAAAATTTGATTGCGTTATTATCGTTATCGGTTTCTGGCCAAAATTATTTGTCAATTCAACACAGTGCTTTTCATATATAATTTGTTCAAACACATTAACAAATTTAATAAACACAAACACAGCGTTGTATAGTTTTATGTGTTTTATGTATGTGCGAGTAGGAATTTTAATTGATTATTACTCCAACTTGTACTAGCATTTTACTCCAAAAAAATTTTAAAATGTAAAAATATGTAAATGTGGTGAATAGCTAAAAAGAAATACCTTTCAATTACGCTTGGTCACAGTCGGGGTAAAACTGACATTGGTTACAAGAAATCGCCTTGCCTATTTATATCATAGATTCACTTTAAAGGCCTAGTTAACCACACGTAACCATAACCAAACGTGTCAGCTGTTTCTTTCTGTTACATGAAAAGCATTTAGAGCAGTTACCGAACTCAACTGTCACGTAACCGGAACGCCCCAATCTGTTGAAAATAGAGTTTTGCTACGTTTGTACGTGAAATTTGTGAACAGCTGATAAAGTTTGGTAAATTTTACACAGCAACATGCTTGTTCGTTTTTTACGTTCTATAATTGCACTAAATTCCAACGTTACATTTACGCTGTGGATACATTTGAACAACGTGTGGCTAACTTGGCCTTAAACGAACAACTCAACTCAACTCAGCTTTGAGGTACACACGCATACAGCCACATATATCAAATCTAACTAGTTAGCAAGGAGAACCACATTTACAATTCTCAACTAGTTCATGAATAAAATAAGCTAAGTATACCAAGTTGGTGTAGATGTAGGGAAACTTGTTTTGGCAAAACACAGTGTGAGATATTGTTACAGTAAGTAAAAGGACTAACACTTTTTAAAAGTGACAATCTACTCCGTTTGTCACAAATAGGTAACTAATTGAGCGGGTTCGGCTGACTGCTATTGCTAATCGAGTGGCCTCAGCTAATGCTATCACTAATTCTGTTTATTATCTTAGCAAACATCTAATCTACCACGACTTGAATTTTCAAACAATTTTCGAAATACCGTGGGGACGACGCTCTGTTTGATGAATATCATCTACCGAATCCAACTGAACAACGTTCCCGATTTACTGATATTTACTGACTCTTGATATTTGCAGATTCCTTGATTAACTTCATGAACTTTTGGTGGCCGATAACCATAAACGGAGAAGAAGCTGAGTGGAGTATATATTACGGATTGTACTGTTTATAAATCCGAAAATCAGGAATTCAGATTTATTTAAGGAATGGAGATAGGGATTGCATATTAGAAATTCGAAATTCGAGAATTCCGGAATTAGTTTTCACAAATACAAATTTGAATTCCGAAAATTTCCCAGCGAATTCCGAATTTAAATTAATTAAAAATAAAATGTCAATTTTGTAAATTTTTTTTTTTTTATTTTTTTTTTGTCAATTTATTGAAAATAAAATGTCAATTTTTGGTCGCCCTAATAATAAGACATAAAGAAAAGAATGCTAAATTACAGTTATTCTACATAATACAAGTAGACATAGAGAAAACATTCCTAAATTGCAGTTAAACATTTAAACGGTTTCATTTCTTCATTTCATATCCATATGTAATAATAATAAATGTAATGTAGCATAAAATTGCACACAAAATTTTTATATTTCGTATAACTTCGTGTTCGTGTCTTATATTTTAAGATTTGCAACAGTATTGAGATTTGTTTCATCGAGTGCGGTGTGTATTGAATTATTTTAACTTTGGTTTGTGTACAATCATCAATATTTTTAAAATAGGTAAGCAAATAATAGCAGTTTTAATAACATTATTTGATAATTATTTAATTTTAATTTTTTTTTTTTGTTAACAAATTAAATTATTGTTAATAGTACATCCTAAAATGTCATCAAAAGAAAGTTATGCGGAATACACAAAGCAATGTAAAAATCAAAATTCTGTTTAGATTCACTTTTTGAGAGGATCAAAAAAAATAACAGAAAAATATAAAATATGTAATGAAATAGTAAAAACCGCCGCACAGTGGACCATTTGACGATAAGGCGGTCAAACTATAACTTTTGATTGGATTGGAATTTTGATATGCGTTTATTTTTTTTTTTTTTTGTTTGGTAGGTGAGACTTTAGCCTTTAAGTTTTGCTATCAGACGTAATTCTCGACCGAAAATAAAAAAAAGTTACGGAGGGTTTAAAATACATTTTCATTTGTAGTTGAATTTTAGTACAAAAGTGAAGTGTTGAAAGGTAAAAAAGGTTTTTTTTTTAATATAATGTCTTATTTTTTCAGTTAATTTTACAACTAATACTTTTTAACAATTTTTTAAGTTAATTTTTTCAGAAAACGCCAAACTTTGGCCCCCGTAAACTTTTTAGTCCTAATGTGCACAAGGGCCGAAGGTTGTTTTTTTTTTTTTTTTTTTTTTTTTTTTGAAAGATCCCGAGTTAAAATATAATTTATTGAGCAGCGAACGTAAAATTTACCTTATATTGGTTCAAGATAGAGAAGTTTCAATGAAAAACTCGTATGTTTTTGCTTTAGTTAAATTTTTTTTTATTGTCTTTTTAAATATTTCTATATCAATTTTTATGGTAAATTTATGATACATAACAATTTTTATTGTAAATTTACAAAACATATAAATTTTTAAATCAAGAAAATTTTTTAACTATATAAAAAAAGTGTAACTTATTGTTAGAGTAATGATAAAATACTTTAAATCAACCAATTTTAGTAAAAATTTCTTCAAAATAGCCTTGATTTTCATCTTCTAGAAGTTGTTTAGCTTCTTCGTCTAATTCAATAGAGGTAGTTTTCCATTTTTGACGAATGTTGGACATATATGGATCTGAAGTGCACAACAAAATAGTGATAAGGTCTTCATTAGTACAACATCTAGACATTTTCCTTGTGTTGTGCTCGCGAAGGAATCTGTAGTCTTTGTTCCTTTTTTCTTGCGTTTCTTCAGATAGATCTCCTATTGGTAGCATATTGTTTTTAGTTATTTGTTCCCCATGGTACAAAATTTTATGAACTGTGGATGGCATAAATCTCCAATAGTATTTTTCATTATAAAGTATAGCTGTTTTATTGGCGTACTCTCCAAATTTTTTTGCATTTATCTTTCTGCTGCATGCTAGAACTTGTAATATGATTTTGAATCATCTTATTAATTCATGATCTACACCTGTGATAGATGCTGCAGTTTCCGGATCGGAAAAAAATCTCCTGGCAGTATTTCCATCATTTGTGTTTCCTTCCCCTTGTTTTGGTTGGTCGATTACGAGGCCTAACTGTAGATATTTTTGTTGAACTTGTTTTTTTTTTGCTTTCTTTTTTCTTCATTTTCTTTGTTTTTTCTCACTGTTGCGCCTAACGGACCAAATTCCAAATCATAACCCAATTTAAGAACATGCTCCATGAAACGTATTCTAGCATGAAGAGGGGATATTCTAAATTCGTAGGCTTCCTTAAAACTATCGTCTTTTGGTGGGGGTTGGCTTAATTGACTTGATGTCTTTTGGCATATAATGCAGCTTGACGTTGACTTTGTTCCAGTTAAAGCTTGTGCAACTTTTCCATCAATCATTGTGAGACATATTTTAAAATGTACTTAAATGTCTTGGTCATCAAATTTAAATATTACTGGTTGAAGTTCCTTAATTTGATCTTTTATTTTTTGAACTTCTTCAGTTATTGGTCTGCAATACTTTGTTGAAGAAGGAATTTCATTTTTCCATATATCAATTTCTGTTGCTCTACTAGTTGACGGCTCTAAGACGCTATACCTTTTTGTTAAGCGCAATGGAAAGATACCATAAAGAAATTAGCATCTGATGAATTTTCGGCATTAAATTGCTTATATTGTTTTTAGAAATTAAAGTAATGTTGCCATTACCAATTTTTTTTAAATGATCAGTATCAATCGTTCTGCAGTATGTTCAAGGAGATCTTGCAATTTTATTTCTACTGATGTTGAAGTGACACTAATAGCAGATTGTGAAGGTAAGCATTCTTTTTTGGCAGAAACTATATCTCGATACTCTGGAAAAATCCCACAATTCTTTTCATTGGTTCGCTTCCGCAATTCATTACATTGATTTGTGGTCAATTTCAAATCCAAAAATAGGGCGAACGCTTCTTCCGGCGTAAATTTCTTATCTTCAATTGGTGTAGGAATGCTTTTCAAAATTCTCTTTGTGCGCCTTTCGCTTCTACTATTTTTATACCCTATACCACTATGTGGTTTGGGTATAATGACTTTGTGCTGCTGTTTGTAACAACCAAAAATATTTGACCTAGACCCATCTTTAATTATACCGATCGAATCAGAATCACTTTCTGAGTTGATTTAACAATGTCCGACCGTCCGTCCGTCCGTCCGTCCGTCCGTCTGTGTGTCCATGTAAAGCTTGTAATCAAACTGCAGGTCGCAAATATGAATGTATTTTGATGAAATTTGGTACATAAGCTTTTATCGGCCATGAGATGAACGCTATTGAAATTGGTGAGAATCGGTCCATGTTCAGACCTAGCCCCCATACAAATTACCCATATGAAATCGACATAAATTGCCATAAGATCCAAATTGTCATATAGATCTTACTCAAATTGGATTTGTATGCGTTCATTACATCCATTAATGAGTAGTCCAAAAATGATCCCTTTGACCCCATACAGAGCTGCTTCCCGATCTTCACTTAAATCTATTAAAAAACAAAAATATTGCACTGATTCTTCTCAAATTTTGTTTGTATATATTTTTGCAAAATACAAGAGACTTTACCAAACATGATCAGGATCGGTCCATTTTTGGACCTAGTCCCTATATAGATATAGCATCCGATATGAACTTTTTAATATCTGCAGCCAAAAAAATTAATAAAAATCCCACTTGCTTACTTTGTATGTCCAGTTAGTTGGGCCTAAGAGATAGGGTTTCTAAACGCATGGTATAGGGTATCGTATAGTCGGTCTAGACCGACTTACTTGTTTTTTTTATTTTGGGTTGGTTGAAGTTGATGCAAAAATGAATCCTTAATAATTCTTTGAGAAATTTCTTCATTAATATTCTCCAGCTTACGCCTTCGAGATCTTTCACTACATCCGTCAATTGGTTTTGCTGGTCGACCCTTTTTTCCACTTTCGTTGGCAGTTGTAGATGCACTCTCAAAAATACGTTCCTTTATTAACCAGTCTTGGTAAAGTTTGTACATCTTTGCCTTGCTATGAGAGCATTCAATGTACCGTCTTTTCAAATTCGATGCAAAATTAGTAATTTTTCATTTGTGCATTTCAATGTCTTCTAGGTTACAATTCTTAAAGAAGTCGTTGCTCACTATGTGCAAAATTACATCGTCTACATCATTTCGTTGAAAGTAAATATCTGCCAGATCTCTGTAACAGTACTTAGCCATTGCACAAATTGTAATGAATAATAATCGTGGAAACATTATTAAAAATACTCTTTCTTGCAATTATTTAAAAAAAAAAATTTATCTTTTATTACCACTTTTAGAAGCATAAAAAACCCACGCCCTAACCCCTTTTAAAAGGTGAAGCATACCTGCTCATATCTTAAAGGGCTATGTCGCAATAGTTTTTTTTTTAACCATTTACCTGTTATTTAAATTGTTTCCCATTTTGTCAGGTATTAAAAATATATAACTCTAATTCAGACTATTAATGTTTTTGAAAGATACCTAAGTAAATGTACCTGTAACAATTAAGCGCATTATATCTCAACCGTTTTTTATAAGAATATAACAACTCCTGACAACTCTACCGACACGCAAAAAAATACACTGCGGTGCACCGGTCCGACCAACTTTTGTATTCATAATACTCAGACGGACGGACGGACATCGTTTAATCGACTCAGAAAGTGTTTTTTAGTCGATCCGTATAATAAAAGATTGATAAAGGTCCAATATTTTTGGCAGTTACAAACATCACCTCAAACTTAATATATCCTAACCACATAGTGGACAAATTTTGTATTCATAAATTTTGCAGAAAATATCTAACCTTGGGTCAGAAAAATTGTTCAGGTGCACACGGGCGGAAACTGTCGGGTATATAATGGGGTTTAGGAGTATAGGGGAGGGTTCGGACTATAGAAGAGTGCAAGATTTTTTCTGACTGCTTTTGACTGGCAGGAGTTATGCTCTATTAAGTAGGAGATTTTCGGAAAATTTGGACCTTTTTTAAAAAAAATTTTTTTTTTAAATTTCGGAATGACTCAGTGATTCGACATTTTTAACATTAATAATAATGGAAGCCACAAAATTATACAAAATTTATTTCACTTCAAAATCTTTTAAATCAAAAAAGTTACAGTCATTCAAAAATAAAAATTTACAAAAAAATTTTTAATTTTAGCAAAATACTGAGAAAGCCCATTTTCGAAGACCCTGTTCGCTGTGATATGGTAGAGATAGAGTTGCAATTTTTGGCTACCGAGGTTCACTAGTATTTACTTTCAAATGAACAACATAACTTTAAAATCGGTAACAAAAAAAATATGATTTTTGGCCGCCTTCTCAAAATATGGTCCACTGTGCGCTGGGTTCTTCCTCTGGGAAAAAATCCTTATCCATAACGCTATCATCGGAATCGAAAATGTTTGGCATAACCAAAAATTGCGATGGAGCTGGCGAGGACACAGGTGAAGCTGTATTTTCAGAAACAGACGAAAATTTTGTGTTTTCTTATAAAAAGTTTTTTTAATTCATAATTCATATTACAGACTATTATAAAATATAATACACTACAGTTTTCAGAATTTTCTAAAGCTAAAATCATTGCACAAAACTTATTATTATTTATTAAATTGTAATCTTTTGTTAAATAATGTGAAACCAATTCAATGAAATGAAAATACATTCATTCAATTGAGTATTGAGATTCACATAAAAAAATTAACGCTAGACAACTAGATTAGACAGGAGTTGAAAAAAAAGGATTACTTTTTTTGCGTTTCATTACTTCAGTGTTTTTTTATATAGTAAATATGTACGTTGTGTGTAACACAAAATAAAGTAGATGTAAATGTTCAATTCAAAACTCCAAATCTGTACATAATGAACTTACTACACCTACGCTATTCTCCGAATTGATTATTCCTTTCGGTATAAAAGACTTAAGTTAACTTATGTCCTTAGAAGAATCTAAAAGCTTTCAAAGGTATCGGTGATAAAGACCTAACTGAACCTAAGACGTTAATACCAAAAAAAATATGCATTTTTTTGACTTATTGCCTAAAGAGAAAATGATTACGATTGGAAGCAGTTATGCTAGTGTCTCGTTACTGATACCAAACGAAAGAGGGGGAAAAATTATGTTGAACCCAATCAGAAACTCAAAATCGATTTTTATGACTTAAGACCTCAAAGAATTTTATGTTTATATTTCATTTTAAATAATTTTATATTCCATTTTTATTTTAAAAAGAGTATTTTTTATGCAATAAATAACAATGAATTATCTCAAATAAGTTATTTTTATTATTTGTATAGACACAAACAATTAAAAATATTCTTAATTTTATGTTTAATTTTTATGTTTAATTTCGAATTCCGAATTCCGATTTTTTATTTTCGCCAAAATTTGCAATCTCTAAATGGAGAGAATCCCCCTCGTTGATTGTGGCCTTGTCGCGGTGAGGGGGCTCAGTAAGTTGCAATGATCCTGAGAGCGATGCCGGCGGTAGCGTAGCTACTGGCAGGGCCTCCCTTGCCGGTAAGGTCAAAGGGGAGCACCTGAAGCTAACAGCAATCCACAACGGTTGGCCATACTCCACCTTGACGTCCCGGGATGTTAGCAAGTAAACAACATCGTCAATTTTGCTTAGAAGTCCTCCGTTTTTCAGACCCTTTAGTCTAGAGGTCTGACTGGTGGCCTTAACTGGCAGCCCAGTACCAGTCTAGGATGTATAGGCTAATCACTCGTATTTCCGAACTAATATGATTACTGAAACCTAAAGAAATAATAACCAACGGCTCCCTTTAATGATGACGACTATTGGAATGAAATCACGGAAACGATTCGGAACCTGGAACATTAGAAATCTAGCAGAAACATCAAGATGAGCCCAACTCGAACACGAATTTGAACGACTCAACCTCTTATTCGTGGGTCTGAGCGAAGTCAGATGGAATAGCTGCGGTGAACACAAAACTTCCTCTGGCGCTACATTTATTTACTCTGGAAAACCAGCAGATGAAAGAAGAGAGAGTGGAGTAGGCTTCCTATTATCCAAAGAGGCTAGACAAGCGCTCATAGAATGGCAACCACACGGAGACCGAATAATCGTTGCAAAGTTTAAAACTAGAGCCAGAACACTCACATGCTTACAATGTTACGCCCCAACTAAAGTTGACGACCCACAAGTAAAAGATAATTCCTACGACTCCCTATACACTATTTTAAACAGCTGCCCTCAGGGAGAAATCAAGCTCGTCATGGACGACTTTAACGCGCAAATTGGTTCAGACAACAGCGGAAAAGAACAAGTGATGGGTAAGCATGCCCTTGGCACAATGAACGACAACGGAGAGCGTTTTTATGAACTATGCAACATAATGAACCTCACCATAGGAGAAAGTCTTTTCCCGCACAAACGCTTACATAAAATCACTTGGGTGTCCCCAGACCATGTAACAGAAAACCAAATTGACCACATTGCCATCAGCAAAATGTGGAGGCATTCGGTGTGCGACGTTCGAAATAAAAGAAGTGCTGACATGGCCAGTGATCACCATTTACTAATCGGTGAACTACAACTAAAACTAACTGCAGTCAATAGAAAGCCACAAAATAAAAGGAAACGTTACGACTTCGCTAAACTCGCTGACCCTCCAGTGTTAAATGAGTATCAGTCTCTTTTGTCAGCCCAAGTCCCAAATCCAACGCCGCCAGAAGATGGTTTTGACGCCGAAACTTATTGGGAGCAAGCAAAACATGCCTTTACTGAAGCAGCGCAACAAAGCGTCGGATTCTGTCAACGTCAAAGCAACCCATGGATTACTGGGCACACATGGAATCTTATAAAAGCGCGCAAAGAAAAAGAAAAGAAAAGGTTAATAGGGCAATAACTCGTCAAGCAAAACAGCAGGCACAAGCAAATTACACAACTGCTAACCGCAGAGTAAAACGCAGCGCCAGAGCCGATAAACGAAGATGGCTCGGCAACCTAGCAACAGAAGCCCAAAGAGCAAGACCTCTATAAGATCACCAAAACTATCGCTGGTCGTGTTCATGCGAACGCAAAGCCGATCAAAAATACCAGTAGTGAACTAGTGCATTCTATCGAAGATCAACTAAAAGTATGGGAAGACCACTACAGAAACCTCCTAACCGATACAAACACCAACCTTCAGCAGGAACTATGTAGTAGACACAATGAACACGCCCCACGCAATGACATTAACATAGACGCTCCAAGCATCAGAGAAATTGAGGCAGCACTAACACAGCTTAAATTGAATAAATCCGCTGGTCCAGACAACATCGCTCCCGAACTGCTTAAAGCAGACAAGGGTTCAGCGGCACTAATTCTCAAACTACTTATAAACCATTTTTGGTCTCAAGAATCATTGCCGCCCAATATAAAAGACGGTATCATCATTAACCTACCTCTCCAACTGGAGAGGCATAACTTTACTAAATGTTGCCTATAAAGTCATCGCTCAAATTTTACACAACCGTATATCGCCCGCCGTTGAGCCTCGCTTACGAGGTGAACAAGCTGGATTCAGGCCCCATCGTTCTTGCGCCGACCACGTCAGCAGACTACGAATTATCGTAGAACAGTCTAGCGAGTGGCGATCTCCTGTGTATCTCTTATTCATCGATTTTAAGCGTGCATTTGACACCCTTCTTCACATTGCCATCTGGACTGCTTTAGAATGTAAAGGCATTCCAAATAAGTTGATTAACCTAATAAAAGGCTTGTATTCTGACGCCCATTGTTCGGTGCTCCACGCGGGCTGCCTCAGCGGTCAATTTCAAATTAAAACTGGCGCTCGTCAAGGCTGTATCCTTTCCATTGTTATGTAACATAGTCCTCGATGTGTTAATGTCGGAAGCTATGAGCGCAGATAATGGAATCTCATTTGGCCTTAAAAACAAACTAAGTGACCTTGACTACGCGGATGACATATGCCTGCTAGCACAGAACTTTTCACAGATGCAAGAGACGCTGAACAATATTGCAAAGCGTGCACGGGCAGCTGGTCTGTCAATCAACATAAGCAAAACTAAGTCTCTGCGTTTGAACAACAACTGCTCAGCGAATTTCCAGCTGGAGGGCGTATGCATTGAAAACGTGCAGAGTTTTTGCTATCTTGGAAGCTACATATCAAATAATGGAGGCAGCCAGCAAGATATCCAAAACAGGCGATCAAAAGCGAAGCAAGCGTTTGGGATTCTCTACAAAGTCTGGAGATCATCCAACATCTCATTACGCACAAAGCTACGTTTGTACAACTCAAATGTAAAGTCGACGTTACTCTATGGGTGTGAAAGCTGAAATATATCGGCAAGGGATGCACAATATCTTCAAGCCTTTGCTAATCGCTACCTACGTCGCATCCTTCACATATTCTGGCCTGAGACCATATCCAATAGCGAGCTCTGGTTTAGAACGAATCAACCACTCATAACTGAAGAAATAATGGTTCGCAAATATAGATGGCTTGGACATACTTTACGTAAACCTGCAGACGATATCGCAAGAAACGTCCTAGATTTCAACCCTCAAGGAAGCAGAAGACCGGGGCGTCCGCGCAATACTTGGAAAAGACAAATTGAATCCGAACGAAGAAACGCAGGAAAGAGCTGGAGTGAAACAAAACGATTAGCATTAGATAGAGTTCAATGGAAATTATTTGTTACGGCCCTATGTTCCAGTTAGGAATAAAAGGATTAAATATAAATATATAAATGGAGAGAATGATTCGTAAGGCGAGCAATTTTTATGTTGTTTATATTGATTTGAAAAATCCTTGGAATTAAATCGTGATATTTTTTTTCGCATTTCATTATTCACTACAGTCTTCGTGGATTAACTGATCAAATTGTATATGAATAATTTTATATTTTAGGTAGCAGAAATTGTATGTCGATTTTAAAATTTTAAATATTTAAATTACCAAAAACATTCCCCTCTTACTTAGTGCTAAATCAAAATATAGCCATATACAAAATTAGTTTATAATTTGATACCTTAAAATCTGTAAAGATAAGCTCGCTTATTGTTCGCGCTATTGGAATAATAAACAATTTTGTATATTCAGTTTGTTTATTTTCCATTTGCTGAATATGCATTTAAATGGAATTACCTCATATTTCAATAGAAATTAAAGCAACAAAAAACAAAAACCATTATCAACATTCCTAAATTCCTGGAATTAAGCTAAACGTCCTCTGTACAAAAAGTATTGCCCAAAATATGTTTATTTTGAATAACAGTTAAGTATTATTTATTCACCTCAATTCAGTTTGAGCAAAGTTTGAATACGTAGAAGATACTCAGACAATCAAAAAACTATGATTTTTATGCCCATCATACCTGATAGCTGATCCAATTACAGTGCCCCTCTTGAATTCTTAATAAAATGTATGAAAACCTAACAAGACGATGCTTTCATTTTGTTCATATTTTTTTTTTTTTTGTCTATGTTGTTGTAATTTAGCAACAATACTAACTAGCATTATTAGAATTCTTTATGCTGTTTTTTACACATTGTTATACTCATGTTACGTAGCATATTTTAGTTGGTGTTGTTGTTGTTCTTATGGGTGTTGGAGTGGGTGGACGTGTGTTTCCCTTTAATGTTTAATGTTCGTTTGTGTAGATACATTCAAGTGGTTGAATGTTTGGTTTTTTTTTCTTTGCTGATATGTGTGTGTCTGAGTTTGTTCAAATATTTTCACAGCTTGTGGCACTTCCGGCTATAGGCCTTGGAATCTAAACAATATTTTTATATATATATTTTTTTCTTGCTGTTGTTGTTGTTTTTTTTTTTTTTTTTGTGCTGAAAGACCTGTTTCTGCACATTTATTTAGTTACGCTTTGTAGTACTTTTTGATTTTGTTCATTGTTTCTTAGGAACAAAAGTATGACCTTAGGGTGCGAGTACGTTAGTTACTTTATGTATCAGGTTCTATTAGCTAAATAATAAACAAAAAAGGGCAGCTGTTTTTTCTTTCTTTTTTTTTGTTGTTGTTTTCTGTTAAAGCTATTCTTTAGTTTAAGTAATTTACGTAAAAATAATTTATATATATTTAAAATTTAACTTGAAACATTTTTGCACGACACCCAACGATTTACAGATGAGTAGAAACAACAAGTGGAGACCGGTATTAAAAAAGAGCGAAAAAGTATTTTTTTTATTTAATTTTTAAAAATTCTAATCGATACACAACAAGTAAGAAAATTATAGTCGGTCTAGACCGACTATACGATACCCTATACCATGCGTTTAGAAACCCTATCTCTTAGGCCCAACTAACTGGACATTGAAAATAAGCAAAAACCAAATTTGAGTGGGATTTTTATTAATTTTTTTGGCTGCAGATATGAAAAAGTTCATATCGGATGCTATATCTATAAAGGGACTAGGTCCAAAAATGGACCGATCCTGATCATGTTTGGTAAAGTCTCTTGTATTTTGCAAAAATATGTACAAACAAAATTTGAGAAAAATCAGTGCAATATTTTTGTTTTTTAATAGATTTAAGTGAAGATCGGGAAGCAGCTCTATATGGGGTCAAAGGGATCATTTTTGGACTACTCATTAGTGGATGTATGAACGCATACAAACCCAATTTGAGTAAGATCTATATGACAATTTGGATCTTATGGCAATTTATATCGATTTCATATGGGTTATTTGTATGGGGGCTAGGTCTGAACATGGACCGATTCTCACCAATTTCAATAGCGTTCATCCCATGGCCGATAAAAGCTTATATACCAAATTTCATCAAAACATATTCATATTTGCGACCTGCAGTTTGATTTCAAGCTTTACATGGACACACAGACGGACGGACGGACGGACGGACATTGTTAAATCAACTCAGAAAGTGATTCTGATTCGATCGGTATAATTAAAGATGGGTCTAGGTCAAATATTTTTGGTTGTTACAAACAGCAGCACAAAGTCATTATACCCAAACCACATAGTGGTATAGGGTATAAAAATTTCTGATCTAAATCTAAATCTAATTGAGAGAAAGTTAGACACCGTTTACCATAACATAGAGAGTATTAACATAATCTTTCTTTAATCTCTCATTAATAAAATATTCACTCCTTTATGACTTTTGAATGGTGTAGCGTGCAAGTGTGTTCCAAAATAAAAATATACAAAATTATTAAACATAAAATAGCCAAAAGCAAACTTAATCTAAACTAAGTCTTTATTTGATGTCGGCAACAATTAACTAACAAGAATTTAATAAAGAAAATTAAATGTTTATGAATTATAAGAGCTTGGCTTTATTATTGGAGAAGTGAAAAAATTTTTGACTTTATACATTTTACACTTAATAGAATAGCATTAATATTAGTCATACGTTAGACAACACTCGATATTTAAGTGCAAATTCTAGGAAATTTTATTTTTTCTTTCTAATTATATCCATAGTGGTATATGTGGTTTGGGTATAATGACTTTGTGCTGATGTTTGTAACAACCAAAAATCTTTAATTATACCGATCGAATCAGAATCACTATCTGATTCGATTTAACGATGTCCGTCCGTCCGTCTGTGTGACCATGTAAAGCTTGTAATCAAACTGCAGGTCGCCAATATGAATATATTTTAATGAAATTTGGTATTTTATCTTTTATCGGCCATGGGATGAACGCTATTGAAATTGGTGACAATCGGTCCATGTTCAGACCTAGCCCCCATACAAATGATCCCTATGAAATCAACATATATTGCCATAAGATCAAAATCAACATAAAAATGTTAGTCAAATTGGGTTAGTATGTATATATTACTTCCATTAATCAGAAGTCCAAAAATGATCCCTATTGGATAACTCTTAGTTATAGGGACTATAGAGCTGCTTCCCGATCTTCACTTAAATCTATCAAAAAGCAAAAATATTGCACTGATTCTTCTCAAATTTAGTTTGTATATCTTTTTGCTAAATACAAGAGACTTAACCAAACATAGTCAGGATCGTTCCATTTTTGGGACTAGTCCCCATATAGATATTAGATATAGCATCCGATATGAACTTTTTCATATTTGCAGCCAAAAAAATTAATAAAAATCCCACACAAATTTGGTTTATGCTTATTTTCTATATCCAGTTAGTTGGGCCTAAGACATAGGGTCTCTAAACGTATGGTATAGGGTATCATATAGTCGGTCTCGACCGACTATAATTTTCTTACCTGTTTTTTCTTTCAATTTTTTTTTAAATCTATATATGGGGGGTTTCATGAAACCGATGTCCTCCGATCGGGATGAAGTTTGCACCAAGGTTAGTCCTATTGGATAGTAGTTTAGACACAATTTTTCAACAAGATCGGTCAAGATCTCTCTGAGTTAGAGGGATCAAAATTTGGCATTTTGGCCAAACAGGTGTTTTTTCTCATCCATGTAACTTATTACCTATTGTTCTTAGAAAATTTTCTCCCAAATAGTTTAGATAGCTATTTCTTGAACATTTCGGAAAAAAAATACTTAAAAAAAAAAATATTTTTAGACTTTTTTTTTTGCTAAATTAAAGCATTTTTTGCCTTTTTTCAAAAAGGGCATTTTTTTTTTTTTTTTTTTTTTATAAGAAAGCTTATGATTTTTCCTTTAAGACCTTTTTGGTCGCTTAGTGGGATGGGAGTGGGATATCTATCAAAATAAATGTTTTGTAACTCAAAACAACGGTTTTTCAATTTTTCACAAATGCACTATTTTGAATTTTTTCCTATTTGTGTGTAAAACCTTACAAATAAAACTTATACTGAGAAACTAGACAAATTAAACTTTCCGAAAGTATGTAACATGCCTAACTAAAATTTCATACATTCAATACTGTAATACCCACAATATGTTAACCTCAGGAAAAAAAATCACTTTTTTTCTATAGAAATGTTGAACAATTATTTTTTTATTTATTTGTAATAATAATTAAATTAATATATAATAATTATAATAAAAATAAATAGATAAATTATTTCATAAAATTTAATCTTAAAACATTAGAGCCATTCATATCATAACTATTTTATAGTTAATTTAATGTAGCTGATGAAGTATTTAAGTTTTGTCACTTTTTAAAAATCCAATCTTTCATCAAGCTTATTTGTCGAATTTATTTGCTGCTATTTTAGCCAATCCTTTCTTGGCGTTACTAAGTTCAGTCGTTGATTTCGCTGGTGTTTTTTTTTTTTTTTTGACTTTTGAAAGAAATCGCATTGAGTAGAGGCAGAAAACTTTTTCATCTCGAGTCTTCCATCGACAAACGGTATAAAAGCATGGTATTGAGCGATGCCATCGATTGTTATCGTAGCATCGAATCTGCTCTTTATTGTTTTCAATGTTTCCTCATAATCCTCTTTGCTACTAAAAACTATTTTAGTTTCTTTACAATAACTCTTTGCCCAATGGAATAAAGCAGTCGCATCTAAGATGCGATCTTGATGAGAGCACTGGAGGCTATACTTCGCTGCATTTCTTTTAAGGTTTGCTTCAATACCATCACATGCTCCTTTACCATGAGCAGTAGGATGAAAATGCCACTCAGCTGGCATTCCAAAATCTTTTTCATGGGCCATAAGATTTGCCAAGCTACTTTTGTTTTTAAAATGTTGACGAGCTCCGTTCGAAACGCAGTATACCTTCTTTACTGTAAATTTAGATTTTAGATATTTTAGTATTATCTTCTGGTACTCATAAACTGCAACGGTATCATGTTTTAAATCGTCGGATATGATTGCCATACTTTTGTGTTCCAGTTTTTCATCTTTCATGTAGTAAATAACTACTGTGAATATAGTTGCTTGGTTCGTTATTGAAGTGGAATGCTTGTATGGCATCCTAAAAAACATATTTATAGTTTTCTGCGAAATCATATGAAATAACGAATTCACCAGACTTCAAATGTGTCTTCAAATCCTTGAAGAATGACCATTGCTCTTTGACTAAAAAGTCATGGGTTCTCAAGTTTAGCAATCCTGTACACATTTCTTACACAAAATCATCCACATTTAAAATGATTGTTTTCAATGTGCATCTGTCAGTCTGAATCCAAGAATCAAATTTGACCTCCTCTATATATTCTCGATCTAAAGAGTTGATTAAATTTTCTTTGATGAATGTGGTTTTCGGGCAATTGGTACATTCACCTAAGTGGTAAGAAGTTGTTGCATTAGGACACATAGTCAATTTAAGGCAATCGCGGTAATCGTGTAAATATTCTGCCGAATCATCTGTTAAATACTTTAAGTTGATTTGCTTCAACATCAGTTTAACATTTTCATGGTAAATTTGGGTTAATCTCGTGAAGCCAGATTGAAATGTTGCAAATAACTGTTTCAGGTTACAGATAACTATTCTCTTCTGTTATGTTACGAAGTTATGTTACATACCTTCGGAAAGGCTAATTTGTCTAGTTTCTCAGTATAAGTTTTATTTGTAAGGTTTTACACACAAATAGGAAAAAATTCAAAATAGTGCATTTGTGAAAAATTGAAAAACCGTTGTCTTGAGTTACAAAACATTTATTTTGATAGATATCCCACTTCCATCCCACTAAGCGACCAAAAAGCTCTTAAAGGAAAAATCATAAGCTTTCTTATGAAAAAAAAAAATGCTCTTTTTGAAAAAAAGGCAAAAAATGCTTTAATTTAGCAAAAAAAAAAAAGTCTACAAAAAAAATTTTTTTTTAAGTATTTTTTTTCCGAAATATTGAAGAAATAGCTATCTAAACTATTTGGGAGAAAATTTTCTAAGAACAATAGGTAATAAGTTACATGGATGAGAAAAAACACCTGTTTGGCCAAAATGTCAAATTTTGATCCCCCTCTAACTCAGAGAGATCTGGACCGATCTTATTGAAAAATTGTGTCTAAACTACTATCCAATAGGACTAACCTTGGTGCAAATTTCATCCCGTTTGGAAGACATCGGTTTCAAAAGTTGGTGCACTTGACATGAAATCCCCCATATATAAAAAAATTATGTTAATACTAGCAGTATACCCGCTACGTTGTTAGCGTAATTATTATATTAATTATTTAAAAACAATAAGAAATATAGTGTGAGTGACAATACGATGGAAACTATTAACAAAATATATTTTTGACGACTTGGATGGAATCTTTTATTAGTTTAAACATTTGTTCGTTTTATTTATTTAACAAAGAAGAAATATTAATATTACTTCAGAAAAAATTAACAAAACTTAAAAGTATTAATTTTTATGCTGTTGACAAAACAATGGAAACCCTTACTATACAATAGCACTGTGGAATAAAATGATGGATCTTGGGGGGTGGATGATTTCTATACCGAACGATTGTATTAATTTATTTTAGTAAAATTCCCGAAGTGTTTAAACGTTTTGGGTCCATTTAAATATATCATTTTTTGGTCAACACTATTCGCAAAATTATTGCTAGCCAGACGATTTCATGGATTTATTCATTGAATATTTCTCACAAATATTCTTTTGTCTGCGGCCATCACTAAAATCATCTATTATTCTAGATTTTAACTCTTCATTAAACTTTATTCTTGCCATTATTTTATAATAATCGAAAGAAAACATCAGAATTTACAAATATTTAAATAACGGTTAAAATTTTTTAAATTTTTTTTTTACTGGTTCTTCTATTTTTTATTATTTTAATCAACTCTGGTAAAGAAATTTAAAAGTTTTCACTGTTTTGGCACCACTTAAAAAACATATTTATTTTCGTTTATCTGTTTTTTTTTAGTTATATTTTTTGTAACAATGTGTTGTCTTCCAATATAGAATACACCTAATAGTAATTTCGTAAAAGAAATACATAATTTTATCACTAAGCGTAATTATTAAAAAAAAAAAATTGGCAAATTTTGAATTTTGTTAAAATTTCCAATATATTGCGACCTACTCTATTTAAGTACCATTTTTTATTCATTATAGGTTCGAAAATTATTCAAAAATAATATTATTTGTAATATCGATGGCTTAGTTTGGAAAGAAGTAACTGAAGCCATAGGACAAACGCTATTGAAATTGGTGAAAATGGCTGCATGTTTAGACCTTATCCCCATTTAAATGACCCTTATGATATCGACTTAACTTGCCATAAGATCCAAATTACTAAATAGATCTCAGTCGAATTGGGTTTGTGTATGTTTCTTACATCCATTAATCCGTAGGCCAAAAATAAACCCTATAGGACAATTCACTTAAACCTATCTAAAACAGAAATATTGCACAGCTATTTCTCGGTTTGTATATGTTGTTGCAAAATAGAAGTGATTTTACCATAAATGTTCAGGATTGGTCCAATTTTCGACGTAGATTTGGTTTATGATTTTTTTTAAACCCAATTAGTTGGACCTAAGACCAATTCTCTAAACGCATGGTATAGGGTATCGGTCTAGACCAACTATCATTTTCTTTCTTGTTTTCTTAAGATAATGTACTTTCAAAGGAAAATTAACCAGTTGAAAAGTATCAGTTTTCGCATTTTTGGCCGTTTTTACACCCCCTCCCCCAACCAAGGCATCGAATTAAAACAAAGTTTATTCTTCTCCGATGTATGTGTCTCTATATATCAAATTTCATATTCCCAAATTACTTTGTAAAGAGGATACAAAAAGGTATACTTTTACACTTCTATACGCGCAAGGGGGTGTCCTACGCTGTGAGCCGTAAGACAAATCGGTGTGTCTTATGATTGTATTGGTGATAAAATTATGATATAAAATTGTTTCAGCTAATTCAACAACCCTTTGCTGCATAACGATAAAAATTTCACAACATAAACGTATAACATATACATAATTCAACAACCCCTCAAGTATAACCAGAGTCCCTGCAGTTGATTGCTATAAGTGATACATAGATGACGCTTTCTGTTTGATTTTAAAAAAGTGACATAAAAAAATCTTTAATTACTAGATGTTTACACATCTCCCCTGTGATCGGACTCACATGATTTTTTATTACACAGGGAATGACTGATAACGAAGTCTCTGCCTGATGAATTGTTGTCTGGCCTACAAGAAGTTGTTAAAATTGTCAATTACATCAAGTCGCGAACGCTGACTGCAGTGAGTCAAGAAATGGGAGCAGATCATCAGTCACTTTTGTTTCATACAAAAGTACGATGGGTTTCTGGAGCAAAAGTGCTATCTCGGATTTACGAGCTAAAAATTAAACCCAGATGTCTTTAGAGGTACAGGGTTCAGATTTTGCTTCTGTGTTTAAAAAGGAAGAATGGGTAGTAAAACTTGTATATCTGGAGGTCATATTCGCTCATTTAAATGAGCTCAACAGAAAAGCGTAAGGCAGGAATTCAAATATTTTAACGTCTTCGAACAAAATTTAAAGCTCTTGCGTTCAGTTTTGGTGTTTTGGATCAGCCACGTTGTCAATGGTAGTAATGAAATGTATCCAAATGTCATGGCTGCCGATTCAGAAAAAAAGTGCAGGCTTTGATAGTGAAACACTTGCAATCTATGGACTGGGGACGAAATCCATTCTCGGATAACATTTCCCTTGGACACTTACCGATAAAAAAAATGAGTATCCACTGCTTTCAAAGCGCGCTGTTGAAAATCTAGTACAATTTTCCACGACCTACTTATGCGAATTGGGAATTTCAACTCTCACTACTATTAAATCGAAGAAAGAGAAAGCCTGAGGTCGATCAATGAAGAGATGAGAGCATCCTTATCAACGATTGCTCCAAATTCTGATCGCCTGTGCTCAGTGAAACAGGCTCACGTTTCTCAATAAACATCTTTTTATATTTGGTATATTGATTTAAGTAATAAAAAATAAATAAATATTGTTTTTCTCTTTGGTGTACCTCTAAAATTTCTTGATTTGTTAGGTGTACCTTGAACACAAAAAGTTTGCGGGACACTGGTTTAGAAGATACCAAATGTAAATTTTTTTCCCTTTTATTTTCCCCTTTTTAGCTCCTTAAAGCGGGAATTTCTAAGAATCCCTATTTCGGTTCGAGTCTACCTCCCAAAGGGACCCCACATTCCAATTGTCATATTCCTGGAACCATTTTTAAAAATATTCCCTTTTGGGACGCCTTTACCCCTTTTTACCCCGTTAAAGTGCGAATTTCTAAAATTTTATATCTTGGTTCGAGTGTACGTCCTGAAAGAAACCTACATTCCAAATTTCATATTCCAGGGACCATGTTTAAAAATGTCCCTTTTTTGGTCCGTTTTTATCCCCTTTCATCCCCTTAAAATGCGAATTTCCAAAAATACATATTTTTGTTCGAGTTTGCGTCGTTCAAAATTTGATATTCTTGGGACCTTTTTCAAAGATTTTTTTTAAATGTCCCTTTTTGGACCATTTTTACCTTATTCTACCCACTAAAAGTGCGAATTTCCACAAATCCTTATTTTGGCTCGAATCTGCGTCCCAAAAGGAACCTACATTCAAAATTTCATACTCCCAGGACCATTTTTAAAGATTTTTTAAAAATGCCATTTTTCGGCCGTTTTTACCCTTTTTTATCCCCTAAAAATTCGAATTTCCCAAAATGCCGTCTTAGTGGACCTACACTCTGTAAAAGGAACTTACATGCCAAGTTTCTAGGTTCAGCAGTTTGGGCTGGGCGATGATGAATGAGTCAGTCAGTGAGTCAGTCAGTCAGTCACTCACGCAACTCTTTTATATAATATATAGATATAATTTTATAAAGGTAAGCTAATCAATTTTAGGTAGTTTACAATTCAACACAGGGTGTGTGATATACAATTATAATGAAATTCGAATTGTCTGAAATTCCTTAGCATACCTTTAGGCTCTTATAAAATTATTTATTATTAGTATAGCCCAGAACTCGAAATTCGAGTGCAAGTTCTAGGAAATATTATTTTTTCATTCAATTTGTGTCTTCACTTAATCACACTTAATCACTGCTTCAAACAATGTGGATCTAATTTAAGCTTTGTGAGCAATAAGATATAAATTTCGAACGCAATGTTAAGAAGAAATACTAAACAATGGACTACTTTGCCGTAAAAAACTCAAAACAAACAAAATTTCAGCTTAAAAGCTTCAAGCCGAAAATGTGGTTTTGTTTATATTTTTTTCTGAAGCGATTGTTTAGTTTATCAAAAAAACAATTACGTTATCTACAGTGCTTTGATATTAAAAAAAAAAAATTGTTTTGCTTCGTTCCTTTAAAAAATTTTAGAGGCTGCCTTACAAAAATGGCTATAACTCCGGTGTTTTTGCCCGATCAACTTGTTCCACCCCTCAAAATCTTTAGGAGAGACGCAGCTTTAACATATATTTTTGGAAAATTTTTGAAGAATGGCATTTTTTGCTAGAACATCGTTTTTTAAAAAAATCTTTTAAAATTTTTGATTTTTTTTTCAAAATATTTTTTTTCTAAAGAGATTCAACTCCCAAATATTGAAATAAAAATTTCATATTTCTAGCTTTTACCGTTTGCAAAATTTTTGACTTTGAAAAAAAAAACGCGATCTTCACCATTAAAAGCTTATAAAACCTACAAAGAGGTCCGATCAAGCTCAAAATTTTTTGACAAGCTTTTCTCAGCATAAGGTCTCTCTCTCCACTGAATCCGTATCAAAGATATAGTGCTCAAAAAGAATTTTTTTCACTTGGACTGCCCCATATATAAAAAATTTATTAATATATAAATGAGCGTAAGGTATGTTAATCAAATTTAGCAATTCACAATTCAGCACAGAGCGTCTGATATATAATTTAAATCATTCGCTTTAACAGGGTGTAACGAATTATTATAAATATTTTATTTAATTTAATATATTTTTAACACAGATTAAACATAAATTTTATCAGTTCCAACTTCAACTCCATATGAACTATAACTATGGCAATTTTCACACACAGATACTCATGATAGCAATAAATAAAATAAATTAACAATTTTGTTGAAAATTATAGTCGCTCTAGACCAACCATACGATACACTATACAATGCGTTTAGAGACCCTACCTCTTAGGCCCAACAAACTGGATATACAAAATAAGCAAAAACCAAATTTGAGTGGGATTTTTATTAATTTTTTTGGCTGCAGGTATGAAAAAGTTCATATCGGATGTTATATCTATATGGGGACAAGGCCCAAAAATGGACCGATCCTGACCATGTTTGGTAAAGTCTCTTGAATTTTGCAAAAATATATAAAAACAAAATTTAAGAAGAATCAGTGCAATATTTTTGTCTTTTTTTTTATCGATTTAAGTGAAGATCGGGAAGCAGCTCTATATGGGGCCTATGACTAAGAATTGTCCAATAGGGATTATTTTTGGACTACTTATTAATGAATACAATAAACACATACAAACCCAATTTTACTAAGATCTATATGATAATTTGGATCTTATGGCAATTTATGTCGATTTCATAGGGGTCATTTGTATGGGGACTAGGTGTGAACATGGACCGATTTTCACTATTTTCAATAGCGTTCATCCTATGGCCGATAAAAGCTTATATACCAAATGAACATATATATTTGCGACCTGTAGTTTGATTACAAGGTTTACATGGACACACAGACGGACGGACGGACGGACATCGATAAAACGACTCAGAAAGTGATTCTGAGCCGATCGGTATAATAAAAGATGGGTCTAGGTCAAATATTTTTGGTAGTTACAAACAGCAGCACAAAGTCATTATACACAAACCACATAGTGGTATAGGGTATAAAAATACATCTGCCAAATCAAAAATGAAAAGAAAAATTACCAGGAAAAATACGAGATGGGGGCAAAAAAAATGTTTTTACTTGTTTTTTACATAAAAAATCATTAGTTTATTTCAAAATCAATGAATTTTCAAAAGTGAATGGCGTTATTTGTATTTTGTTGGTCCGGTTTCACTTATTAGAGTCCAGCAATAGTCTCCCAGCATGCTTTTGTCCCAAAATCCTTGATAATTTCTTTCAATTTTCATCAAATCTTGGTGAGCACACTTCCCGTGTTCGTCGCTCACCGAACAAAGGTTTTGTGGAAAAAAAAATCTAAATGCGAAGGATCAAAATGCATTTTGAGTGACATTCGTGCACCTAATTTGTGATAATTTTGCAATAATTTAACAACAATTTGTCTGTAGTTTTCCCTGTTATTGTTTCCAAGAAAACTGTCCATGATGCTCTTGAAAGATTTCTTTCTCCAATAAACATAGTGAAAAATTGTCATCATTCAATAGCCTCCTGATCTAAGGGCCAACAAATATGCCTTTTTTGATTTTAGCATATAAAATTTTGGGAAAAACCGCCAACAAATATTTAAATGCTGCACCATCTTTGTCCAGAGCCTTGACAAAGTTCTTAAAATTTTATGTGCATCGGCGGAAGAAGAACGTCATATGGATCAATTATTGGTTTATTTGAAATGTTTTGTTTTCCTGGTGAATACTGAGTTCTTTTTAGCCTCTCTGTTCTGAAGAATTTTAAATCACATACCTTAAGGTCACCACTGATCTTCCATTTATGATCCTTGTATTTGAGTAATTTTCCTTTGTATTAATGCAGAAGAAGAACCTTTAAACTGTACTTAGAGCCATCAATAAATAATCTCCATTCAGTTTTGTCATATGGCTGGTTCATTTTTTGAAATCATCAGTGCAGTATAGAATAGAGTATTTCTTTTCCAAATATGCAGCCAATTCCTGGCTTCTATCTCTACAGATTGTTACTTTTGTCCCAACTACAAGATGTTTCCACTGCTGCATGCGTGAAGCTACTAATTCTGCGTGATGCTACGTTAAATGTAAATCCAAAATTAAATCACTCAACTCAGCTTGAGTCACTAAATGGCGTTCATTTTCAGCCTCATAAAAACTACCACTGCTGGTGAAAGATGTTTCGGACTCACTGCTCGTAGCACTGGGAATGGCTGGTAATGGATCATTTGGCGGACGTTCAAATGGTCTGGAAACCGATGAGACATTCGCATAAGTAATAGTTTTTCGACTTTTTATTTTGAATCCAGCAACTTATGTTAAACAGAAATAACAATCGGTTTGGTGGTTACTTGACTCTCTCCAAAGTACTGGAATTGAAAAATCGAAATAGATCTTCTTGCCATTTGACCACTTGTATAAAACAGCAAAACCAAAATAATGTAAATGTGCATATTTTAATGATTCTGATATTGCATATCCTTTTCTTCCAACCAAATATTCACCACATACAAAGCAAAAATAGCTTGAATCAGTAACACACGATCTCCCTGACATGCTTAAACGCTGCTATTAGGAAGATTTAGAATGAATTAATAATTGTGAAATTGTAGTGTCAGTATTGACTGTTCTCAGTATTGCCAGAATGCGATCAAAAATGCTCAAGATCAATTTTTAGGCCAGATTCGAAAGCAGCGCACCCAGATTAATTAAAAAACATGCTTCGTTTCTGCAATCAATTTTTTTTTTTAAATTTGTAGACCAGTGTAATTAGAGTGAGAGGTGGATTGTTTAATTTAAATGCCAGGTCTTTAAGAATCAACTCAATTGGACTGTGTTCAATCTGCAACTTGCAAAAAGCTGAGAATACATTCCACTTTATTGGAGTTCGTCCAATTTTTCAAAAATTTACGCGGAATTATTTTATTTTGTTTTATTTTAAATACATTGAAGTGTGTTCAAATTATAAAAATTTAATAATGAATGGATTTGACTATTAACAAATATTTCTTTGTAATATACTTAAATTTTTATACCCTCCACTCCAGTGTGCAGAGGGTATATATAAGTTTGTCATTCCATTTGTAATAATTAGAAACAAAATTTTGGACCCCATAAAATATATATATTTGTGATCCTTATAACAACCGGAGTTGATATAGCGATGTCCGTCTGTCCGTCTGTCCGTCTGTGGAAATCACGATGACGGCATCAATCGGGCAGCTACGGTGCTCGTTGACATAAAAAATGATTCACTAATATCATGAGAAGTTTGCTATTTGAAATCGTCCAAATCGGTCAATTAGGGCCCGAGATTTGAATAAAGAACTAAAAAAAGTCTTGAAAAAATATAATTTTCTATGTTGTTCTTGTCACGATCACGCCCTCAATAAGATAGATAAGACGATCATTTTTAGTGAGAATGATTCAACAAATTCATGGGAAGATTTCCATTTCAAAAATCATTAAAATCGGTGGAACAGGTAGAGGAAAATCTCTGATAAAGTAAAAAAAAAAATGAAAAATATGATGTTTCTATATTGTTCTTGTTGTTATTCTAAATGTTGTATTGTTGTCATAGCTGGACTTGTTTTTTTTTTTTGGTCGTTGTGGTAATAATGTAATAAAAACTAACCCTTTGTACATTTTTTTTTTTTATCAACTCTGGTAGAAAAATTTTAAAGTTCCATTGTTTTGGCATCACTAAAAAATTTACTGGATCATTTCTGTCATTGCCACGAGCCTGCCTGCAAAGTTTTAGATCGATCGGGTCACGGGAAAGGGGTTAAAATCGATCCAAAATTTGTTCGCCAAGCAGACATTACGACTTAATATAAAGGGACTAAAAATTCACCAACATCCAAAGCAAATAATGCTAAAATATGTACCTAGTTGTTAATAAAAAAAAACAATGTAAATTTAGCAAAAAAAAATTTTATATATTAATTTATTTAAAGAAAAAAACACAAAAATAACGTTTGATGTTGTATTTTTTGTGTGTAATATTTACATATACATACATACACATATTAAATAATACAAATAATATACATATATTCTATATATTTATATCCATAATAACTGCATGTTAGAAATAAATCGGTATATTATTTTATTTACATAAATTTCTGCAATATTTTGTTGTGGGGAAAATACATTTCTTTTGCATTAACAGAGTGTCACTTCATTTTGCTCAGCGTGACTATGCCACAGTAGATGGCGCCACAATTTTTGTTCTAATTAGCTTTGCAATAGTTATTTCTATTTTAACATGAATGTCAATATTTTCAAATAGATATTATACAGAACGATATTAAGAGTATACACCGGCTGGTCTTTTATTTCATACGTTTTTTCATTATTCTTTTACAAATATGAACATAAATTTGGCATATTAACTTTTTCTTGTCTTTACAAAATAGAGTTACCGAGTTCATCAATGAGTTTTTTGCTTTCAAAACAGTTCTACATCGTTATATAGAACTATTATTCTGCTTTAACTACAAAATAACTGATTGCGATTACATCTAATTTTTAAAAATTGTTTATAATTACTAAAGCAGTATTATTCACATAAATACAAAATTGCACTTTTTAAATTTTCGATTCAAATTTAAGAAAATATCAATTCTAAAAACTGGAATTAAAATTTCCAATTATAAATTATAAAATACTAGATGTAACCCGGTGTGCTTCGCTACAACCTCCCCCTACCCTCCCGCCCCCCCCCCCCCCCCCACCACCTTCCGAATCGTTATGAAAGGGCTCACGCAAAGTCCCAAGGCTCTCACAATACAGTAATTCAGATATGTCACATTTAATATTAAATTTGCGCATTTGTCCAATTCCGACCATTTTTTCGTCTGACTACTCACGTTAATAATAGATGACCTGAGATAAATTTTCAAAGCTCTCTCTATCATAGTACTTAATATATGTGATATTAAAATTTTAATTTGTATGGGAGGTGCCACGCCCACTAAAAATTATTTAAAAAATACAGCCTGTAGCACTTTTGATATCCGCAGTAAGAATCAGTGAAAATTTCAGGAAGATCAGATAAGTCATTACGGAGATTACCTCCTACAAAGAAACAAACACATTACCTCTTTATTATGCTATAAGTATAGATTATTAATATAGATTCCTTTATTTTAATACTTGCTGATATAAAATGTTTTTTGTTTTTTTAAGTCGGTACAACAAATATCAGATTTTTCGGCGTTCCTGCCCTACATGTAGCTGCCCATGAGAAGAACATGGATTTTCCAAATTAGATCTGGCACCACTCAACTATATGCTTTGAACTTAATATATCATTTGACAATTTTTATTTTTAGCGATTTTTGATTTTGCCCATTTTTGATTTTGAAGATTTTTGTTTTTTGTGCGATGTTTATTTTTCGCGATTTTTGGGCTTGGCGATTTTTGATTTTGACGATATATTTTCCACGACAAATCACATTGATAACTAATGTACTTGTCAAAAGACTGTTGCTTTCGTAGTACATCATATTTTTATATAGGAGGTGCCACGCCCACTGATACCATACCGCACAATTTTTATTGGACTACTCATATTAATATCTGATGGACTCGTGCAAAATGTCGAGTCTTTCCCAGTTATATGATATTAGATATCTACTTTGCATGGGCGGTGCTACGCCCACTGCTTCGATCACGCCCATTTTTTTGTTATACTAATCACACAAAGAACCTATGGGCTCACGCAAAGCCACAAAGCTCTCTCTTTTACAGTACTCCAGATATATGACATTAAATAGTTACTTTGCATGGGGAGTTCCAAGCTCATTGGTGTATAACAGTACTCCAGATATATGGCATTTTATATTTTATTTGTATGGCAGGTTCCACGCCTATTTTTCCGATACTGCCCATTTTTTGGCCGACTGCTCACATTTATAATAGGTGCCATCAGACAAATTTGAAAAGATATCTCTATCATAGTACTCGAGATATATAACATTGAATTATTACTTGTATGGGAGGTACCACGCCCACTTCTCCGATCCCGCCCATATCCGGCGTGGCTGCTAATATTAACAATAGGTGGCCTCACACAAATTTGCAAAGCTCTCCCTGTCAAAGTACTCAATATATGTATATGATATTAAAAATTCAGTTTGTGTGGGAGGTGCCACGCCCACCAAAAATATTTAAAAAGTTATAGCCTATAGAACTTCCCATATCCACAGTAAGACTCTGTGAAAATTTCAGATGAGTAGTTACGGAGATTACCTCCTACAAACAAACAAACAAACAAACAAACACACATTACCTCTTTATTATGTTAGTATAGATTAATTGAAGTTCAGAAAATCGTATCAAAACGTCGGAAATAATAATTTTAAATTTAGAAGACATCAATTGCATCAAATTCCAAAAAAAAAACACCAAATATGTTTACATTTAAAAAATGTTTACATTAAAAAAATATTGGCATTCAGGAGAAATTAATAGCTTTTCAGTACTGCGATTCAGTAACTTCTTTTAACGATAGTCGAATCGTTAAAAAAAAAGAAAAGCAAAATTATCAGTAAAATTTTTAAACGATATTCGTCGCTATTGTTCAAGTCAACTGTTGTTTATTCAATCGATAAAAACTTAAATTTTTAGGTTGAAATGTCGTCATACATAAATAAAAATCATAAAATAGTGAAAATATTCTGCTTTAATTAAAAAACTTTTTTATATAAATAAAAAAATTAAATAGCATATTCAATTTATTATTTAATTTTCAAATAAATAAACAGAAATATTAGTAAAAAATAGAGATATTAAACATAAACATAAAATCATCCTGTCAAACACGAAGTAATTTGTTTTTTCTATTCTTCTTTGTGTTTTACGCTTATTTTGACAGAGATGCCACTCGTTTACAATTTAAATAAATAGAAAAATAGATTTGTCGACTGTACTTAGTGAATCACTTAATCCTTAAGGTGCTATTACATGATGTGTTTTTTAATATGTACTGTCAAATTTTCCCACAACACAAGTTGTACACATTGTGTGATACATATGAAACATTGTTTATGTACAATATATGAGGAAAGTTACATGTACATTTTTCAATTAGAACAGGTTCTATTTTTGCATGAAATTTTTGTATGAAAATACAACACTGCTTGTGGCGAAAGAAAAACAGAGTAAATTATAAAGATTAATATTGAAAGAAAAATAAATTGTTTAATATTAATTAACAATTAATAAATATATAATTTTTTTCTAACAATAAATTTTTGTAAATTCACAAATTAAATCAGCTGTTGTTTACATTTAGAGGTTATGTCATACGGAACTACATATGCACGTGTGATAGCAAAAATTATGAATCGTATGTAAAAGACAATTTTGACAGTACATATGTAAAGAAATTCACAGAATCGGACTACAGAAAACATTAATTAAAATTCAATGAATTTTATTAAACCTCAAATGATATTTAAGAATTGCGAATATAAAAATTGTTACATAAATAAACACAATTTGATGAGAATCTTATTTATATATAAATTTCCACATTTTTTTGGGTTGAATATTTGAAGTTTTTCAGAAAATAAAGAGAACAAATTATTTTATTTAAATTGTTTGGGACATTTGGTTTTTTGCGTTTGGCATCCCTAATTTAATTATTTATTATTGTAAATTTATTCTCTATGTTTTCCAAATATGGCAATATTTTAATAAAAAAGTTAAGAGAGCTTTTTTTTTTGGTTATTATTTTGTTACTCCATCCGACCTATATGGCCGCAATGAAGAAATATTTGGCCAGTAAGAAGCCAAAAAAGCCCGATTTACTGCATATAGCCACCCTACACAACCATTACCTTTGCAATGGAGGTTAGGGCGAGCTACATATTTAATTAGCAAAAACTAAATTAAACGAGAAGTTATGTCATATAACCGGAAACGCATGCATATAGGTATATAACCTAAATGCATGCCGATCAGCAACCACAATGACCAAAAAGCAAACACCGAAATAAATCCGAAATAAAAGAAAAGACGAAAACCAACCCAAAGAATTTTCTGAAATAATTTGGTATTAAGTTTAACAAATTGTTTACTTTTTCATTCACATTTATTATCAAGACTCAAACCGAGGTGGAGGGTATCAAAGATTCGGCACAGCCGAATATAACATTCGTACTTGTTAAATCTGTAAACATTAAAAATATTGAAATAGTTGAATAAAAAATATTTTGTATATTGCCAATCAGGCTCGCAAGAAATATGTTATGCCTCATATCTATAATATTAATCAGCAACGCGATTTCTAGTGACTTATATAAAAACTGTTGTAGTTAGTAGTCGATTTTGACCAAACATATGTACCTCATTCGAAAGTTATTTCCTTTTAGCTGTCTACCAGATTTACAGATTTGCACCGTCTGGAATATTTTTTTTTTGAAGTAATGCTCATTTAAAGGTGCTACTACCACATACATAAAACACATACTGTGCGTGTATTTATTATAAATATCAAAAGTCCCGTGTTGAATTGTGAATTGGCTAAAATTGATTAGCATATCCTTAGGTTCCTTTAAAATTAGGTATTAACAAACCCATTTATATATCTTCTGTGTGTTCAACAAATATTTATAATGAAATTTAACGAATTTTATTTAAGAAGAGTTGAGTTGTGAATTGGTTAAAATTGATTAGCATACCTTTAGGCTCTTATAAAACTATTTATTAGCAAATCCATTTATATAACTTCTGTGTGTCCAACAAATATAATAATAATGAAATTTTATGAATTTTATTTAAAGATAGTTGAATTTTGAATCGGCTAAAATTAGGTTTTTACAAAATTATTTATTAATTTAAACAATAAAATTTCCTGGAATTTCAACTTGATTTTCGAGGGCTGGGCTATGATAGTAGCTATTTATTGTAAATTATGTACACATTTATATATAATTTTCTTATATCTATTAATAAATAATAAATAATTAAATAAAAAATACTAACATTTATATTTGGGTGCCTGTTTTCTTTTAATAATTTAAGACTAAACGAAAGTTTGATTTATCTTTAAACTAATGATAAGAAAATCCATTTCATTAGTTTTATTTTAAAAATTATTTTTCTATTCTATTAAGTTCAATTGTCATTGCAAAAATAACATTCAATTCTTAAACTTTTCTTTCAACTGTTGCTACAAACTTTTATTCAAAGGAGCTCAAAAAGTTGAAAGAAAAGAACAATGAAATGAAATATTGTATTGTATTCCAAACTATTCTCGAAAAGTATGCAAAACTTTATATTATAATTATACAGCCAAAGAACGAATATTTTCAAAACAATACATATCTTTTACTAAAGCGGGATATACACGGTCAAAATGTTTGAACTGCATTTTGGTGGTATTAGTGAAAATGTGTCTGTATGTGTCACACCGACGATGATTGAAGCAAAATCAAAAATTTTAGATTTTCTGATTGCATGACGTACGAATTTGATGTGTGTATATCGTTGATTGATCAAGCCTGTTCTCATTTTTAATGTGACTTTGAAGCAAATGGTTGTGAGGAAATGTCGGATGAAAGGAAAAATATTTTAGAATTGCTGGAAGCTTAATTTAAGTTTTCATGGGTAAATGAATTCATCCAGATACGTCTCTTCTTCTTCATTTTTCATTTTCTTTTGCTTTTAAGCACACTACCAAAATGGCGACAAGTGTATCGTCCGCTACCGGCATGATGTTTACCGCACAAAATCAAAAACCAAATGAATGATTGAAGTGCTATGCAGTACCGTGTATGTTGAAAGCTTCATGCACACATACATGAATTTGACGTCAAGCATTTTGACCGTGTATACTGGCCTTAAGTATAATTATTATTAAAATGACCATATTCTTTTGGAACACAGTGTATATATTGTGTTTATCTACAAGCACTTGTTTAACAAAATGTTTTCACCAACTTTATGGATCATGCTGGTTAAAGCTAAAAGTAATGGAAAAAGCAAAAATGCGACAGAAAGACTTAACGACTGACAGACAGCATGTTAAAAAATAGAGATTTACACAAGAATTTTTTTTTTTTTTTTTCTTTATACATACATATAAATATTCTTGTTATTCTGCAGAACAAAATGTCTTACTGGTATTTATAAGATATTATGAATGGATCCTAAGGAAAGGGAAAAAAGACGGATGGTTGCATGTTTGTATCTTACTTGGTAGACGAGAAAGAATTTTTGAAGCAACACTTTTTTAGGGAGGAAAATAAAACAGATTGCAAAAACAAAAAATTTATTTGATTTCATTAAAATTTATTTCTAGCCGACATAGAATATATCAAATAAGATCATATAAGAAATTAATATTTCGGTCTAGGTTGACTGATTATATTAACGATGGTTTCTTATATTGTAGAAACAAAGTGAGAGTTTGTATATATTTTTTAGCATTTAATTTTTAAATATATAATTTCAAAAACTACCGCTATTTATTACACAATCAAGGGTACTAAAAGGTCAGTTATTCATCGTAATTCTTCAAAATAAGTCAAATGCTTCTGCAACAAAAAACTTAACGCTTTAATTTTATTTTTTCTTTTTGGCCACTTTTTTGCATTCATGCGACAATTTCATGTTTTCTTAAGATAACATTAAATTAAGGAATTTATTTTTCTCGTGTTTTTTTTTTTTTTCAAGTTTAGAGTAGAGAGGGATTATGATTTTGACTATAAACATTTAAAACTCAAAACATGTAGAAAAAAAACGTTTATTTAGAGAGAAAAAAATCATCAGAGCATTGAAATAAAATGTATAAATTACAAAGGCGTGCTTAGATTATTTAAAAAAAAAAAAACGATACCATAAGGATATTGGTATACAGCTAGATGCTGCATTTGCCGTAACGAGGGTCAAATTTTGTATACGTTAAGAATTCCAAGAATTTGGCTGGAATTTCAAATACATTCTTCTCAATAATACGAAATTTAATACAACATGTAAATATTTATAGTAACTGAAAATGTACTTAAAAGAACTTAAGTTTATTGAAGCTTACGAGAGAAATGATATTATGATATAATTCTGTGGTGTCAAGACATAATAGCACAAGTCGAGATAGGCTCCATGGACCATTTCAAATGGAATAATAGAATAGCTCACAATGCTTAACCATCCGATTAGTGAGTCTCCCGTTGACCCTAAAATAGTAAAAAGGTCCGTAGTGACCTATAAAAAGTGTATAATATTTTGATTACTGGGATGTATTTTGATCGCTTTGATTATTAATTTTAGATCTTATAGGAGAGCAAGAAAATTATAGCTGCTCAAGTCCGACCTATACCATACGTTTAGAGATCCCATCTCTTAGGCCCAACTAATTAAATATAGAAAATAAGCATAAACCAAATTTGAGTGGCACTGTTATTAATTTTTTTCCTTTGAATATGAAAAAGTTCATATCGGATGCTATATTTATATGGGGCTAGGTTGAAAAATGGACCAATCCTGACCATATTTGGTGAGGTCACTTATTTTTTGCAAAAATATATACAAACCAAATTTGAGAAAAATCTGTGCAATATTTTTGTTTTCTGATAGTTATGGGGGTTATTAGTACGAATTTTTGCTATAGGGATTATTTTTGGACTACTGATAAACGGATGTAATAAATAAAAACAATCCCAATTTGACTGAGATCTATAAGATAATTTGGATATTATGGCAATTTAAGTCGATTTCACAGGGGTCATTTGTATGGGGACTAGGTCTGAACATGCACCGATTTTCACCAATTTCAATAGTGTTCATCCTATGGCCGATAGAAGCTTATATACAAAATGTAATCAAAATATTTGCGACCTTTAGTTTGATTACAAGGTTTACATGAACACACAGACGGACGGACGGACAGACAGACGAACGGACGGACGGACGTACTGACATCGCTAAATCGACTCAGAAGCTGATTCTGAGTCGATCGGTATTATAAAAGATGGATCTGGGTCAAATACCTTGAACACAAAGTGGTACAGGGTATAAAATTGGAACAACCGATTGCAATGAAATTTTCAGGGAATCTTCAGAATGGCCTGGCGGGTGTGGGCCCAATGTATTGTGTGAATCGTGGGCGGTCTCTGTATGGGAATAATTGCCCCTCCAAGGTCAGCGAAATGCAAGCTGCCGCCATATTGGAAATAGAGAGAAGAAATACAGGTAATAAAAAACAACACAATTCAACAAAGCTCATTAGCGATTTCTTCTAATAATAATACAAAGTCCATAGGGACCTTTTCTCTAATCCACGTACTAAACGTCATTAAACCCAAGGTTCAGAAAATACACACATGAAACACACAATGTTCTGTTCTAAAGCAACCAACACATATTTTTATTTTCATATCAATTATGTGTGATTCTAAATTTTGTACGGTCCCGAACATATCACGACTGAGTTTCGTTTTAATATTTCGTTATCTACATGAGCATTTTTCTGTCACGTATTTTTTGTTTCGAACACACATAAACCACACAGATTCGAGTGTAGCTTTATTTTAAGTTCGCGTTCTGGTACGTGTACTGCGAAAAAACAGAACATGAACTGTAATACATGTATGTATGTAAACACAATAAAGTGTTTAGCTGAAAAGAATAAACAAAACCTACATACATATACATACACACGTACATCTGACTAAGCCACACAAAATATGGGACAATAAATATCAAGTGGATATTTAGGGTTGGTCAGTGATAATTGTTGACAAATGACTCAGTACGTTTGTTTTGACTGAGAAGGTTATTGTACGAAACAGTGAAATCAGATAGAGTGATCGATATATATGGAGCAACTATATTTGATTTCATATGCACACTGTGTAGAATACACATTCCTATGTATTGTATTCGGTTTGCACTTTAACCAGTACAATTTCACTCTTTTGTTTGAAATTGTACTCATGTATGAACTTATGACTAATTTATGAATAATGAGAAACCACCCTAGTTTTCATGTTCGTCTAGTACAAATGTAGATAGCTAACATTAGAATGTATTGATTAGAGAGATTTAAAAGAATAAATTATGATATGGAGTGATTATTGTAAGTCACTCATTTACTCCGTTGTAAGTATTGTAGGAATTAATATATAAGATTGAACAATTGAAAATAAAGGGGAGTTCTATTTGATAGTTTAGAAGAAGATGTTCTTTCAGAACAAGTGTTGCCTAACCAGGTCCTAGAACAATAGAAAAGAAATAAAACTTGTTTTAATTTAATAAAGATTTAAACAAGACACATCCTTAAAAAACAACAGTACATGTAACTCACGACGACGTTACCCCACATGTACACTTCAGAACAAAGAACAATCAATAAAAACAATTGTAAATAATTGCAATGTAAATCATAAAAAAGGGTCAATAAAATTTGAAAATAAACGAAATGAATCATAAACAACATATAAAATTTCTCTGTTTTCTATTTTATCACTAACCTTTTATTTTTATTTTTTATTTTTATTATTATCCTTTTATTTTTATTTTTTTATAACTGCTAATGAATTTTTTTTTTTTAGATTTCTTTTAATAAATTTGGTTCAAACAATTGTTGTCGTTATTATAGGGAGTGTTTCAGATTTTACCGATCGCGAGTGGATAATGTTTTAATTTTTAGATGTACGCGTTGAAGAATATGTTCTGTTTTTTTTTAACAGTACACGTGCAAGAAAACCGATTTAAAATAAAGCTACACTCGAATCTGTGTGGTTTATGTGCGTTCGAAACAAAAAATATGTTATAGTAAAATTTTCGTGTAGATAATGATAATATTAAAACGAAACGCATTCATGATTATGTTGGGCACCGTACAAAATTTAGAAACACACATAATTGATATGAAAACAAAAATATGTGTTTGTTGGTCTCAGCTATGTTTATTTACATATATGTACTAATTTTTTATTCAGTGTGTGTTTTTTTTCTTCTGAACTCAATAAAATGTGAACCCTAGGTACTTTCTTACAAACAGAAAAGTTAAAAAATGTAAAAAAAGACATATGCTATTTTGCCTTGATACGACAGATTTATCAGTATGAGTAATCCAACGAATTATTCCGCTTTTTCAGGGACATCCCGCCTTTAATTTTAATACCGATTTTAAAATAAAAAAACAAGAATGTTAAGTTCGACTATGCCGAATCTGGTTTTTATGTTTATATTCAAATCTGGATTTATTTCATAACTAGATGTAACCCGGTGTGCTTCGCTACACCCTCCCCCGCCCTTCCGAATTGTTATGAAAAGGCTCACGCAAAGTCCCAAGGCTCTCACTAACGCAGTTAATCAGATATATCACATTTAATATTAAGTTTGTAAAGGGTGCCATGCGCATTTGTCCAATCCTGCCCATTTTTTTGTCTGACTACTCACGTTAATAATAGATAACCTGAGATAAATTTTCAAAGCTCTCTCTATCATAGTACTTAATATGTATGATATTAAAAATTTACTTTGTATGGGAGGTGCCACGTCCACTAAAAATATTAAAGAAAATACAGCCTGTAGCACTTCCGATATTCGCAGTAAGAATCAGTTAAAATTTCAGGAAGATGAGATAAGTCGTTACGGAGATTACCTCCTACAAACAAACAAACACATTACCTCTTTATTATGCTAAGTATAGATTATTAATATAGATTCATTTATTTTGATAGTTGCTAATATAAAATGTTTTTTGTTTTTTTTAATTCGGTACAACAATTATCAGATTTTCGGCGTTCCTAACCTGGAGGTACATGTAGCTGCCCATGAGAAGAACATGGATTTTCCAAATTAGATCTGGCACCACTCAACTATTGGCTTTGAACTTAAAATATCACTTCGCAATTTTTATTTTTTAGCGATTTTTGATTTTGCCCATTTTTGATTATGAAGATTTTGGTTTTTGGGCGATTTTTATTTTTCGCGATTTTTGGGTTTGGCGATTTTTGATTTTGACGATATATTTTCCATGGCAAATCACATTGATAACTAATGTACTTGTCAAAAGACTGTTGCTTTCGTAGTACATCATATTTTTAATATAGGAGGTGCCACGTCCACTTATCCCATCCCGCCCAACTGTTATTGGACTACTCACGTTAATATCTTATGAACTCGTGCAAAATGTCGAGTCTTTCCCTTTTATAGTCACCAGTTATATGGTATTAGATATCTACTTTACATGGGCGGTGCTACGCCCACTGCTTCGATCACACCCATTTTTTTGTTCGACTAATCACACAAAGAACCTATGGGCTCACACAAGGCCACAAAGCTCTCTCTTTTACAGTACTCCAAATATATGACATTAAATAGTTACTTTGCATGGGGAGTTCCACGCCCATTGTTGTGAACCCGCCAATTTTTTATCTGACTACACATATTAAGATCTGATGGTGTCTTGCAAAGTGCCAAAGCTTCCCTCTTTTAGTACACCAGTTATATGATATCATATATTTACTTTGTACGGGCGGTGCCACGCCCACTGCTCCGATCACGCCCATTTGTTGTCTAACTAATCACATGAATAACCTATGGGTTTACACAAAGTCCCAAGACTCTCACTATAACAGTACTCCAGATATATGGCATTATTTATTTTATTTGTATGGCAGGTACCACGCCTATTTGTCCGATACTGCCCATTTTTTGTCCGACTGCTCACATTAATAATAGGTGACATCAGACAAATTTGAAAAACTCTCTCTATCATAGTACTCGAGATATATAACATTGAATTATTACTTGTATGGGAGGTACCACGCCCATTTCTCCGATCCGGCCCATTTCCGGCGTGGCTAGTAATATTAACAATAGGTGACCTCACACAAATTTGCAAAGCTCTCCCTATCATAATACTCAATATATGTATATGATATTAAACATTTACTTTGTGTGGGAGGTGCCACGCCCACTAAAAATATTAAAAAAATTATAGCCTATAGCACTTCCCATATCCGCAGTAAGACTCTATGAAAATTTCAGGAAGATCAGATGGCTAGTTACGGAGATTACCCCCTACAAACAAACAAACAAACAAACAAACACACATTACCTCTTTATTATATTAGTATAGATTTATAACAAAAAAAAATTTGTATATCCAGATGTGTATTTAAAAAATGGAAGGAATTTTTTTAATAAGAATAAAATGAAACATAATATATTATTGTAAATGTAGCTTTTATTTTCGATTTAATAAATATAATGTTATTAAATAATTAATCATCGAAAAGCCAAAATGTTGACAATATTTTTTGTATCTCCATTTTCGGAATATACAAACAGATCGTTTGGCTTACTAGCTCTGTAGCAGACTACGTATAACTGACCACCACTGAAATATAAATTTTCCAGACTTGCATTAGCTGGCATTGAGATTGGCTGATTTACAGTGCACATGTCAGACGAGTTGGGAATTGAAATCGTTGTAATTCTTGGCAATAGAATATGCTCTCCTTTTAAATTGCCATTGATAATTATCGTTTGACTTATGGTAGCCAATATATTCTTGAGAACAAACCGCATTCCCTTATACTTATAATTTTGGTGCATTTAGGTTTCGAAGCAGTATAATTGGTGATCCAACTTTCAATAGTAAATTAAATGGCGGAGACTGAATTAAAAAAGGCAATTCGAAAACAAACTGCTTCATCTTATTCTATAATAACAGATGACGTCACACAAATTTAAAAAGCATTTCCTATTATAGTATTCGGTACGATTAGGTCTACTACGTCCATTGTCAGCACGGCTTGTCACACTAAGAACCTGTGAAATTCATTGTGTATTTTTCAAGATATTGGATATTGAAAATTCACTTTGTATGGGAGGTGACAAGTTCATTTATTTTTTCAGAGGATTTTTCAGATATTTATCAGATATAGTTATTCTGCAATTAGGGGCGGCGTCGACTCCAACAAATCAAAAGTCATTAAAATCAGTCCAGCCCATAGTGGGTGAAACGGCCGATTAATTCAAATTTGATATATGGAATTGCGAATATTTTTTTTTTGTTTCGATAACCACTGAGTTTATCGATAACTTTTGTTTCTTGAAACTTACATATTTGAATAGCTGTGAGCTTTCAAACATAACATATCTTTTAACAGGTGTAGCAGTAAAGTTTAGTGCAGTACGAGCTTTGTAAACAATAAAAGTACTTTCATATTTGCCAAAGAAAGTGATTTTTTTAAGGTTAAGATATGTATTACAAAAAAGGTTTTTGTAGCTTGTGTTTTGTGTATTGTTGTAACAAATATCAGTAGCAAATAGTGAATGTAAAATGGCCACCATCTTCTCCCACTTTTTTTGCAACTCTCATTTTTATTCCACTCTGTAGGTACGAAGTCAGTTTCAATATGGTATAACGAAATTGTTCCGTTATTTGAAAAGTATATTCTCATTGTAACACCGTGTAGTTAATAAATTTATATTATTTTGTTTAATTTATAATTTAACTAAAAGTTAATATCAATTTAAGGTTCTGCTTTCTGATTCAAAATCTCGCTTTTCGAACAAAAAAATAATGGTCACGTTCAAAATGAGTGATACAAAAATGTTTCAATATTTTAACCATATCAATCATACGCCAGCCTGCTTTATTTATTATTTTTTTTTATCCACTTTATGTCAACGATAATACAAGTATATAAGTGTGTCACTAAGTTTGAAACTCATCATAATAAAGTTTGATGACTAAAATGTTGAAGATTTATAAAACAAGTTGGCCATCGGGTGATATTCGCTTGAAAGGATTCTTAGTTTTTGTTTAATATTGTTTAATAAAATCATTTCAAGGGTTCATATACAGTACTGGTCAATACAATTGCAATTGAAATCGGACTTGAATTTTATATTGATTCTCTTTCATCCAATGCCTCTTCATTACTTAATATTATTTTCATAGCTTTTTGATGTGTAAAATCTATGTATACGCTCAGGGGGGGGGGGGGAGGGGGGTAAAATCCCATTTCACACTACAATCACAAAAACAGCGTAAGGGAAAATCGGTGTGTCGTATATGTAAGTGTATTAGTGTATTTAGTAAGCAGAACCGCCGATATCGCTGTCTGTTTAGCAAAATCACAAATCTTTTTCGTTAATTTTAGATATGCAAGCTATTGACCGCTAGGTGTGCTGTGAGTTTAACATGTTCACCAACTTACAGATTTGTTTTTTTTTTTTTTAATATTCAAGTATATATTTGCTATTGACAGAACTTTTTTAGTAAGCAGAACCACTATGTGTGCTGTGAGTTTAAAAAGGAAAATACTAGGAAAACTTTGAAGAAGTCGAAAATAAACTTAGGTGTTTTTTTTAATTACTACATGTTTTCCAGTTGTGTTTCAGAAAACATCAATTGAATTCCAGAAAGTATCAATTGTGTTTCAGAAAACATCAATTGACTTTCAGAAAGTATCAATTGAATTTCAGAAAACATCAATTGATTTTCAGTAATAATCAATTGTATTTCAAAAAGCATCAATTGATTTTCGGAAAGTATCATTTGTATTTCAGAAAATATCAATTGAATTTCAGAACATATCAAATGTATTTCCGAAATTATCAAATGTATTTCAGCAATTATCAAATGCATTTCAGAAAATATCAACTTTATTTCAGAAAACATCAAATGTATTTCAGAAATTATCAAATGTATTTCAGAAACCATCAAATGTATTTCAGAAAATTTTAAATGTATTTCAGAATACATCAAATTTATTTCAGAAAACTTAAAATGTATTTCTGCAATTACCAAATGTATTTTAGAAAATGTCAAATGTATTTCAGAAAACATCAAATGAATTTCACAAATTATTAAATTTACTTCAGAAAATTATAATTGAATTTCAGAAAATATTAATTGGGTCTCAGAAAAATAGTCAGAACGCTATATAAAAATATATTTTTTTATGTATTACACTGTGTTTGTAATATTTCTGGAAAACTACATATCGTCACCTAAGATGCAAAAGGCCGTAACTAATATTCTTATTTTTTTACTCTATTAGAGAAAACAAGCAAATTATCAAAGCTCTTAAAAAATTATAAAAAAAATAATAATAAAGTGTTTTAAAAAATAGATGGTGACTATTATAAAACATAAAACAATATATACCAACTGAATAAAGAAAAATATTAAAGAATTAATTAAAAAAACATAAATATGGCTGAATGCAGTAAATGCAGATCAGCAATACGAGGTGAAAGTGGTATTCGTTGCAATGACGTGTGTGACAAAGTTTATCATTTTACGAAAAAATGTGCCGGTATTGATCAATATTCGGCAAAAATAACTGATGAAGATAATTTCGTCCGTTTTATATGCGACGATTGTTTGCAATATATCCATAATGTTGATCTTGTCTTAAAAGAAATACAAGATGGTGTTGACAAAACAAAGTAACATTAAAAGAATATAAACATGAATTTGAAAGCTCGCTGAAACAAAATGAAATAGAAATTAAAGAATTACTTGAAGCTATAGAAAAGAGATACGATGAGAGATTTAAAAAAATTGATAATATTCAAAAACTATGTGAAAAAAATGTTCAAGAAGTAAATAAAATTTATGGAAATGTAAATGAAATAGAAAACAAAAATAAAGATATGTTTAGCACAATTGAAAAAAATAATATAAATATGTGTAATGAAATAAAGAAAATTGTAAAAGAAACGAATGTCAAACCAAAAACAAGTAAGAAAATTATAGTCGGTCTAGACCGACTTACGATACCCTATACCACGCGCTTAGAAACCCTATCTCTTAGGCCCAACTAACTGGACATTGAAAATAAGCAAAAACCAAATTTGAGTGGGATTTTTATTAATTTTTTTGGCCGCAGATATGAAAAAGTTCATATCGGATGCAATATCTATAAAGGGACTAGGTCCAAAAATGGACCGATCCTGATCATGTTTGGTAAAGTCTCTTGCATTTTGCAAAAATATATACAAACAAAATTTGAGAAGAATCAGTGCAATATTTTTGTTTTTTAATAGATTTAAGTGAAAATCGGGAAGCAGCTCTATATGGGGACACAGGCATAATTTTTGGACTACTCATTAATGGATGTAATGAACGCATACAACCCCAATTTGAGTAAGATCTATACGACAATATGGATCTTATGGCAATTTATGTCGATTTCATATGGGTAATTTGTATGGGGGCTAGGTCTGAACATGGACCGATTCTCACCAATTTCAATAGCGTTCATCCCATGGCCGATGAAAGCTTATATACCAAATTTCATCAAAATATATTCATATTTGCGACCTGCAGTTTGATTACAAGCTTTACATGGACACACAGACGGACGGACGGACGGACGGACGGACATTGTTAAATCAACTCAGAAAGTGATTCTGATTCGATCGGTATAATTAAAGATGGGTCTAGGTCAAATATTTTTGGTTGTTACAAACAGCAGCACAAAGTCATTATACCCAAACCACATAGTGGTATAGGGTATAATGACATATGCACAAACAGTGGGAAATAAATTGGTGATGTCAGATTTAGCAAAAAATGTCCCCTTAATAATAAAACCTAAGGAAAAGCAAAGTATAGAAAAAACGAAATCTAATTTAAACGAAAAAGTGGACCCAATAAACTTTAAGATAACTAATGTTGAAAACAGAAGAAATGGTACTATTGTTATTCAAAGCATAGATAATGAAGAACGAGAGAAAATAAAAGAAGCGATACAAAAGGAAATAAATGAAAATTATGAAGTCAAAGTGCCGAAACAAACCGAAATGCAATTGTTAATAACGGACATGAATTTTAAATTGAAAGAAAATGATTTGTTAGAAAAATTAAGAAAACAAAATGAAATACTAAAAAATAGCGAAATTGAAATAATAAAAATTTTTGAAACAAAAAGGTATAATAAAGCAGTATTTAATGCAAAAATAAAAATCGATAACGATTCGTATCCGAAAATATTATCAGGCCAAAAGCTTAATGAAGGATGGGACAGATGCAGAGTTTTTGACGGTACAACTGTAACACAATGTTTTAAATGCCAAGGATACAACCGCAAATCATCAGAGTGCAGAAAGGAGGAAATATGCTACAAATGTCACGGTAACCACAAAAGCAAAGATTGCAAAAATGAAACGGTAAACAAATGTGTAAATTGCATAAAATAAAATAAAAGGCTGAACTAAGGACTTGATGAAAATCATTGTACAAACAACAGGGAATGCCCAGTTTATCAAAATAAACTAACATTGAAAATGAAAAGAATAGGTTTGACAGTTTAACAACCACAGAAAATATATGGAATATACACAAATATTCAAGGACTTTTAAATAACTTCGCCCAGTTGGAAATTATAGTCGAAACCGTTAAACCAGAGTTTATATTGCTCTCTGAAACTCATATCACAAATAACATTGATGAAAAAGAATATGAAATAAAAGAATATGATAACTATCCAACAATTTCGAATTCTTCGAAGACTGAAGGTGTAATATTATATATTAAAAAGCAATGGTACATAAATAAAATAAAGGAACATATAGTAGACTCAAAGCATTGGATTAGTGCCTATATGGCTAAACGAGAACATATCTCATTTATTATAGTAACTAGCTGTTTTTACCCGGTTTTGCCCGGGATAAAAAGGCCTTTGAATTAAAAAATGGTTCACTATGCTTACCAGGCGCTGAGTACTTAGTCCCCAATTAACAAATTCCTCAATAAAGTGAACTTTCTCCCTAAAAATTTGTATGGGCAGTAAATTCATTTTTTATTTCAATTAAAAACTTTTTGATTTTTTAATTTATAAGTTTTTTAGCAGCAAAAATGCTTCAAAAATAAGCTGCAAAACATCAATTATAACGGAATGGTTCGCAAATTAAAGGAATCAAAACTTTTAACAATTGAATTACTTCATTCAATAAGTGATCATCATTGAGCAGAGACGTCAAATTCAAGTTTCAGAAATGAAAGACTAATGCGACGTTTAATATTGTGTCGCAAGGTTTCTTTAAGTAACTGCTTATAGTATATGTGTGGCCTATTTTGATCAACAGGTAATTATTTCACATACGTAGATAAAATTTATCATACAACATTTCACTAAGCTGTGTTCCGCGAGCGAGTCGCGTCCGCTTCCGCGCGTTTGGCAGCCAGACCCGTGCTGCCGCGCAGTTGTTGTCAACTTATTTTAATCGCCAAAATATATTTTTCAGATCATTGCGTTATTTTGCAGAGCTGTGTTCCGCGAGCGCGTCGCGTCCGCGTCCGCGCGCCTCGCGCCGCTTCCTCGCACCTACTGCCCGTGCTGCCGCTTAGTTCTCGCGCAGCTGTTGCCAACTTATTTTAATTGTCAAAATATACTTTTCAGATCATTCCGATATTCTAGCTAAGCTGTATTCCCCGTGAGCGACCTTCCGCGCAACGAAATGATGCTATTGAAAAGAATACTCATTTTAAATGCATTTATTGTAGGACATATATTGAGAGCAGTATGCAAACGTTTACTAAAATAAATATTTAACAAAATTCATTAAATAAAAATATGTAAAAATTTAAGAATGAATTTTGGGAGTAAGTTCATTTTTTCTTTCGATTAAAAAAAGGGGAATTTGTTCATTTCTTTTGGGTACCTTTTTTTTAAGTTTGGAGAATTTGTTCACCGTGTAGTTATTTCCGTGTAAACCAAATTTCAGAGAAATCCGTTGAAAAGTACAAATTTGTATAGGGAAGAAATATACCACACAACAAAATATGAATTTTATAAGAAAATTGGGCGTAAAAGTAGGCGTGGTCGGTAAAAATCATATGACGACCTTCCCTGGAATATTTACTAAATTTCGGAGAAAGCCATTGAAAAATAAAAGTTTGTATAGCAATCAAATAAAGAAACAAATAAAAGAAAAAAAAAAAATAAGTTTTATATACATAGAAGTTGGTGCAAAGTAGGCGTGGCCTGTAAGAAGCATATAGTGACCTTCCCTGTAGTATAGAGATCGTGTGACCAAATTTTAGACATCCCTTGAAAAATAAAAATTTCTATAGTGAAATTAATTTTGTATAAAAAGTGGGCGTAGAATTAAAGATCGTATTACAGAGATCGTGTGTAGAAAATTACAGAGAAATCCGTTTAAAAAAAATTGTATAGCGAACAAATGTACCAAAAAACAGAATATGAATTGTATACAAAAAGTGGGCGTGTACAGTAGGCGTGACCGGTACTAAGAATATGTCGACCTTCCTTGGAGCAGAGAGATTGTGTGTACCAAGTTTCAGAGAAATCGGTTGAAAAAAAAATTTGTATAGGGAACAAATATACCAAAAAACAAAATGAATTGTATAGAAAAAGTGGGTGTTAAAGTAGGCGTGGCCGGTACGAAGCCTATGGCGACATTTACTGGAGTACAGAGATCGTGTGTACCAAATTTCAGAGAATTCCGTTGAAAAATAAAAATTTGTATAACAAACAAATATACCAAAAAACAGAAAACGAATTGTATACAAAAAGTGGGCGTAAAAGTAGGCGTGGTCGATAAAAAAGTATATGGTGACCTTAGCTGGAGTACAGGGATCGTGTGTACCGAATGTCAGAGAAATCTGTTAACAAATAAAAATTTGTATAGTGAACAAATATGAATAAAACAGAAAATGAATTTTACATAAAAAGTGGGCGTGAAAGAAGGCGTGGCCGGTAAAAAGTATATGGCGACCTTTCCTGGGGTATAGAGATCGTGTGTACAAAATTTCAGGAAAATTCGCTGAAAAATAAAAATTTCTATAGCGGTCAAACAAACAAACAAACAAACAGAAAATGAATTTTATATATATAGATTGTTTATAGATCACCAAGCTGTTCTAAATCCGAATTTTGTGATACATTTCAAGAGTTCCTAGATGAAATTTGTGAAAAAAGCTGTGATATTTTAATAGCAGGAGATTTCAATATAGACTGGTATAAAGATTTTTATAAAGATAAATTTGAAAGTGTTTTAAATGACAATGGGCTTAAACAAATTATAAGTGAATCAACCAGAATAACGCTAACCTCGAAAACATTAATAGACTACATAATAACGAACAATGAAATAATCTCGGCAAAAAATAATATAAACAATAAAATAGCAGACCATGAATGCATAGACATTTTTATTGATTATGAAAGAAATTATCCTGAAAAACAAAATAAAGAAATATAAATTTTTAAATACAATAAAAATAGTTTCAAAAATGAAATAAATTCAATATTACAATGTAATGAAATTAATAATCTTCACATAAAGCACACATTTTTGAGTGTTGCTTTATTTGAAGTTCATGTTCTGGTACGTGTAGTGAAAAAAAACACAGAACATGTACAATAAACAGGTTCGAGTTCAGTTATATTTTATGTCGTGTTGTGGCTCGTGTAGTAAGAAAAAACACAACATGTACAATAAACAGGTTCGAGTTCAGTTATATTTTAAGTCGTGTTGTGGCTCGTGTAGTAAGAAAAAACACAACATGTACAATAAACAGGTTCGAGTTCAGTTATATTTTAAGTCGTGTTTAAAATATAACTGAACTCGAACCTTTTTATTGTACATGTTGTGTTTTTTCTTACTACACGAGCCACAACACGACTTAAAATATAACTGAATTCGAACCTGTTTATTGTACATGTTCTGTGTTTTTTTTCAGTACACGTACCAGAACATGAACTTCAAATAAAGCAACACTCAAAAATGTGTGCTTTATGTGTGATTGAAACAAAAAGTATGTGATACAAAAATGTTCGTGTAAATAACGAAATATTAAAACGAACACAGTCATGGTTGTGTTGGGCACCGTAGAAAATTTAAAAACAAACATAATTGGTATGAAAATAAAAATATGTGTGTGTTGGGCTAAGTTATGTTTGTTTACATATATGTACGAGTTTTTTATTCAGTGTGTGTTTTTTTCTGAACTCTGCTTAAAATACACAAAAGACTAGCACTAAATACAATAAACTTTATTCAAAAAATAAAAATTGGAGATGCTCCTGAATATTTGATCGAGCAAATAAGATATGTTGTGGAGGTTCAACCATATAACCTGAGGAATGCTTTAGATTTCAGGATACAACGAGCAGACACCAGCGCGATGCAAAGATCGCTATTTTATAAAGGACTAAGCATTTACAACAAGATGCCAATTGATGTGAAAAACGAAACTAATAAAAATATATTTAGAAAAAAATTATCATCTTTTATAAAAAATTTTAGTATATAGCAGAGCTAAATTTCTGTAAAGTTATTAAATGATATGTAATTTTCAAAAGTATTAATAAAATACTACTTACTACAAACAAAAAAAAAAAAAAAAAAAAAAAAGAAGCAAAAAATATCATAAAAAAACTACTTCAAACTTAATACCCAAATTTTAGAATCAAGCTGAAAAATAAAGATGGATTTTTATTTATGAAAACAAATTTATGGTAAAATAGGAGTTTTTAAGTAAAAGGCCGTAACTACAATACAAAAAGTCAATTTTGAACCTTTTTTTAGTTACGGCCTTTTTTATTTTAGGTGACGATATAAACGTGTTTTTTTTTTTTTTTTCAAAATGATGACTTCAAAATCAGTCAAAATTCTATTCTGGTGTTTATAGTGTAGCTTATTAACAAATGAAGTCCTCATCTTCTTTCGATTAAAAAACCGCCAGTGCATAACAAAGAAGTCCAATTAATAGAAACAATAATAACTTTTCGGTATTGTAGGGTAAACTACTTTTTAATTCTGTATTTCAATTGATATTTTCTGCAATACATTTGATAATTTCTGAAATACATTTAATGTTTTCTGAAATATATTTGATACTTTCTGAAATACATTTGATGTTTTCTGAAATACATTTGATACTTTCTTAAATGCAATTGGAAAAGGTGTAGATGTTTACACATTTCCCCTGTGATCGGACTCACATTAATTTTTTTTTTTTTTATTGTGTTTGTTAAACTAATAAAAGTTTGAATAAAATTCGTTAACTTACAACAACAAAAATTAATATTTATAGAAATAGTCAACACATTTGGACCTGCCATTTACCCATATTCTTTACAAAGAAATTAATACTATTGCTTTTTACAATCCGATTACTTGGCCTTTAAATAGTGAAAAGTTCCGCAGGGACCTATAACAAATTGTATGGAATTTTGCTTGTTGGGGTGTGTTTTAATGGTTTTGATTGATAATTTTTGATCCTATAAAGTTATGTAAAGGTACAAGAAATTGTTTTTTTTTTTTTTTTGAAAATTTCGGTTTTATTTAATATTAAAATACATGAGAAAATTAAAAAAAAAACACTATTGTGATGCTTCTTGCTGAATTTCCAGTTCAACTACGCAGGAATTGCAATGATGTAGCAATTTTGAGTACTCAGTACAAACCGCTTTGTTGCAAGTAAAGCAATACGCTCTGGTGTTACGCTGGTGTCCGTACTCCACACGGCATTACTGGCATGACGGCCGATTTGATAAAGGCGCAACAGAAGGTGCAGCTCCTGCTGTCGGTCTTGCTACTACCAACGAGGACATAAAAATTTTTAGTTTTTCCGCATTTGTTTGGTTCAAAATTATTTTATTTTACATTTACACCGAATGCTTCCATAGCGCTTCTAATCCTGGGATAACTCGTTCTTCGATATGGGGCAGTGCAAATTGTGTTATGAGCAATTGCAAAAATTAACGTTTCTTATCAGCTAATATAGCAATATGTACCATATTGTAGAACATTGCAAGTGGCCAGTGGTTTGTTGATCGTTTGTAAATCCAGAATAACCATGGGCTTCCTTTTTGCAGTTGTGTCTATATCGCAGGGTATAGTGCATTGTAGGCAGCAAAATTACGGCTCTATTATTTTTATTTATTTTTTTATATGACCAGAGAGGTAAATCACCTTCGTAGAAGCCAAATAATAAGCTGCCCACTATACGCGTAGTACTTTTCAGGAACTCACGTGGTACAAATGCTTTATTTCATCAATGTACGCGCCACATCCAACGTGGAGAAAAAAAAATTTACAGCATAAATTGTGCAGCATATATTCACATATCTTTCCAATAATTGATATCCAACATTTTCCCTCGATTTACCTCACGCTCTTGACCAGGCAACATCCCAGAGAAAATCATTCTTTTGAGGGGATAGAACGATTACGAATCCCACAGCCACCATACCTTTATGCCGTACATGGATGGCTTAGATTTAAGATATTGTGTGAACCGTGTGCAGCCTCTATATGTAAATAATTGCTCATATACCTGTTCGATTCTCCAGCAGCTTCATGGTAGACAGCTCGCGATTAATTCTGTTTATTATTTTGCAGACGCCGAACTACCGATATTGTCGACGCCTACCGGTAACCGCAGCCACACCATCAATACCGACAACGAAATCCGAACCACCGACCTTGCCGCCATCTACCGAGCCAGCCGCCGCCTACCGATAAGTATATTTAAACCGCCCATATTGCCGACAACGCAACCGAGTATCGACCAACGCACAGTGGCGGCACTTAAGTTTTTTCGTTGCAAAAATCATAACTTTTAAGCCGACTGAGATATTCAAATATGTTAAAAGGCACATGATAGATAATTATCCAACCTATAAAATAACTGTTTGAACAAAGTGCAACACCTTCTAGATACTTACTTATGGGTTATCAAATTTGAAATTTGTTAATGGCATAAAATATTATGCCTCGAAATTCAAGCGCAAATTCTAGGAAATTTTTTTTTTTTTCATTAAATAAAGACCCTAAAAGTATGCTAATCAATTATAGCCAATTCACAAATCAACACAAAAAACAAGTAAGAAAATTATAGTCGATCTAGACCGACTATACGATACCCTATACCATGCGTTTAGAGACCCTATCTCTTAGGCCCAACTAACTGGACATAGAAAATAAGCAAAAACAAAATTTGAGTGAGATTTTTATTAATTTTTTTGGCTGCAGATATGAAAAAGTTCATATCGGATGCTGTATCTATATGGGGACTAGGTCCAAAAATGGACCGATCCTGATCATGGTTGGTAAAGATATATATGACAATTTGGATCTTATGGCAAATTCTCACCAATTTCAATAGCGTTCATCCCATGGCCGATAAAAGCTTATATACCAAATTTCATCAACACATATTCATATTTGCGACCTGCAGTTTGATTACAAGGTTTACATGGACACACAGGCGGACGGACGGACGGACATTGTTAAATCAACTCAGAAAGTGATTCTGATTCGATCGGTATAATTAAAGATGGGTCTAGGTCAAATATTTTTGGTTGTTACAAACAGCAGCACAAAGTCATTATACCCAAACCACATAGTGGTATAGGGTATAACAAACTCATTTTAATTACAAACACATTAACAAATTTAATAAACACACACATAGCATTGTATAATTATACCCTATACCACTATGTGGTTTGGGTATAATGACTTTGTGCTGCTGTTTGTAACAACTAAAAATATTTGACCTAGACCCATCTTTAATTATACCGATCGAATCAGAATCACTTTCTGAGTTGATTTAACAATGTCCGTCCGTCCGTCCGTCCGTCCGTCTGTGTGTCCATGTAAAGCTTGTAATCAAACTGCAGGTCGCAAATATGAATATATTTTTATGAAATTTGGTATATAAGCTTTTATCGGCCATGGGATGAACGCTATTGAAATTGGTGAGAATCGGTCCATGCTCAGACCTAGCCCCCATACAAATTACCCATATGAAATCGACAGAAATTGCCATAAGATCCAAATTGTCATATAGATCTTACTCAAATTGGGTTTGTATGCGTTCATTACATCCATTAATGAGTAGTCCAAAAATGATCCCTTTGTCCCCATATAGAGCTGCTTCCCGATCTTCACTTAAATCTATTAAAAAACAAAAATATTGCACTGATTCTTCTCAAATTTTGTTTGTATATATTTTTGCAAAATGCAAGAGACTTTACCAAACATGATCAGGATCGGTCCATTTTTGGACCTAGTCCCCATATAGATATAGCATCCGATAAGAACTTTTTCATATCTGCAGCCAAAAAAATTAATAAAAATCCCACTCAAATTTGGTTTTTGCTTATTTTCTATGTCCAGTTAGTTGGGCCTACGAGATATGGTCTCTAAACGCATGGTATAGGGTATCGTATAGTCGGTCTAGACCGACTATAATTTTCTTACTTCTTTTATGTATGTGTTAGTAGCAACTTTAAATGCATTTTACTCAAAATAAAGGAATAAAATTTAAAAATCTGTAAATCTGCGAAACGGCTAAAAAGAAATACCTTTCAAATAATATACGATTGGTCAAAATCGGGATAAAACGGTAAAACAAAACATCGGCTAAAAATCTTGGCAATTTTTGGTTTGCCATATACCAGGAAAATTTGCTTTTTTTTAAAGTACGGTAAAAGAATTTACATTTTTTTAAATTTATTTAAAAAAAGTTATTTTATTTAGAGAAAAGGTAACTTTCAAAGAAAATTTACTTTCAAGATAAAAGTTATCCTTTTAAAAAGGTACTTTTATAAAAAAAAGTACTTAAAAAAATACTTTTTAAGAAAATGTTCTTTTTAAAAGAGGGTATATTTAAAAAAAAAATGTACTTGCTTAAGAAAATATGTTTTTTAATGTTTTTTTAAGAGAAAAATTTTTTTTAGAGAACAGGTACTTTTTAAAAGGAGGCACATTTTTTAAAAAATACTTTTTAAGGAAAAGTATTAAAAAAACCAGGTACCTTTTTAAAAAGGTATTTTAAAAAAAGATACTTTAAGAAAGATACTTTTTGAATAATGGAACTTAAAAAAAAATGTATTTTTTAAAAAACAATTTCTCTTGTAATAAAGATCAAGAAAACATATGGTTTATATGAGCTCAGGAATTATTTCGATGCGTTATAAACGGAATGACAAACTGATATATACCCTCTGCATTAGAGTGGTCCTTAAAAAATGAAAATTCGATTTTGGGGATAGGCGGGGTCCAGTTTGTTACCTTTCCATATAAAACTACTAAATGTGAAGTTTGGGGATAATCGGATAAAGAAAAGTCACGCCGCAAATCGATTGAAAATTTCAAGTGTTTTTATATGGGGAAAATATGACTTTTTTGGAGATTTTACGAAAATCTCGTTCTATAGCTTAATTTTTCCGACAAGTTGTTCTAAGAATCGGGATCAGAATTAATTTATCTATTCAAAAAGCCATAAAAATTCCAAATCGAATAAAAATTCACAAAGAAATAGCATATGCCCCAGACCACTTTTGTGCCAAAAAAAAAAAACTAGATCATGAAATTTGATAGCATTTTTCAACTTTGAGAAAGTGATTAAAGCCATAATATTTTTTTTTGTCTCTATAATAGTTAGTAATCAGATATGAATTATTGTTTTATTACAACGTTGTTAACCTATTGCGCATGGAGACGAGATTGGGATATTGTTTTGATAAAATTTTGAAAACTCCTTTTTCAAGTTTTAAAAAATTTTCTTAAACAAAATTAAAAAAATTGTATCTGGAATTTTGAGGTTTTCTTAAATACATGTCAGACATTAACTGTGAGAATTTTTAGGTAAATCCCTATGCCAGAATTTTTTTGACAAGGATTTTATTTTTGCGGATTTCGAGAAAAATGGGATTTTTGTGAAATATTTTATATGTGATCTTTCTAAATTTTTTATATCAAAAATTAATTTTAAATGCTATATTTTATCTTAATAGCCTAGGGTTTTGGAAAAAAAATAATATAATCCCATTAACCCTTTTGGAATTGGGGTTACATTTTTTTATGTATAAAAATTATCTATATTTTTCTAAATAAAATAAGAACATCCATAACTGACCCAAAGCTAATAAAAGACAATTTATTATATTACTAACTTAAATATTAAATTTATAAACATGTTTGCATTTAGCTTTCTTTTGTTTGGTTTTATTTATTCAGGGTCAAAACCGAAAATGTAGAGATATCCCACGTGGTAGTTTCTTCATAAGTCAATCAGTAAATTCTCTTTGACGGCAATCTTTTGTGTATTTTTTTCTGAATAATTTTACGTTTTCTTCCAATCTAATGACTTGGATAAACTATGTCTCATATACATATCTATACATATATATTATGTCAGGTGCTTGCCAACGATGTACATTTAAGATCTGCTTAAACTGCAAAACTCCGATATTTTTTTTTTAATTTTTTAGATTGTCTTTGGTTTGATTCGCTTAACAGAAAATTTTTGTTTATTTCAAGAGTTGGTCCATAAACCTCTCCATTTTTTTGTTAAAATACTGCCATATTTGGAACACATAGAGACTTAATTTTTTTTTTACATATAATCAATCATATATTTTGTAGGTATTTTGCAGGTGAAGCAGAAAAATAACTTTGTATAACTATGTAGAATTGTTTTCCAAGCATAAAACTCATTGATAAACTCGGTAACTCTATTTTGTAAACACAACAAAAAGTTAATATGCCAAACTTATGGTCATATTTGTAAAAGAATAATGGAAAAACGTATGAAATAAAAGACCAGCCCTGTGTATACTCTTAACATTGTTTGATATCTAATTGAAAATAATGACATTCATGTTAAAATAGAAATAACTATTACAAAACTAATAAGAACAAAAATTGTGGCGCCATCTACTGTGGCATAGCCACACCGAGCAAAATGAAGTGACACTCTGTTAATACAAAAGAAATGTATTTTCCCTAAAACAAAATACATATTGGAGAATTTTATATAAATAAAATAATATATCGATTTATTTCTAACATGCGGTTATTATGAATACACATACTCATATAATATATCTATAATATTAATAGTCTAGGCAATTCCTTGTTACCAATGTTTTGTTCTACCGTTTCATCGCGATTTTGGACAAACGTATATTATTTGAAAGGTACTTCTTTTCAGCCGTTTTGCAGATTTACAGATTTTTAAAATTTTTCCTTTATTTTGAGTAAATTGCATTTAAAGTTGCTACTAACATATACATAAAATTGTACAATACTATGTGTGTGTTTATTAAATTTGTTAATGTGTTTGCAATAAAAATGAGTTTGTTTCTTGTGTTGATTTGTGAATTGGCTATAATTGATTAGCATACCTTTAGGGTCTTTGTTTTATGACAAAATAAAATTTCCTAGAATTTGCACTCGAACTTCGAGGGCTGGAATCTGCTAGTATATATTATTTCATTATTTACTAGCTGTTTTTACCCGGTCTTGCCCGGGATAAAAAGGCCTTTGACTTGAAAAATGGTTCACTATGCTTACCAGGCGCTGAGTACTTAAAAATTTGTATGGGCAGTAAATTAATTTTTTATTTCAATTCAAAATTTTTTGATTTTTTAATTTGGAAGTTATTTAAGATGCTGCATCAAAAATGCTTCAAAAATAAGTTGCGAAACCGCTTTAAGTATTTTTTAAGTTTATTTATAAACATCAAATATAACGGAATCGTTTGCATATTTAAGGACTCAGAACTTTTAAAAAATGAATTACTTCATTCAATAAGTGATCATCATTGAGCAGAGACGTCAAATTCAAGTTTCAGAAATGAAAGACTAATGCGACGTTTAATATTGTGTCGCAAGGTTTCTTTAAGTAACTGCTTATAGTATATGTGTGGCCTATTTTGATCAACAGGTAATTATTTCACATACGCAGATAAAATTTATCATACGACATTTCACTAAGCTGTGTTCCGCGAGCGAGTCGCGTCCGTTTCCGCGCATTTTGCAGCACACCCGTGCTGCCGCGCAGTTGTTGTCAACTTATTTTAATCAAAATATATTTTTCAGATCATTGCGACATTTTAGCTGAGCTGTGTTCCGCTAGCGCGTCGCGTCCGCACCCGTCGCGTCCGTGTCCGCTTCCTCGCAGCTACTACCCGTTCTGCCGTTTAGTTCTCGTTAACTTATTTTAATCCCTAAAACATATTTCTCAGAGCATTGCGATATTTTAGCTGAGCTGTGTTCCAAGAGCGCGTCGCCTCCGCGTCCGCGTTCGTGTCCGCGCATTTGACAGCCACACCTGTGCTGTAAAAATATATTTTGCAAATCATTCCGATATTCTAGCTAAGCTGTATTCCCCGTGCGCGTAACTTTCGCTCACCGAAATGATCCTATTGAAAAGAATACTCATTTTGAATGCATTTATTGTAGGACATATATTGAGAGCAGTATGCAAATGTTCACTAAAATAAATATTTAACAAAATTCATTAAATAAAAATATGTAAAAATTTAAGAATGAATTTGGGGAGTAAGTTCATTTTTTATTTCGATTAAAAATAAAATGGGGAATTTGTTCATTTCTTTTGGGTACCTTTTTTTAAGTTTCGGGAACTTGTTCACCGTGTAGTTATTCCCGTGTAAACCAAATTTCAGAGAAATCCGTTGAAAAGTACAAATTTGTATAGTATAGTGTAAAAGGTAGGATCGCCATATAGTGTAGGTGGGACGCCAGCTAGGATCACCAAATATTATAAAAATCGCTGGACCGTTATATAATGTATGCCTTGTAGCAATCTACGTACATAGTGGCATTTAAATTTAATATAGTGTATGTATGGGGGCAGGATCGACATATAGTGTATGAGGGGGCACAAAAGGACACTAAGATTGGGTGAGAACCGGACCAATCTCAGGAGGAATTTTGTCAAGTGCTTTCCTCAAAGCAGTTCCCGCGTGCACGCTAGATGCACTTTTTTAATGTTTTACAGAGATAGCACGTAGGCAGATTATGCCAATGTTTGAACCCTTTGGCAGAATATGCCAGTAAAAAGAGAAAATCTCTGTTTGGTTTTAATTATAACCCTTTCAAATCAGAATTATAATTGATTATTTATTTTAAAATGCTGGTCTTTTATATCATTATAATTTAATATTTTTACTTAATTTAAATAATAGTCTTCTCTTTTCTTTACATTCGCATATTACAAATTCATTGATTTTTGAACGTTGGGTTCAATAGCCAATCAGAAAACGTTCAATAATCAATTTAAATTTTTCCCCTCAAAATTTGAGTGACATTCCTATTTGTCATGGGTTATTGACACAATTTGAATTTTCACAAATTTGTCATTTTGCATTCCAGTGATATTTAATTACACAATAATTTATTGTTTTGTAATTCAACCCTTTAACCAAGGTTAGTGTACTTTGTGGTATGTGTTGAATGAAAAGAAAAGATATGCAAAAAAAAATAATTAAATGTAAACAAATAATTACAAATAAATATGTGCATGTGCATATAGTAAACAAAAATAAACAAAAAAATATAAACAAATAAAGATGAATAAATGAAATAAATAAAGATAAATGAAGATGTGTGTAACATCATCACAATAGAAAAGAAATAAAACACACACAAAAATATGATTTTTATATGAAAATTGGACGTAAAAGTAGGCGTGGTCGGTAAAAATCATATGGCGAACTTCCCTGAAATATGTACTAAATTTCGGAGAAAGCCATTGAAAAATAAAAGTTTGTATAGCAATCAAATAAAGAGATAAATAAAAGGAAAAAATAAGTTTTATATACATAGAAGTGGGCGCAAAGTAGGCGTGGCCTGTAAGAAGCATATGGTGACCTTCCCTGTATTATAGAGATCGTGTGACCAAATTTTAGACATCCCTTGAAAAATAAAAATTTCTATAGTAAACAAATATACCAAAAAACCGAATACAAATTGTATACAAAAAGTGGGCGTAACAGTAGGAGTGACCGGTACGAAGAATATATCGACCTTCCCTGGAGCAGAGAGATCGTGTGTACCAAATTTCAGAGAAATCGGTTGAAAAATAAAAATTTGTATAGCGAACAAATATACCAAAAAGCAGAAAATGAATTGTATATAAAAAGTGGGCGTAAAAGTAGGCGTGGTCGATCAAAAGTATTTTCTGACCTTAGCTAGAGTACAGGGATCGTGTTTACCGAATTTCAGAGAAATCTGTTCACAAAGAAAAATTTGTATAGTGAACAAAGTGGGCGTAAAAGTAGGCGTGGCTGATAAAAAGTATATGGCGACCTATCCCGGGGTATAGAGATCGTGTGTACAAAATTTCAGGAAAATACGTTGAAAAATAAAAATTTGTATAGCGGTCAAACAAACAAACAAACAAATAAACAGAAAATGAATTTTATATATATAGATTGGGCGTAAAAGTAGGCGTGGTCGGTAAAAATCAAATGGCGAACTTCCCTGGAATATGTACTAAATTTCGGAGAAAGCCATTGAAAAATAAAAGTTTGTATAGCAATCAAATAAAGAGATAAATAAAAGGAAAAAATAAGTTTTATATACATAGAAGTGGGCGCAAAGTAGGCGTGGCCTGTAAGAAGCATATGGTGACCTTCCCTGTAGTATAGAGATCGTGTGACCAAATTTTAGACATCCCTTGAAAAATAAAAATTTCTATAGTAAACATATATACCAAAAAACAGAATACAAATTGTATACAAAAAGTGGGCGTAACAGTAGGAGTGACCGGTACGAAGAATATATCGACCTTCCCTGGAGTACAGAGATCGTGTGTACCAAATTTCAGAGAATTCCGTTGAAAAATAAAAATTTGTATAGCGAACAAATATACCAAAAAACATAAAATGAATTGTATACAAAAAGTGGGCGTTAAAGTAGGCGTGGCCTGTAAGAAGCATATGGTGACCTTCCCTGTAGTATAGAGATCGTGTGACCAATTTTAGACATCCCTTGAAAAATAAAAATTTCTATAGTAAACAAATATACCAAAAAGCAGAATACAAATTGTATACAAAAAGTGGGTGTAACAGTAGGAGTGACCGGTACGAAGAATATATCGACCTTCCCTGGAGCAGAGAGATCGTGTGTACCAAATTTCAGAGAAATCGGTTGAAAAATAAAAATTTGTATAGCGAACAAATATACCAAAAAGCAGAAAATGAATTGTATATAAAAAGTGGGCGTAAAAGTAGGCGTGGTCGATCAAAAGTATTTGGTGAGCTTAGCTAGAGTACAGGGATCGTGTTTACCGAATTTCAGAGAAATCTGTTCACAAATAAAAATTTGTATAGTGAACAAATATGAATAAAACAGAAAATGAATTTTACATAAAAAGTGTGCGTGAAAGTAGCCGTGGCCGGTAAAAAGTATATGGCGACCTTTCCTGGGGTATAGAGATCGTGTGTACAAAATTTCAGGAAAATTTGCTGAAAAATAAAAATTTGTATAGCGGTCAAACAAACAAACAAACAAACAGAAAATGAATTTTATATATATAGATATGTATTATGTATGTATATGTAAATATTACACACAAAAAATACAAGATCAAAAGTTATTGTTGTGTTTTTCTTTAAATAAATTAATACATAATTTTTTTTTTTTTTTTGTAAATCTACATTGTCTTTTTTATTAACAACTAAGTAGTTTGATATTGCTGAATTTATACTCCCTTTATACTTATTATATTAACTCGTAGTGTCTGCTTGTCGACGAAATTTTGAATCGATTTTTAGCCCCGTGACCCAATCGATCTTAAACTTTGCAGGCCGGCTCGTAGCGACGACAAAAATGATCTAACACATTTTTTAGTGATGCCAAAACAATGGAAACTTTAAAATTTTTCTACCAGAGTTGATAAAAAAAAAATGTACAAAGGGTTAGTTTTTATTCTATTACTACCACAACGACCACAAAAACAACAAGTCCAGCTATGACAACAATACATCATTTAGAATAACAACAAGAAAAATAATGAAACATATATTTTTAAATTTTTTTACTTCTTCAGAGATTTCCATGGGTCTGTTTCACCGAATTTAATGATTTTTGAAACAGAAAACTTCCCATGATCTTGGTGAATCATTCTCACTACAAATGATCACCCTAGCTGTCCTATTGAGGTCGTGATCGTGACAAGAACAACATAGAAAATTATATTTTTTCAAGACTTTTTTTTTAGTTCTTCATTCAAATCTCGGGTCCTATTCAACCGATTTGGACGATTTTAAATAGTGAACTTCCCAAAAATTAAATGAATTATTTTTTATACAAAAGAGCACCCTATCTGCCCGATTGAAGTTGTCATCGTAATTTCCACAGACGGACAGATGGACATCGTTATATCAACTTCGCTTGTTATAAGGATCACAAATATATATATTTTATGGGGTCCAAAAATTTTTTTCTAATTATTACAAACAGAATGACAAACTTATATATACCCTCTGCACAGTGGGGTGGAGGGTATAAAAAATAGACAGTTGGTAAATAGCAATTTACCTGGAGAATCAAAAAGCAGACAGTAAATTTTTTTTCTATAATATACTGAATATATACATAAATCAATAGAAATAAAAAAGTTACCCAGTTTTTTTATATTCCATCTAAAACTGGACCAAATTGCTCTATTATTTTGTATTTTTTTGAAAACTGAAAATCGGTGAACTTTAAAGCGTTATATCTTCTAAACTAAAAATGTAATTTTATTGAAAGTAGCAAATTTGTAATCTTTGAACAATTTCATATAAGATGAGTTTATTCAAAATATCATAGCATACACGAAATTTTAGATTTTTGCAACCTTATTTGTTCTAAGGGCGCCACTGTGCAACGTAGCTGAACTGCCGTTGTCACCGAAGAGACTCTCTATCAATCATGCTATCACTTTATATTGTAAAAATATTAAAAGATTATATACAATAATATTTTGTACCCTGAAGAAAGGACGAATATACCGTTTTATCATTGTTTAAGGTTTGAGGGTTCTTAGGCAGACCCTGGACACGTCTGAACTACCTCAGCTGTAGAATAAAATCCCCTTATATTTTTTACTCTCTGAAAAGTGCTGGGGCTGGTACAAAAAAAATTATATATTTCTGAAATGCATCATATAATATAAAATTGGCTTGTTGCGACTACGAGCAATTTAAACAATTATTAATTATGCAAATGTAAAAATTTATTGTTGTCTTTTTAAGCTTTTATATTATTTTATTTAATGCTTAAATGTACCAACCAGCATTGTTATTTGTTTTTAAATTTGTTTATTGTTTAAATAACTGTATATGTGTGTGCTTATTGTATAAGAATACTTCTCTGTGCAAGCAACAACAACAAAAAAACTTTTTACTTAAATAACAAAACAATCGTATAGTAAATTTTCATGTTGTATGTATTTGTCTGCATGAATGTATGTATGAATGTATTCACTTGTATACAGATTGTTAAATAGTTAAGCATTTTATTAAAAACACTCTCACATTAGCAGCGATATAGCAACATATATATGCACACACAAACACGTACTCGTACACATACACCAACTTAGGCAAAACTAGCAAACACTTAAGTACGAGTATTTATGCAACGCTACAAATTTACGTATTTAAGAAAACAAGAAAATACAAGGTAAAATTCGCTAAATGATTCATTATCATGCCACGGATATACAGACACATATACGAGTACATTAGGGCAACTCTTAGAGCCGAATATGAATTCTTGTATTGGCTTATTATTTATATAATAAATTTCTTGGTGTTCATTTTAACAGCTTGGTTAAGATCAGGATTTCTTAGTTAAGTATCATATTAAAGGATCGTTTGGACGATGAATTAAAAGTAAATATTTACCAGAGGAAACAAAACTTTAAATTTATAGAAGAAGCATTAGACCAGTCTTACTATATGATTTTCCAATATGGTTCTCGTGCTCACCTACTGTATTGAAAGACTTTGAGATTCTAGAACGTAAAGTAATTCGGTTATGTATTAATAAACTTTCTGAAAACGTCAATAAACAATATTCAGACAAATTTATTTATGACATGTCTAAACTCACACCGCTAGCACCTTTTACGTTTGATTTAATGAAGAAGTTTATTGGGAAACTTAATTTTCGTTCATATTAATAAAAAATGCAGATGGCGAGCAAAATAATTTGAATTGATTCATCACTAAATACACTGTACAACAGCTAATATGGGGGGGGGGACAAAATTAAAAGTTTGGTGAAAGTACTAGCCCAGTATAGAAAAACCTCCAAATAATTTGATGTTTTCAGGCTAAACTTTTTTTCATGGCCTTTTATATTTTTCCTTAGGAATAGATAAAAAAAAAACATCAAAATAACAACAGAGCACCCCATAGTTGTTCTGATGTTTTTATACCCTATACCACTATGTGGTTTGGGTATAATGACTTTGTGCTGCTGTTTGTAACAACCAAAAATATTTGACCTAGACCCATCTTTAATCATACCGATCGAATCAGAATCATTTTCTGAGTTGATTTAACAATGTCCGTCCGTCCGTCCGTCCGTCTGTGTGTCCATGTAAAGCTTGTAATCAAACTGCAGGTCGCAAATATGAATATATTTTGATGAAATTTGGTATATAAGCTTTTATCGGCCATGGGATGAACGCTATTGAAATTGGTGAGAATCGGTCCATGTTCAGACCTAGCCCCCATACAAATTACCCATGTGAAATCGACATAAAATGCCATAAGATCCAAATTGTCATATAGATCTTACTCAAATTGGGTTTGTATGCGTTCATTACATCCACTAATGAGTAGCCCAAAAATGATCCCTTTGGCCCCATATAGAGCTGCTTCCCGATCTTCACTTAAATCTATTAAAATACAAAAATATTGCACTGATTCTTCTCAAATTTTGTTTGTACATATTTTTGCAAAATACAAGAGACTTTACCAAACATGATCAGGATCGGTCCATTTTTGGACCTAGTCCCTTTATAGATATAGCATCCGATATGAACTTTTTCTTATCTGCATCCAAAAAAATTAATAAAAATCCCACTCAAATTTGGTTTTTGCTTATTTTCAATGTCCAGTTAGTTGGGACTAAGAGATAGAAAAACGCATGGTATAGGGTATCGTATATATATATATTTTCTTACTTGTTCTTTTTCTATTCCTGAGGAAAAATATAAGAAATAAAAAAGGACATAAGAAAAGTTTGGCCTGAGAAAATTGCAAAAGTAATTAATTTTCAGATAAAATCGATTTTAGCGATCACTTACCAAGTGCCTTCCGAAATTTCTGAATAGATTCTCAAAAATCTTTTGGAATATACAAAGTTGCAAAAATCTTTTGAAAAAACATTTTTAACAAAACGTCCTAATCTATAATATTAATAGGATAGGCGATTTTTTGTGACCGATGTAAGTTTCACAGATTTAGCCCGATTTTGACAAAAAATTTATCATTTGAAAGGTATTTCTTTTTAGCTGTAATCCAGATTTACAGATTTTCATCGTCTGGAATATTTGTTTGGAGTTATGATCGTTTAAAGTTGCTACTAACACATACATAAAACAAGTAAGAAAATTATAGTCGGTCTAGACCCACTATACGATACCCTATACCATGCGTTTAGAGACCCAATCTCTTAGGCCCAACTAACTGGACATAGAAAATAAGCAAAAACCAAATTTGAGTGGGATTTTTATTAATTTTTTTGACTGCAGATAAGAAAAAGTTCATATCGGATGCTATATCTATAAAGGGACTAGGTCCAAAAATGGACCGATCCTGATCATGTTTGGTAAAGTCTCTTGTATTTTGCAAAAATATGTACAAACAAAATTTGAGAAGAATCAGTGCAATATTTTTGTATTTTAATAGATTTAAGTGAAGATCGGGAAGCAGCTCTATATGGGGTCAAAGGGATCATTTATGGACTACTCATTAATGGATGTAATAAACGCATACAAACCCAATTTGAGTAAGATCTATATGACAATTTGGATCTTATGGCAATTTATGTCGATTTCATATGGGTAATTTGTATGGGGGCTAGGTCTGAACATGAACAGCAGCACAAAGTCATTATACCCAAGGATCAAGCGTCCCCAAGTCACCACTTTTGTCTACTATTTTGTTGACATTGTCAACTAAGCGTCTACACTATTTACTTTGCTTTATCTGTCAAAAAAAAAGTGATCATAGAGAAGCTGGGAGTCCTGCCTCTTGATTTCTATAGTTTTGTTTGAAAAACCGTGGTTGAATGAAAAACTAAAGTTTTAAAACAAGATATAGAAAAATTGAATATAAAAGGTAAATAAAAATATATTTTATAATAAATCAAAGAAAAACCATTATAAGTAAACGAACTTATAAAGAAATGTGAAAGAACAATCAAATTTGTACAAGAATCTCTGGTTCTAATGTCTATATATGGTCCCATGAGAACTACCTAGGCACTACCTAATCAAAACTTCCAATGTCACTACTAAGTTGCTATGACACGTACATGTTAAATGTCTATAGAAAATAACATTGTCTGGGGTATAGTTGGTCAGTAGTACTGGTGACAAAGTCAATAGTGAACCAGTACTGTTTCACTATTGACATTTCCTGCAGGGTTGAGTTTGTTTTCTTCATTTAAAATGAGTTGAATTAATTAGCACACCTTTAGGGTCTTTATTAAATGAAAAAATTAAATTTCCTAGAATTTGCACTCGAATTTCGAGCGCTGGAATCTGCTAGTGCAATTTTTTTTTTTTAATTTCAAGATCTGCGGGCCGAATTATTGTGACACTGGATCTAAAACTTTAGTGCACAAAATTTGAGCCAAATGGGACAATGCTTTCTGAACGCACATTGAGTTCAAAGTTCAAATATTAATTTATATGTAAAAATTATCAAAAAAAAATCAGTTTTCACAAAAATTTTGATATTAATGATGCCGTTTCAATTAAATTAGTTAACAAACCATCATCTGGAGTAAATTAGCTTTCTAATAAAACAACAAAATATATTAGCGGTTGAAAAACACCCAAATTATATAAAGCTCCCCAGCCAATAAATGAGCCGCAGACAACTTGATTAAGAAAGTTGATCTCACATTTTTAAAGACATTGAAATTATTTACGACAACAACATATTTGCATTCTCCTGATCCCAAGATGATCTTATGTAAAGTATTTTACATATCGTCTTTTGTTATGCCCTTCTAAATTAATGTCAAAACGGTACGTTAGCACTATTTCAAAATCTCCAATTTTAGTTTTTCAGAAATTTTGTTTAAAAAATTTACCGAAATCAACGATTCAATGTCTCATTAAGAAAATACATGTGATTAAAAATATCAAATATTGTAGGTACCTTGTTCTTAATTTGGCGAGGGCAGCGTTTTAATTTCAACGGATTTGCGTTAGACTGCGGATTTTGTTAGACTACATCTTCTTCGTGTTTTCATATTTCAAATATCTTTTGTCAAAACATTATACTATTTTACATAGGTTCTCAATCTTAAAAATTAAGGTTAAACTGAGAGACTGTTAACTGTCCCTCTTTAAGGTCAAAGGTCAAATTTAAGGAGATTTACATTTTTTTTAAACAAAATATCGAAATAATATACATTTGCCGAAGGATTTCGATAAAACTTTTTGATAATATTTTAATAATTCCAAAAAATAATATTTAGGACTTACTTTCTGAAATTAACCCGTGGGCGACTCTTGATGTCAAATTGACTATTTATGAAAATCTATAAATAATTTTTTCATCAGGATTTTTTTTAAATAAAACAAATTTTATCTATATTTATGAAAGAGTTGCGAGGGTGATCATCGCCCAGCCCAAACCATTCGACCCAGAAGCTTGCAATTTGGATTGTAGGTTCCTCTCTCAGCGTAAAGATCCACTAAGAACGGATTTATAAAATTTCGTACATTAACTGGGTAAAAGCGGACAAAAATGGGGAAAATAGTAACAAATTAATCTAGGAATATGAAATTTGGTGTGTAAACTCCGAGAAACAAATGTGGGATCAGAAGCAATTTTTTCGAAATTCGGCCATTTAAGGGGGGAAAACGGCCAAAAAGGGTAAAAATTGTATCTTTCTGCATCTTCTTCACAAATTAGTCTATATCTATGAACTTTGTTATACAGTCTCCACCGAATACGTGGGAGGAAAAACGGCCAAAAAGGGAAAAATTGTATATTTGGTGTCTACTAAACAAAAGAATGTAGGAATATGAAATATAGTATGTGGATTCCAATAGAGATAGAAACATCAGATAAGAGGAAAACTTTTGGAAATACGGATGTTAAGGTCGGTAAAAAGGGCCCGTAAATGTAAAAGGGCACCTTTTTGTATCTGCTTTACAAAGTAATTTAGGAATACGAAATTTTACATGTAGATTCCATCAGAGACTCACACATCGCTAAAGAATAAAAAAAGTTTAAATTCGGCCAAAAAGTGGGAAAATTGTAACAAATGAATCTAGGAATATGAAATTTGGTGTGTAGACTCCATCAGAGAAACAAATATGGGCCCAGGATTTTTTTTTTTTTTTGTTCGAAATTCGGCCATTTAAGGAAAAAAAACTGACAAAAAGGTAAAAATTGTACCTTGCTGCATTTTCTTAACATACTATTTAATTAATCTATTTACATATATGAATTTTGGTATACAGATTCCACCGAATATTTGAGAGACTACTAATTTAAAAATTGTCTTTAATTAAAAAGAAAACCCATTTACTGAAAAATAAAATTCTATAAAATAATTTTTATTTACAATTTTATTGACGTTATTTTTCTGAATGCTTTTTTGGTTTGAGACTGAACTAATTGCTATATTTGACTAAGCGGACAAAATAGGGGAAAATGGTAACAAATGAGTCTAGGAATATGAAATTTGGTGCATAGACTTCGTTCGAGAAACAAACATGGGCTCAGTAAAATTTTTTCCGAAATTCGGCCATTTAAGGGGAAAAACGCCCAAAATGGGTAAAAATTGTACGTTTCTGCATCTTCTTACCATATTAATAGAGTATATACACTAGGGTGGCCCTTAATAAAAAAAAGTGTTCAAACTGTCGGTCTCACCCCCTAGAAATATGCGAATAGCAAAAAAACTGAGAAATACAAAGTTTTAGGCCAATCAAAAAACGTTTAGTCGTGGCGCAAAGCGATTGAAAATTTCAAATGTGTTTATGTGGGGAAAATATGACTTTTTTTCAGATTTTACGAAAATTTCGTTCTATAGTTTAATTTTACCGACAAGCTGTTATATAATTCGGGATCAGTATTAAATTATCCTTTCAAAAGGCTATAAAACTTCAAAATCGAATAAAACCTCGCCAAGAAATAGCAAATGCCCCAGACCACTTTTGTGCCAAAAAAAAAACTAGGTCATGAAATTTGATGGCATTTTTTTCAACTTTGAGAAATTGATTAAAGCCATCATTCTTTTTTGGTCTCTATACTTATAAGTACTCAGATATGAAGTATTGTTTTATTACCACGTTGCTAACCTATTGCGCATTGAGACCGAAAATTGTAAATTTTTTTGATAAAATTTTGAAAACTCCTTTTTCAAGTTTGAAAAAATTTTCTTAAACAAAATTTAAAAAACTGAATCTATCACTTTAAAGTTTTATTAAATACATGTTGCAGATGAACTGTGTGAATTTTTAACTAAATCCCACTGCCAGAATTTTTTTGACAAGGATTTTATTTTCGCGGATTTCGAGAAAAATTGGATTTTTGTGAAATATTCTGTAAATGTACTCTCTCTAAATACTTTGTATCAAAAATTCATCACTTTTCTGCTTTTAAATATTATATTTTATCTTAATAGCCTAGGGTTTCGGAAAAAAATAATATGACTCCATTAACCCTTTTGGAATTGGGGTCACATATGACCCCAAGCTAATAAAAGACAATTTATTCAAAAAAATTCAAATATTTTGTAAGTGCTGTCCAATTATTAGATGCGACGCTTAAAATATAATAACCAAATGTGTAAAAGTTTCGTTCCAAAATTTTGGAACAAATCCGAGAACGTTAACCCATTATTTGCCAAGGCCAGCTTTGGATTTTAAGATATTTTTAAATAAAAATGACCTAAAACGAGTTTTTCTATTAAACTCGTTGATACCACTATTTAGAATTTAAGAAAAATAATTCGGTTAAATTTTATTTATTTAACCATTCAGTGCTCCTGGGATCAAAATAATCCATTGTGATATATCTTTGGTGCAATTATCTGCTTATTGCTCGCGAATATAAATTAAAACAACTTTTAACCAATTTTGCTATAAAATTACTTTATGTAATAAAGTAATAGTTGAATTTATTGCCGTCTCACCCACCAATTTGGTGGATATTGATTTTTTATAATCGGTCGCTTTATATTATCTTCAATGTCACCTACATGTTTTGAAACTTCTACCGTTTTATTTCCCAGTTTTAAATAGTTTATTAAATCAAAGTGAATTTCAAAAAACGTCCTATTTTTTAGACATATGACTTAAGTTGTTTTAATTTATATTCGCGAGCAATAAGCAGATAATTGCACCAGAGATATATCACAATGGATAATTTTGATCTCAGGACCACTGAAGGGTTAAATACATAAAAATTACCGAATTATTTTTCTTAAATTCCAAATAGTGGATCAACGAGTTTAATAGAAAAACTCGTTTTAGGTCATTTTTATTTTAAAATATCTTAAAATCCAAAGCTGGCCTTGGCAAATAATGGGTTAACGTTCTCGGATTTATCCCAAATTTTTGGGATGAAACTTCTGCACATTTGTTTATTTTATTTTAAGCTTCGCATGTAAAAATTGGACAGCATTTACAAAATATTTGACTTTTTGCATAAATTGTCTTTTATTAGTTTGGGGTCATATGTGACCCCAATTCCAAAAGGGTTAATGGAGTCATATTATTTTTTTCCGAAACGCTATGCTATTAAGATAAAATATAACATTTAAAAGTAGAAAAAATATGAATTGTTGAAACAAAGTATTTAGAAAGAGTACATTTACAGAATATTTCACAAAAATCCAAGTTTTCTCGAAATTCGCAAAAATAAAATCCTTGTCAAAAAAATTTTGGCAGAGGGATTTACTTAAAAATTCACACAGTTAATCTGCAATATGTATTTAATAAAACCTTAAATTAATATATTAATTTTTTTAAATTTTGTTTAAGAAAATTTTTTCAAACTTGAAAAAGGAGTTTTAAAAATTTTATTAAAAAATTTCCAATTTCCGGCCTCAATGCGCAATAGGTTAACAACGCGGAAATAAAACAGTACTTCATTTCTGAATACTTATAAGTATAGAGACCAAAATAGAATGATGGCTTTAATCAATTTCTTAAAGTTGAAAAAAATGCCATCAAATTTCATGACCTAGTTTTTGTTGGCACAAAAGTGGTTTGGGGCATTTGCTATTTCTTGGCGAGGTTTTATTCGATTTTGATGTTTTATAGCCTTTTGAAAGGATAATTTAATACTGGTCCCGAATTATATAACGGCTTGTCGGTAAAATTAAACTATAGAACGAAATTTTCCCTATAAACACACTTGAAATTTTCAAACGCTTTGCGCCACGACTAAACGTTTTTTGATTGGCACAAAACTTTGTATTTCTTAGTTTTTTTGCTATTCGCATATTTCTAGGGGGTGAGACCGACAGTTTGAACACTTTTTTTTCCCTCCATATAACGAAGGGCCACCCTAATACACACTCTGCCGAATACATGGGCATCAGTCCAGAACGAATTTATTGCTAAATCTAACATCTAGGGAGGAAAAACGGCCAAAAAGAGGAAAAATTCTACATTTGGTATCTTTTAGACAAACGAATATCAAATTTAGTTTGTGGATAGATATATCAAATGAAACGAAAGCTTTTGGAAATTCGGATCTTAAAACGGGGTAAAAACGGGATAAATGTAAGAGTGTACCTTTTTGTATCTTCTTTACAAAGTGATTTAGGGATATGAAATTTGATATGCAGATTCCACCAGAAACACAAACATCGGAGAAGAATAAAATTTATTTTAATTCGAGCATTAAGGGGAAAACTGATACTTTTCAACTGGTAAATTTTCATTTGAAAGTACATTTTCTTAACAAAAGAAGTAAGAAATTTATATTCGGTATAGACCGATACCCTATACCATGCGTTTGGAGAACTGGTCTTGGGAAAAACTAATTAGGTTTAGAAAAAAAGCATAAACCACTTCTAAAATTGGACCGATCCTGACCATATTTGTTAAAGTCACTTATTTTTTGCAACAACATATACAAACCGATTTTGAGAAAATCTGTGCAATATTTTTGTTTTGGATAGGTTTAAGTGACTTGTCCTATATGGTTTATTTTTGGTCTACGGATTAATGAAAGTAATAAATGCACAAAAACCCAATTCGACTGAGATCTATTTCATAATTTTAATCTTATGGCAAGTTAAGTCGATATCATAGGTGTCATTTGAATGGAGAGTATGTCTGAACATGCGCCCATTTTCACCTATTTCAATAGCGTTTGTCCTATGACTTGATAAATAAAATAATATTATTTTTTATATTTATAATTTGAATAATTTTCGAACCTACTATGAATAAAAAAAGTGGTACTTAAATGGAGTAAGTGGCAATACACATTAAACTTTTACAAAATTCTAAATTCGCCAATTTTGTAATAAAATAATTGTATTTTTTTTTTTTTGCGAAATCGCTATTTGGTGTGTTCTATATTGGAAGAAAACACATTTGTTACAAAAAATATATTTAAAAAATAGGTAAGCAAAAAAGAAATATTTTTTAAAGATGACAAAACAGTGGAAACTGTTAAACCTCTTTACCAGAGTTGACTAAAATTATAAAGATAGAAGAACGAGTAAAAGAAACTATAAAAAAAAAATCTTAGCCGTTATTTAAATATAGATTTTGACATTTTCTTTCAATTACTATTAAATAATGGCAATAATATAGGTTTTATGAAGAGTTAAAAACCAGAATAATAGATGATTTTCGTTATGATGGTAAGCACAATAATATTTGTGAGAAATATTCTATAAATAAATCTGACTAGCATTAATCTTGCTAAAAATGCATGAACTGGAATTAGAATACCGTTGACGAATAGCGTTGACGAAAAAGTTGAATAATTAAATGGCCACAAAACAGCTACACGCTTCGGGGGTTTAACTAAAATAAATTAATACAATCGTTCGGTATAAGAATTAGAGATGTGACGGATATCCGGCAACTATCCGGTTTGCCGGATATCCGGCCTAAATTTACTATTCGGCCGGATATCGGATAATAAGCTACTATCCGGTATCTGGCCGGCCGGATATTTTCTTAGAATTATTTTAAGCAAATAAATTTGCATTAAGTAACTAACAATAAAATAGCTTTTATTTAAAGGTAAAAAAGTAACAAAAAATTACAAATTATCTTTCAAAAACTTAAAATACGTTTTGAGATATTCACTTTACTGAAAAATTTATGTTTAAACTAAAAACTTAAAAAACGTCCAATTAATACAACGATTGACATTAATACTCAAAATTAAGAAGAGGTAGATTATGGTGAATAAAAACTAAATTTTCAGCGTTCGCAGACAATAGACGATTTCGCTTGTTTTCGTAAACCAAGCCAGCTTCCGAAAAAAGTCTTTCGCTATAAACGCTGCTGCAAGGAGCTGAAAGGAACGTTTTAGTAAGAGACGTTAAAATTGGGTATTTTTTGGAGTTAAACGACCACCAAGCGTAAGGATCCTGACTGCGATCAATTCGAACTTCCTTCAAGAAGAATTCAATCTCGGTAGCAATTTGGTTCTTCTCATGATCGCTAGACTGAATGTTGTTTTCATCTGCCACTTCATTAAAACAATCCCAAAATGTTTCGTGAGATTCACGAGCTACATTTGAATCAGTTTCATTTAATCGTAACTGTTTAGGTCTAGTTGAAGACGTCGATGAACAACTACTGATGGAAGACGTGTCGCAAGTCATTCTTAAGTGTTCCAATAAAATAGTCTGTCGAGCTCTTTCAGCTTCAACTTTTCCCAAAAAGTTAGCCTTAAATCTGGGATCCAGAAAAGTTGCAATAAGGTATTTTGGATCTTCACTTAAGGAAATAAAACGAGATGTCAATTGCGCTTTTAAGGAGCCTCTCATATTAATTAAATCCGCTGTTCGTCGTATAGTTTCGTCCTTGTCTAAGAATTTTTTTAATGCAGCTACATGCGGTATAACTTCAGATATGCAGGAGAGGCCAGCACTTGTAATTTTAGTTATTTCTTCAAACGGCTTCAAAAGTTGTACACACTGCTCCATCAAACACCACTGACGAGTTGTTAGATTAGTAAGTGTGTCGTTTTCAGACACATAAAGGGAGATAACACGTTTTTGTTCCAATAAGCGTTCCATCATATAGAAAGTGGAATTCCACCTCGTGTTTATATCTTGCACCAATTGATGCTCTGGTAAACATAGTTCTTTTTGAAGCACCAGCAATTTTTCTTTTGCTAAACCTGAATGATTGAAGTGAGTTACGATACGTCTGTCTACCTTTGGCAATCAAGTCCATTACTTCAGGTTGTACCTTTAAAGACTCAAGCACAACCCTCTGAAGCGAATGAATGAAACACCTGGCGGAATTATACTCCGCCATTCGAACGCCTTTGACCATGTTTGCGCCACTGTCATGAACAATAACATGTATTTTGCTTTGTTCAATATCCCAGCGAGATGTAATACTATTGAGTTCATATGCTATGTTTTCTCCTGTATGAGATCCTGAAAACGGTTTCATAGCTAGAACTCCGTGTTGAAGTTTAAATTCTGCAGAAAGCCAATGAGCTGTGAAACTCAGAAAGCTGGAGTTATTGCGCAAACACGTCCACATGTCAGAAGTGACAGAAACTGCGACAGCACTTGAAATTCTTGTTTGGATTTTTTTGAAAATTCGGTTGTAAATATCGGGAATTATTTTTTGGGTCATAAAGGCTCGGCTTGGCAATTCATAGCGTGGTAAAGCTTGCTTAAGTAATCTTGCGAATCCAACTCTTTGAACGACACAAAGTGGCTCATTATCCAGTGCAATCATTTCTGCTATGAGATAATGGTATTTTTTCGCAGTTGCATTATTTATGTCCCAAAGCAGTTTTCTATCGAACGCCTCTGACAAAGTCTGTTGCCTTGTAGAAGAGGAACTTGTACAAGCGTTGACAGGCTCCGCAAGCGACGTAGCTGCGTCGTTTATTTTATCTTTATTCAAATTCATGAATTTTTCTGGGTGCTTTAATTTCAAATGATTGCTCATAGCAGATGTGCCTGGGGGAAGATTTAAAATTAATAAGTATATGATTCGAAACTTGTAGGTTGTATTATTAAATAGGCTGCAAAAAAAACATTACTCTTACGCACCTGCTTTTTTTCCTTCACCACCACGAGAAATTGGTAGTTTGCACAATAAACAAATAGCAAACTTATTATTTTCACTTTTAATTTCAAAATATTGCCAAATAGGCGATTTTCTTATCATTGAAGACATGTTCTCTGCTCTTTTCGTACAAATTATGAAGTAAAATAATTGAAACAATCAGCTGTTGATTTTCAGTAATGCCAGATTTTAATTTGTTGATTTTCAGTATTGCCAGACTGCAGTACGTTATTTTCCAAAGATAACTAACATCGCTCCACCAGTTTATTGTCGTTTACCCGGGGGTTACACGTTCAACTAGTTGCCTTCAACTCCGAATTTTCCACTAATACACTTACACATTTTAAAGTTGAAAGGCGGTTGCTTGCGATTTTCTCTTTCAACCAGCGTTTCAACCAGTTGACCAACTAAACAGCTGATTTGTAACATCTGTGTCATATTCATTTGATTTGTTTGGTGGAAAAGTTATTAAAACGTGTGTGTTTTTTAAAACAAAAATTAAAGTGATTTTTTAACTAAAAATTTAACTAAATATTTAAAATAAAATGAATAAACAACAAAGTTGATCAACCTGTTGCGTACAGCCTGCGTCACAGCTGCCAGTTTCAACGAATTCTGACAAGCAGTATGTGTAAAAGCCTTTCAACCAAAAGTTGAAGGTGTAACCGCGGCGTTATTGCCTGCCGAACTAGAAATAATGAAATCTTTAATTTACTATCCGGCCGGCGGATATTCGGCTATCCGGCCTCGCATCTTGCCGGATATCCGGTATCCGGTTATCCGGCCAAATCACTATCCGTCACATCTCTAATAAGAATCATCTACCCCCCAAGGCCATGTGTTATTGTATAGTCAAGCTTTCCATTGTTTTGTCAACAGCATAAAAATGAATACTTTTAAGTTTTGTTAATTATACCCTCCACTCCAGTGTGCAGAGGGTATATATAAGTTTGTCATTCCGTTTGTAATAATTAGAAAAAAAATTTTGGACCCCATAAAATATATATATTTGTGATCCTTATAACAACCAGAGTTGATATAGCGATGTCCGTCTGTCCGTCTGTCCGTCTGTGGAAATCACGATGACGGCATCAATGGGGCAGCTAGGGTACTCGTTGACATAAAAAATGATTCACTAACGTCCTGAGAAGTTTGCTATTTAAAATCGTCCAAATCGGTCGATTAGGGCCCGAGATTTGAATGAAGAACTAAAAAAAGTCTTGAAAAAATATAATTTTCTATGTTGTTCTTGTCACGATCACGCCCTCAATAGGACAGCTAGGGTGATCATTTTTAGTGAGAATGATTCACCAAATTCATTGGAAGATTCCTATTTCAAAAATCATTAAAATCGGTGGAGCAGATCCAGGGAAATCTCTGAAAAAGTAAAAAAAAAAAATTAAAAACATGATATTTCTATATTGTTCTTGTTGTTATTCTAAATGTTGCATTGTTGTCATAGCTGGACTTGTTGTTTTTGTGGTCGTTTTTTTTTTATCAACTATGGTAGAAAAATTTAAAAGTTTCCATTATTTTGGCATCACTAAAAAAATTTGTTAGATAATTTCTGTCATTGCCACGAGCCTGCCTGCAAAATTTCAGATCGATTGGGTCACGGGAAGGTGGTTAAAAGCAGACACTACGACTTAATATAAAGGGAGTAAAAATTCACCAACATCTAAACCAAATAATGCTAAAATACCTAGTTGTTAATAAAAAAAAAACAATTGGGCAATTCACAATGGGTAATGTATCGTTGTATCTGTTGTATCGTGTATCACTTGACAATAGTGTAAAATTGTTGTTGGTAATTTTCACTGAAAAATCTGATACACGATCCAACTTCATTTGCTATGTTTAGTAAATGTTGTATATTGTATCATAACATATCAGTTCCAAGTGAATGCCAGTTTTTATGAAAAAGAAAAAATAAATACATAGAATTTTATCAGCATAAATAATTATAAAATAAAATATGGCAAATAATGCCAATAAAGCAAATACATCGATAAGTTTATTTATATAAAAATTAATGTTTATCTTTTTAGTATGTATTTTCTCTTTCACTACTAACCAAAACATTTAACATTCTTTTTTTTTTTTTTCATTATAAATTAAAAAGCAAGAGGTACGTAACTAAACTCCAGGGTATATCTCACGACCAAAACGCAAACACTGACAAGTGTTTTCTCTTATACAAAATAGCAGAAGCGGCGAAGCGATCTTTCCTCGTTGGATCGAAAATTACAAAAGAAAGCGTTTTACAATGTGAAAATACAACTGAGTGTTCACAACAAATGATTGTATTGTGTATTTCAATACAACATACAATATACAACACCTGTTGTGAATTGCCCAAAGGTGAATTTAGCAAAAAAAAAATTATGTATTAATTTATTTAAAGAGAAAAACACAAAAATAACGTTTGATATTGTATTTTTTGTGTGTAATATTTACATATACATACAAATATACATATATTATATATATGTATGTATGTATATTCATAGTAACTGCATGTTAGAAATAAATCGGTATATTATTTTATTTACATAAAATTCTACAATATTTTGTTGTGGGGAAAATACATTTCTTTTGCATTAACACTTCATTTTGCTCAGCGTGACTATGCCGCAGTAGATGGCGCCACAATTTTTGTTCTAATTAGCTTTGCAATAGTTATTTCTATTTTAACATGAATGTCAATATATTCAACTAGATATCATACAGAACAATGTTAAGAGTATACACGGGCTGGTCTTTTATTTCATACGTTTTTTCATTATTCTTTTACAAATATGAACATAAGTTTGACATATTAACTTTTTGCTGTTTTTACAAAATTGAGTTACCGAGTTCATCAATGAGTTTTTTGCTTTCAAAACAGTTCTACATAGTTATATAGAATTATTATTCTGCTTTACCTACAAAATATCTGATTGCGATTACATCTTATTTTTAAAAATAGTTTATAATTAATAAAGCATTATTATGCACATAAATACAAAATTGCACTTTTTAAATTTTCCATTCAAATCTAAGAAAATATCAATTCTTATAAAAATAAAATTAAAATTTCCAATTATAAATTAGAAAATATTAACTGAATTTCATAAAATCATAGCAAAACGTCGGTAATAATAATTTTGAATTTAGAAGACATCAATTGCATCTTTAATATATAAATTTCATTCGTTAAACACAAATTGAAATTCCAAAAAAAAAAAACATGTGAGTCCGATCACAAGGGAGATGTGTAAACATCTAATAATTGAAGAAAACATCAACATCATATTTTCCAGTGCATACAAAATAAGTCGATTATGCTGTTTTCTGAAATTCAATTGATGTTTTCTGAAATGCAATTGATGTTTTCTGAAATTCAATTGATGTTTTCTGAAATTCTATTTATGTTTTCTGAAATTCAAATGATGTTTTCTGAAATTTGATGGTTTCTGAAATACAATTGATGTTTTCTGAAATGCAATTGATGTTTTCTGAAATTCTATTGATGTTTTCTGAAATTCTATTTATGTTTTCTGAAATTCTATTTATGTTTTCTGAAATTCAAATGATGTTTTCTGAAATTTGATGGTTTCTGAAATACAATTGATGTTTTCTGAAATTCTATTGATGTTTTCTGAAATTCTATTTATGTTTTCTGAAATTCAAATGATGTTTTCTGAAATTATATTGATGGTTTCTGAAATACAATTGATGTTTTCTGAAATTATATTGATGTTTTCTGAAATTCTATTTATGTTTTCTGAAATTCAAATGATGTTTTCTGAAATTATATTGATGGTTTCTGAAATACAATTGATGTTTTCTGAAATGCAATTGATGTTTTCTGAAATTATATTGATGTTTTCTGAAATTCTATTTATGTTTTCTGAAATTCAAATGATGTTTTCTGAAATTATATTGATGGTTTCTGAAATACAATTGATGTTTTCTGAAATGCAATTGATGTTTTCTGAAATTATATTGATGTTTTCTGAAATTCTATTTATGTTTTCTGAAATTCAAATGATGTTTTCTGAAATTATATTGATGGTTTCTGAAATACAATTGATGTTTTCTGAAATGCAATTGATGTTTTCTGAAATTATATTGATGTTTTCTGAAATTCTATTTATGTTTTCTGAAATTCAAATGATGTTTTCTGAAATTATATTGATGGTTTCTGAAATACAATTGATGTTTTCTGAAATTATATTGATGTTTTCTGAAATTCTATTTATGTTTTCTGAAGTTCAAATGATGTTTTCTGAAATTATATTGATGGTTTCTGAAATACAATTGATGTTTTCTGAAATGCAATTGATGTTTTCTGAAATTATATTGATGTTTTCTGAAATTCTATTTATGTTTTCTGAAATTCAAATGATGTTTTCTGAAATTATATTGATGGTTTCTGAAATACAATTGATGTTTTCTGAAATGCAATTGATGTTTTCTGAAATTATATTGATGTTTTCTGAAATTCTATTTATGTTTTCTGAAATTCAAATGATGTTTTCTGATATTATATTGATGTTTTCTGAAATGCAATCTATGTTTTCTGAAATTCAAATGATGTTTTCTGAAATTATATTGATGGTTTCTGAAATACAATTGATGTTTTCTGAAATTCTATTGATGTTTTCTGAAATTATATTGATGTTTTCTGAAATTCAATTGATGTTTTCTGAAACTCGAATGATGTTTTCTGAAATTATATTGATGTTTTCTGAAATTCTATTTATGTTTTCTGAAATGCAATTGATGTTTTCTGAAATTCAAATGATGTTTTCTGAAATTATATTGATGGTTTCTGAAATACAATTGATGTTTTCTGAAATGCAATTGATGTTTTCTGAAATTATATTGATGTTTTCTGAAATTCAATTGATGTTTTCTGAAACTCGAATGATGTTTTCTGAAATTATATTGATGTTTTCTGAAATTCTATTTATGTTTTCTGAAATGCAATTGATGTTTTCTGAAATTATATTGATGTTTTCTGAAATTCTATTCATGTTTTCTGAAATTCAAATGATGTTTTCTGAAATTATATTGATGGTTTCTGAAATACAATTGATGTTTTCTGAAATGCAATTGATGTTTTCTGAAATTATATTGATGTTTTCTGGAATTCTATTTATGTTTTCTGAAATTCAAATGATGTTTTCTGAAATTATATTGATGGTTTCTGAAATACAATTGATGTTTTCTGAAATTATATTGATGTTTTCTGAAATTCTATTTATGTTTTCTGAAATTCAAATGATGTTTTCTGAAATTATATTGATGGTTTCTGAAACACAATTGATGTTTTCTGAAATGCAATTGATGTTTTCTGAAATTATATTGATGTTTTCTGAAATTCTATTTATGTTTTCTGAAATTCAAATGATGTTTTCTGAAATTATATTGATGGTTTCTGAAATACAATTGATGTTTTCTGAAATGCAATTGATGTTTTCTGAAATTATATTGATGTTTTCTGAAATTCTATTTATGTTTTCTGAAATTCAAATGATGTTTTCTGAAATTATATTGATGGTTTCTGAAATACAATTGATGTTTTCTGAAATGCAATTGATGTTTTCTGAAATTATATTGATGTTTTCTGAAATTCTATTTATGTTTTCTGAAATTCAAATGATGTTTTCTGAAATTATATTGATGGTTTCTGAAATACAATTGATGTTTTCTGAAATTATATTGATGTTTTCTGAAATTCTATTTATGTTTTCTGAAATTCAAATGATGTTTTCTGAAATTATATTGATGGTTTCTGAAATACAATTGATGTTTTCTGAAATGCAATTGATGTTTTCTGAAATTATATTGATGTTTTCTGAAATTCTATTTATGTTTTCTGAAATTCAAATGATGTTTTCTGAAATTATATTGATGGTTTCTGAAATACAATTGATGTTTTCTGAAATGCAATTGATGTTTTCTGAAATTATATTGATGTTTTCTGAAATTCTATTTATGTTTTCTGAAATTCAAATGATGTTTTCTGAAATTATATTGATGGTTTCTGAAATACAATTGATGTTTTCTGAAATGCAATTGATGTTTTCTGAAATTATATTGATGTTTTCTGAAATGCAATTGATGTTTTCTGAAATACAATTGATGGTTTCTGAAATACAATTGATGTTTGCTGAAATTATATTGATGTTTTCTGAAATTCTATTTATGTTTTCTGAAATTCAAATGATGTTTTCTGATATTATATTGATGTTTTCTGAAATGCAATCTATGTTTTCTGAAATTCAAATGATGTTTTCTGAAATTATATTGATGGTTTCTGAAATACAATTGATGTTTCTGAAATTCTATTGATGTTTTCTGAAATTATATTGATGTTTTCTGAAATTCAATTGATGTTTTCTGAAACTCGAATGATGTTTTCTGAAATTATATTGATGTTTTCTGAAATTCTATTTATGTTTTCTGAAATGCAATTGATGTTTTCTGAAATTCAAATGATGTTTTCTGAAATTATATTGATGGTTTCTGAAATACAATTGATGTTTTCTGAAATGCAATTGATGTTTTCTGAAATTATATTGATGTTTTCTGAAATTCAATTGATGTTTTCTGAAACTCGAATGATGTTTTCTGAAATTATATTGATGTTTTCTGAAATTCTATTTATGTTTTCTGAAATTCTATTTATGTTTTCTGAAATTCAAATGATGTTTTCTGAAATTATATTGATGGTTTCTGAAATACAATTGATGTTTTCTGAAATGCAATTGATGTTTTCTGAAATTATATTGATGTTTTCTGGAATTCTATTTATGTTTTCTGAAATTCAAATGATGTTTTCTGAAATTATATTGATGGTTTCTGAAATACAATTGATGTTTTCTGAAATTATATTGATGTTTTCTGAAATTCTATTTATGTTTTCTGAAATTCAAATGATGTTTTCTGAAATTATATTGATGTTTTCTGAAATTCTATTTATGTTTTCTGAAATTCAAATGATGTTTTCTGAAATTATATTGATGGTTTCTGAAATACAATTGATGTTTTCTGAAATGCAATTGATGTTTTCTGAAATTATATTGATGGTTTCTGATATACAATTGATGGTTTCTGAAATACAATTGATGTTTTCTGAAATTATATTGATGTTTTCTGAAATTATATTGATGTTTTCTGAAATGCAATTGATGTTTTCTGAAATTATATTGATGTTTTCTGAAATTCTATTTATGTTTTCTGAAATTCAAATGATGTTTTCTGAAATTATATTGATGGATTCTGAAATACAATTGATGTTTTCTGAAATTCTATTGATGCTTTTTGAAATTCAATTGATGTTTTCTGAAACTCGAATGATGTTTTCTGAAATTATATTGATGTTTTCTGAAATTCTATTTATATTTTCTGAAATTCAAATGATGTTTTCTGAAATTATATTGATGGTTTCTGAAATACAATTGATGTTTTCTGAAATTTTATTTATGTTTTCTGAAATTCAAATGATGTTTTCTGAAATACAATTGATGTTTTCTGAAATACAATTGATGTTTTCTGAAATTATATTGATGTTTTCTGAAATTCAATTGATGTTTTCTGAAACTCGAATGATGTTTTCTGAAATTATATTGATGTTTTCTGAAATTATATTGATGTTTTCTGAAATTCAATTGATGTTTTCTGAAACCCGAATGATGTTTTCTGAAATTATATTAATGCTTTCTGAAATTCTATTTATGTTTTCTGAAATTTAAATGATGTTTTCTGAAATTATATTGATGGCTTCTGAAATACAATTGAAGCTTTCTGAAATACAATTGATGTTTTTTGAAAGACAATTGGAAAATGTTTAGAAAAGAACATATCATGATTTTTTTCACCAATACAATCATAAGTCACACAGCGTTATCTGCTTCAGCTCACACCGATATGAGTTACGCTGTTTTTGTGATTGTATTGTGAAATAGAAATTTACCCCCCTGCGCGTATAGATGTTTACACATCAAAAACACCAAATATGTTCACATTTAAAAATGTTTACATGTAAAAAAAAAATATTGCCATTCAGGAGATATTAATAACTTTTCAGTACCGCGGTTCAGTAACTTCTTTTAACGATAGTCGAATCGTTAAAAAAAAGAAAATTGCAAAATTATCAGTAAAATTTTTAAACGATATTCGCTATTGTTAAAGTCAGCTGTTGTTGTTATCTAAACGACAACAATTTTTGTGTTGTTTATTCAATCGATAAAAACTTCAATTTTTAGGTTGAAATGTCGTCATACATAAATAAAAATCACAAATATTTTGCTTTTATTAAAAAACTTTTTTTTATATATAAAAAAATTATATAGCATATTCAATTCATTATTTCATTTTCAAATAAATAAACAGAAATATTAGTAAAAAAAAAAAAAATAAAGATATTAAACATAAAATCATCCTGAACACGAAGTAATTTGTTTTTTTTTTCTATACTTTGTGTTTTTCGCTTATTTTGACAGAGGTGCCACTAGTTTACAATTTAAATAAATAGAAAAACAGTTTTTTCGACTGTCGTCAAGATGTATGTACTTAGTGAATCACTTAATCCTTAGTGCAAACAACAATAGCTGTCGATATATTTTGCGATTGTCAGATCGTTGAATTTGAAATTTACAGAATCGCACTACAGAAAATATTAATTTAAATTCAATGAATTAAAGAAAACCTCAAATGATATTTAAGAATTGCTAACATAAAAATTGTTACATAAGTAAACGTAATTTGATGAGAATGTTATTTTTTATATATAAATTTTCACAATTTTCTTTGGATGAAAATTTGAAGTTTTTCAGAAAATAAAGATAACATTAAATTATTTTAATTAAAATGTTTGGGACTTTTGGTTTTTTTGCGTTTGGCATCCCTAATTTGATTATTTATTATTATAAATTTATTCTCTATGTTTTCAAAATATGGCAATATTAAAAAAAAAAGTTGAGAGAGCTTTTTTTCTTTTTGGTTATTATTTTGTTACTCCATCCGACCTATATGGCCACAATGAAGAAATATTTGGCCAGTTAAAAGAAACTATACAGCCATCTCCAATTAGCACGATTTAATGCATATAGCCACCCTACACAATCATTACCTTTGCAATGGAGGTTAGAGCGAGCAATTTAATTAGCAAAAACTAAATTAAACGAGAAGTTATGTCATATAACCGGAAACGCATGCATATAGGTATATAATCTAAATGCATGGCGATCAGCAACCACGATGACCAAAAAGCAAACACCGAAATAAATCCAAAATAATAAAAAAGGCGAAAACCAACCCAAAGAATTTTCTTAAATAATTTGGTATTAAGTTTAACAAATTGTTTACTTTTTCCAATATTTTGTTTACATTTATTATCAATACTCGAACCGAGGTGGAGGGTAATAAAGATTCGGCACAGCCGAATTTAACACTCTTACTTGTTTTTCTAAAGTTATGTTAATATTTCTTCTTTGTTGAAATAGTTTTTAATTTTATGATAAAATTTTTTGGTATTGACCGTCCAACTCGTCAAAAATATATGTTATTAAAATTTTCCATTGTATTGTCACTCACACCATATTTCTTATTGTTTTTAAATATTATTATGGCTTAAATAATTGATATAATAATTACGCTAACAACGTAGCGGGTACTCTGCTAGTGTATTCATAAAATTCCTCAAATTTATTTAATATTTTAAGAGAATATGTAGATTAATTAGTTTGTATATGGAATACAGTATAAAGAAATTTGTATATCGAGGGCTTATATCGACGGCTCCATTCTAAAACATGTTAAGTGAAAAAATCTAGTTTTGAGATAAACGCCTTCAAAGTTTTTTGTGGATTTTTGCGTTCATATTATAATTGCAACAGAATTCTTAAGTATATTTGAACTTTATAAATTTGTTGTAGATCATACTTAAAAGTGACTTAAAATACTTTAGCATGTACACAAACCTATTACCTAGTCGTCTAAGTGGACTTAGCATCTTTTTGGTGGTCCTTTCTCACTTACATTGGTCATCTAAGTACAGATAGCATGTTTTAGTTTGGAAAAAATTTAAAATTTTAATTTTTTTTTTTACTTAGAACGAAAATTGTTTTAAAATACTTAAATTAATAAAACAAATACTGAAATTTTTTTCTTTTTTTTATTAAAAAAAAAAAAAATAATATTAATTCAGTTCATATACAAAAATCATAAAATATTTTTTTTAATGGAAAACAAAAAAGTTAAAGTAACAACTTTTAATCATCACATTCTGAGTTGACATTCGTTTCCAGCAAAGCTTTTGAGGTTTCGGTAGAAGTTTTGGTAAAACTTTGGAATTAGATTTTGGTCGGATAAATATAGCAGATCCTTATGTTTTGCTTCTGTTATTGGAAGAGTTGATGAATATGCTCTGGGTATGTCTTGAGGAATCGAATTTGTCTTTCTACGCCTTTTAGTTTCGTCATAAAGCGTAATTTCCTTAAAATCTTCATCGAATTGATATTTGTAAGATAATTTATAATTGTCTTCTTTATACACTCTAATTTCTCTGATTTTGCATACACTTATTTTTTTCATTTTTTGTATTTTTTGACCAATTCAAAGCAGAAACAAATTCCTTGAAGTCTAAAAAATCTTCATTTTCCATTTCAATTACGTTATATATGGGTTCATTCTTCTTTGAATTTCTTATTAAAGAGAACCATTCATATGGTGCATATATACGTTTGTTTTTCTTGGATTTTTCTATAAGAGCATGCACACTATCACCTTCATTCTGAGTATGACCTTTTTCGAGGAACTTGTGACTTACGTCAATATTCAGTTTAAGAGAAACCCATACGTAAAATGAAAAAACAATCTTGTTTTTATTTTGTCCGCCGCAATTATCGGACCAAAAATTAAATTTAGTGATACCTCTATTTTTGTTTTCAGTTTCTATAAACTGGTATAGACAGGTTGCAACTTCTGTAGCACCTTTCTTTGCAGTAGATTCATCCCATACAAAACATGACGCTTGTTTCGAGCTGAGTTCAAAAATGGTAAAATTATAAGCATGTAGCTTCCTCTTATAATAAAATGTGCTCACTTCAGCACAAGGGGACGAGAGAATTTTTTGGAAATCAAAGCACGCAGTTAGAACATTTACGTTGTCAGAATTCTCTTGTTTTTCAATATCTTTTAGTTCTCTAGCTTTTTGTTTGCAAAATAAATGCTGATTGATATCAGATTCAATAACTTTCTTTTCGTCCTCATTCATGTTCTTATACTTTTCGCATAAGTCGCATTGGTCCTTTTTCGGAATGTAAAATGATATATTAAACGAATCATGAAAAGTAGCATGAGCATTTTCTGAAAACCATTTATCATACAATCGATACATTTGCGCTATTGATGATATCTCCCCTCTCAGGTACATCTTTCTTGATTCTTGACGACAATAGTGAGATTCTACTAAGGGAAACGCATTGATATGCTGTTTTACTATCTCTTTTATTTGAATATTTTTTCCATTTGATTTAGTATGCTTTCCTCTTTTGTCAGGCGATAAATGTAATGGGTTTAAATGTTTCTTGCGTACTACAGTTTCAATTGTCTGATGTGTTATTGAAAGTGTATTCAAAAACATCGGTTTGCATACGGCTTCTTTTACTTCTTTGCCATCTTTAAAGAAACTAAGGAAGTACGTCCTTGATTCAGTTTTTCGTGAATTAACACTATTTCTGCAAACCTTTTTTTTTTTGTGAAATGTAATTAATTGCGAAATATAGGATCTTTGAAGATCTTGATTGCCAATATTATAAAAGTAATTAAAAATGTACTTTCTATTTTCTTCGGACACTCTTTGTGAACATTTCATTCTGCAGGAGTCTCCACAACCTTTTTTTAAAACTTTTTCAGTCTTCAAAACACCATTTCCATTGTAATATTGCTTACCTTGAGTTTTTAGGACTTTTGCCTCATTTTTGCGCCATTGAGATGTTCGTTTTTGTCTCTTAAGTAAAATTTGTTCAGTTGGTGTATCAAAATTTGGGTTTAATATTATTTTTGTATTTTTTGGTGTTATCGGACTGCATGATGGAGCTGATACTGAAGATGACCCTGCTAGAGATGATTCTGCATCAGCTGATTCTGCACCAGATAGTTGATAGCATTCGCTTGAGCTTCCGCGGAATGGTTCTAAAAGTGGATGGGTTACTATTTTATTATAATAAACTGAATAAAAATATAGTTTATATGTAATAGAAATTACCGAGATCTTCCAAACTGTTGTCACTTTCACTACAATCCATATTGTACGATATTTCATTTGATATGCTAGGTGACATTCCAGATGATTTTAAATTGGATGAAGAAATATGTTCCAATACACTTTCTATTAAAATACTTTATTATAATTATTCACATTACTTTGCTAAGTTTTTTTTTTTTAAATTACTTACCAATGTTTCTCTTATTATTGTGTTGGGGTTGTATTTTTGGTTCTGATTCTTCTTTTTCTAAGAGAAACCCGGTTAATTTTATCTTATAATGTTTAATATAAATGAATAATACCGTTCAATTTGTTTATGGCCAATTGCAGAATTTTTCTTGCGCGAGAACTCATTATATTTAGAAAAAAACACAATTATGTGCACCTGTTCTGTTCACAACTGTATCCAAACTAAACAATGTTATGTACACTTACACGACGATGGTGATATTTTGAATTAGGGGAAAAACCTATTAAGTGCACTTAGAGATGAAAAAAAATGTACTAAACTGTATTACGTCCATGCTAAGTATACATAGAGAACGCGAAAAAGTAAATGTCCATTCTATAACATGCTAAGTACTTTTAGCATAAAACAAAAAAAAAATATTTCCAAACTAAATCATGCTAAGTGTACTTAAAATATTTAAATAGGGAGGCTTTTCAAACTTGATAAATTATGCTAAGTACATTTTGCTTATAACTTTTGATAGGATAGTCCGATTACTATCAAAATTTTACAGAATCTAAGATAAGAAACGATGAACTCAGAAATTCTATTCCCAGCAAAACATGGCATGTCGACTTAGCATGTTTTAGAATGGAGCCGTCGATATGTGCAAAAAGTGCTATCTGCATCAGTGATTATTTTAAAGAGAGTGTGTAAAACCAATTTACTAATAATATCTGAAAGTAATTGTAGATTGATTTGCTACAATATCTATTAAGAAATAGTCGTACTAATCATCCATGATATCAAAATTAATATTACATTTGACAATTATATCAGAGAACAGTTTGAAACCAAAAATTAATATTGCTATGTAGATAATACTTTTTGAATATGAGCCCCCGAAATTTTATGAATACATTAAATTCGTTTTATTTAAAAAACATCCTGACGAAGAAAATATTTATATATTTTCATAAAGAGTCAATTTGACATCCAGAGTACCCACGGTTTAAATAAGTCCAGAATATAAGTCCAGAAAATAAAATAAGTCCAGAATATTATTTTTTTAGAATTATTGAAATATTATCAACAAGTTTTATCGGAATCCTTCCACAAATGTATATTATTTCGATATTTTGTTATAAAAAATGTAAATCTCCTTAAATTTTACTTTTACCCTTAAAGAGGGATAGTTTGTAAAGCTTAAATTTAACCTTAACTTATAAGATTGAGAACTTATATCAAGTAGAATAATATTTTGACAAAAGATATTTGAAACATGAAAACACGAAAAAGATGTAGCCTCAAAGTTAAAAAAGTATTAAAAATAAAATTTTTCTTCCAAACCGCTGAAATAAAAATACTACCCTCGCCAAATTAAGAACAGGATTCCAACAATATTTGACATTTTTAACCACATACACTGCGTTAACAAGACCTTAAAGTCCAATCTTTGATTTCGGTAAATTTCTTAAACAAAATTATTTTTAAAGTAAAATTGGAGATTTTGCAATAGCGTTAAAAAATACGTACCGTTTTGACATTAATTTAGAACGACATAACAATCGACGAGATGCAAATAATTTAAATAAGATCATTTTGGGATCAGGAGAATGCAAAACTATTGTTGTTGTAAATTATTTTAATGTCTTTAAAAATTTGAGCTCGATTTTCTTAATCAAATAGTCTACGGCGCCTTTATTGCCTGGGGAACTTTATATAACTTGGCTGTTTTTCAACGGATAATAGATTTTGTTATTTTATTAGAAAGATAATTTACTCTAGATCAGCGATGGCGAACCTATGACCCACGGGTCACACACTGACCCACGCAACAATTTTAAGTGACCCACGAGTTGTTTTGTTTTTTCAAACCAATTCTAAGTTTTTTTAAAAGATATTTTTTAATTCTAATGCCGTTTTCTGTTCTGACAAAAAATGTCGCCCCTTTTTTGCCCTTTTTTCGAAAAGTATATTTTTTTATATATTCTGAATTAAGAGCAAACTTATCTTATACTTCAATCGAAAGGTCTCAAAGTCGGGCCCTCGTAAATCAAAAAAAAAAAAAAATCCAGCCATTGACTTCTTTCAGGTCATAGTATGAGAATATTTCCCCATTGTTCAACATTTTTGAATATTTTCACCCTATGACTTCCAAGAGGATAATAATCAAAATTTTTTTGTATTTATCAACACAGCACAGACCTTTCGATTGATATATAATATAAGGTTGCTCTTAATTCAGAATATATAAAAAACTACACTTTTCCAAAAAAGGGTAAAAAAGGGCAACATTTTTTGTCAGAAAAGAAAACGGCATAAGTTTTTTCAAACTGAAATATTGTTATACTCAATTAACAAATTGTGGTATTGTAGATGTACGAAGAAAACTGTGAAATTTTCTAGTAGGCTTTGTAAAAATAACACATAAAATCAAGCAAGAAATTTGTGTCTTTTTCTGTCGAAAAAAAATTAAAAAAATTATGTGCAAAAATATGGAATTTAAAAAAACTAAATTCCAAATTTTTCCACATAATTTTTTTCATTTTTTCCACATAATTTTTTTCATTTTTCGGTAAGAAAATTAGTTTTAATAATTTGTTTCTATTTCAATTCAAATTTAACATTTTCAAATTATAACAAGTAAAAAAATTATAGTCGGTCAAGACCGACTATACGATACCCTATACCATGCGTTTAGAAACACTATCTCTTAGGCCCAACTAACTGGACATTGAAAATAAGCAAAAACCAAATTTGAGTGGGATTTTTATTAATTTTTTTGGCTGCAGATATGAAAAAGTTCATATCGGATGCTATATCTATAAAGGGACTAGGTCCAAAAATGGACCGATCCTGATCATGTTTGGTAAAGTCTCTTGTATTTTGCAAAAATATGTACAAACAAAATTTGAGAAGAATCAGTGCAATATTTTTGTTTTTTAATAGATTTAAGTAAAGATCGGGAAGCAGCTCTATATGGGGTCAAAGGGATCATTTTTGGACTACACATTAGTGGATGTAATGAACGCATACAAACCCAATTTGAGTAAGATCTATATGACAATTTGGATCTTATGGCAATTTATGTCGATTTCATATGGGTAATTTGTATGGGAGCTAGGTCTGAACATGGACCGATTCTCACCAATTTCAATAGCGTTCATCCCATGGCCGATAGAAGCTTATATACCAAATTTCATCAAAATATATTCATATTTGCGACCTGCAGTTTGATTACAAGGTTTACATGGACACACAGACGGACGGACGGACGGACGGACATTGTTAAATCAACTCAGAAAGTGATTCTGATTCGATCGGTATAATTAAAGATGGGTCTAGGTCAAATATTTTTGGTTGTTACAAACAGCAGCACAAAGTCATTATACCCAAACCACATAGTGGTATAGGGTATATATATTAACCCTTTAGATTTATTTAGCATGTCAGCGGTTAAGAAACTTAAGATGAATATTACAAGTTCAAGGCCATATCAAACGGAATGGTTTGGAAAATACGGAGCTGATGAGATAGATAAGAAAATTATTTGCTTAATTTGCAAGGAAAATTGTACGTCTCGTGCTTACAATGTAAAACGACATTTTGAAAAGATACATGCAAATCTTAACAGAAGAAGAAAAAAAAAGAATTATTTTCTCAAAAGCTAAAAGAATATGAATCACAAGCTAATGTATTTAAAACATTTCTAAGTCCTAAAAACAACATTACAGCTGCTAGTTTTCATGTAGCACATTGTATCGCACGACATGGAAAACTTCTTTCGGGAGGTGAGTTTTTCAAAGAAGCATTTTTGGAACGTAGTGCTGCCCTATTTGCTGATTTTAAGGAAAAAGATTTGATAATAAAGCGCATTAATGAGTTGCCTATAAGCCAAAATACAATTAAAGAACTAATATTAAGATTAGATGAAAATACTTGTTCTCAAATAAATTACGATTTAAAATGTGCCGAAATGTATTCAATTGCTTTAGATGAGAGCACGGACATAAGTGGTTACGCACAACTTGCAGTTTTTGCTAGGTATAAATCAGGAAATATAATGATGGAAGAACTGGTCAAGTTAATAACATTGACAGGAGGAACTACTGGTCTTGATCTTTTTAAGGAATTCGCTGATACATTTATGAAAATAAACTAGCTGTTTTTACCCGGTCTTGCCCGGGATGAAAAGGCCTTTGACTTGAAAAATGGTTCACTATGCTTACCAGGCGCTGAGTACTTAGTCACCAATTAACAAATTCCCCAATAAAATGAACTTTCTCCCCAAAAATTTGTATGGGCAGTAAATTCATTTTTTATTTCAATTAAAAAGTTATTGGTTTTTTAATTTAGAAGTTTTTTATAAGATGCTGCAGCAAAATTGCTTCAAAAATAAGGTGCGAACCGCTTTAAGTTTTTTTTTTCAGTTTATTTATAAACATCAAATATAACGGAATGGGCCGCAAATTAAAGGAATCAAAACTTTTAAAAATTGAATTAATTCATTCAATAAGTGATCATCATTGAGCAGAGACGTCAAATTCAAGTTTCAGAAATGAAAGACTATCGCGACGTTTAATATTGTGTCGCAAGGTTTCTTTAAGCAACTGCTTATAGTATATGTGTGGCCTATTTTGATCAACAGGTAATTATTTCACATACGTAGATAAAATTTATCATACGACATTTAAGCTGTGTTCCGCGAGCGAGTCGCGTCCGCTTCCGCACGTTTGACAGCCAGACCCGTGCTGCCGCGCAGTTGTTGTCAACTTATTTTAATCGCCAAAATATATTTTTCATATCATTGCGATATTTTTGGTAGGCTGTGTTCCGCGAGCGCGTCGCGTCCGCAACCGTAGCGTCCGCGTCCGCGCGCCTCGCGCCGCTTCCTCGCAGCTAGTACCCGTGCTGCCGCTTAGTTCTCGTTAACTTATTTTAATTCCTAAAACATATTTTTTAGAGCATTGCGATATTTTAGCTGAGCTGTGTTCCGAGAGCGCGTCGCGTGCGCATCCGTCGCGTCCGAGTCAGCGGTCGCGCGCCGCGCGTTTGGCAGCCACAGCCGTGCTGCCGCGCAGTTGCTGTCAACTTATTTTAATCGCCAAAATATATTTTTCAGATCATTGCGATATTTTAGCTGAGCTGTGTTCCGCGAGCGCGTCGCGTCCGCGCGCCTCGCGTCGCTTCCTCGCAGCTACTACCCGTGCCACCGCTTAGTTCTCGTTAACTTATTTTAATTCCTAAAACATATATTTTAGAGCATTGCGATATTTTAGCTGAGCTGTGTTCCGAAAGTGCGTCGCGTGCGCATCCGTCGCGTCCGAGTCCGCGGTCGATATTTTAGCTGAGCTGTGTCCGCGACCGCGTCGCGTCCGCGCGCCTCGCGCCGCTTCCTCGTAGCTACTACCCGTACCTCCGCTTAGTTCTCGTTAACTTATTTTAATTTCTAAAACATATTTTTTAGAGCATTGCGATATTTTAGCAGAGCTGTGTTCCGCGAGCGCGTCGCGTCAGCACCCGTCGCGTCCGAGTCCGCGGTCGCACGCCGCGCGCCACTTCCGCGCGTTTGGCAACCACACCTGTGCTGCCGCGCAGCTGTTGCCAACTTATTTTGAAAAGAATACTCATTTTAAATGCATTTATTGTTGGACATATATTGAGAGCAGTATTCAAATGTTTACTAAAATAAATATTTAACAAAATTCATTAAATAAAAATATGTAAAAATTTAAGAATGAATTTGGGGAGTAAGTTCATTTTTTATTTCGATTAAAAATAAATGGGGAATTTGTTCATTTCTTTTGGGTACCTTTTTTTAAGTTTGGGGAATTTGTTCACCGTGTAGTTATTTCCGTGTAACCCAAATTTCAGAGAAATCCATTGAAAAGTTCAAATTTGTATAGGGAAGAAATATACCACACAACAAAATATGAATTTTGTAAGAAAATTGGGCGTAAAAGTAGGCGTGGTCGGTAAAAATCATATAGCGACCTTCCCTGGAATATGTACTAAATTTCGAAGAAAGCCATTGAAAAATAAAAGTTTTTATAACAATCAAATAAAGAAACAAATAAAAGGAAAAAATAAGTTTTATATACATAGAAGTTGGCGCAAAGTAGGCGTGGCCTGTAAGAAGCATATGGTGACCTTCCCTGTAGTATAGAGATCGTGTGACCAAATTTTAGACATCTCTTGAAATATAAAAATTTCTACAGTGAACAAATATACAAAAAACAGAAAATTAATTTTGTATAAAAAGCGGGCGTAGAAGTAGGCGTGACCGGCAAGAATCATATGGCGACCTCTCTGGAGTACAGAGATCGTGTGTAGCAAATTTCAGAGAAATTCGTTAAAAATAATTGTGTAGCGAACAAATGTACCAAAAAACAGAATATGAATTGTATACAAAAAGTGGGCGTAATAGTAGGCGTGACCGGTACGAAGAATATGTCGACTTTCTCTGGTGGAGAGAGATCGTGTGTACCAAATTTCAGAGAAATCGGTTGAAAAATAAAAATTTGTATAGCGAACAAATATACCAAAAAACAAAATGAATTGTATACAAAAAGTGGGCGTTAAAGTAGGTGTGGCCGGTACGAAGCCTATGGAGACCTTAGGTGGAGTACAGAGGTCGTGTGTGCCAAATTTCAGAGAATTCCGTTGAAAAACAAAAATATGTATAGCAAACAAATATACCAAAAAACAGAAAACGAATTGTATACAAAAAGTGGGCGTAAAATTAGGTGTGGCCGCAAGAATCACCCGGTGACCTGGTCTGAGGTACAAAGATCGTGTGTACCAAATTTCAGAGAAATGCGTTGAAAAATAAAAATTTGTATACCGAACAAATATAACAAAAAGCAGAAAATGAATTGTATATAAAAAGAGGGCGTAAAAGTAGGCGTGGTCAATAAAAAGTATATGGCGACCTTAACTGGAGTACAGGGATCGTGTGTACCGAATTTCAGAGAAATCTGTTAACAAATAAATATTTGTATAGTGAACAAATATGAATAAAACAGAAAATAGATTTTACATAAAAAGTGGGCGTAAAAGTAAAAAGTATATGGCGACCTTTCCTGGGGTATAAAGATCGTGTGTACAAAATTTCAGGGAAATCCGTTGAAAAATAAAAATTTGTATAGCGGTCAAACAAACAAACAAACAGAAAATTAATTTTATATATATAGATATTGATTTACAGAAAATTGTTTCTGTAACAACTGATGGTGCTCCTAGCATGATTGGCAAAAATATTGGTTCTATTCAGCAACTTAAACAAAGTGTCCAACATTATTTAATTGAATTTCGCTGCCTCATTCATCAAGACGCCTTATGTGCAAAACAAGGATTGAAAACATTTTCCAACGTAATGCCAGCTGTAACAAAAATAGTCAATTTTATAAATACAAGAGCTCTAAATAAGCTAGAATTTGCCAAATTATTAGATGAAATTGATTCTCAATACTTGGGCTTTTAATGTACAATAATGTTCGATGGCTCAGCCGTGGTCAAGTTTTAAATAGGTTTATAGATTTATTAGAAGAAATAAAACTATTTTTGCATGGAAATAATAATGTTTTTGACGAATTATCAAATATAGAATGGCTAAATGACCTAATGTTTTGCTGTGATATCACTTAGCATTTTAATGAATTGAATAAAAAACTCCAAGGACCTGGTCAAGTTGTATTAGTCATGTTTGAAAATATTAAAACGTTTATGACAAAACTTGATATATTTAGTAATGATTTGAAAATGAAAATATTGAAATATTTTCCATATCTGCAAAAACATTTCCAAGCAACTGAAAACTTTGAAAATAGTAATATTACACAGGATCATACAATTAAAAAATAGTTAACTGTTATTGAGGGAAAAAAATAAGCTTTTCTGGGTAGATTTAATCACTTTAAGGATTTAGAGAAAACATTACACTTTATACTGCATCCACAAAAAATAGAATTTGATAATTTGGAATTAACCGTGTTCACTTGGTTATGTATTGAAAATTTGGAAATGGAATTTGCAAAATTCCAATATCGTGGGAAAATAAATTTGAAAATTTAATTACAGATTTGCAAAAACAGGATTTAGAAAATATTTCTGACAATAAGAAAAAGCTATTCGAACAAAGAACTGATAATATAACATTAAAAGAATGGGACTCTTTACCAGATACATTTAATACAATGAAAAAATTGGCAAATGCTATATTAACAATGTTTGGCTCAACATATGTATGCGAAACTTTATTTTCATCAATGAATTTTATAAAATCCACGCAAAGAAATAGACTTGGTAATGAAATGACTGCCGCATGTGTAAAAGTAATGAATTCCAAGTATGAACCAAATATACATCAATTATCTCAAAATAAACAACAACAAGTTTCGCATCAAATGTGTGTATATGTATAATTTTTTTGATATTAAATTTTCTTTGTTTTTTTTATTATAAAATAATAATCATACATATAATGCATATGTTCGAATAAAATTATATTTACATGTATTTCTGTTAAATCTTTATTTACTAAAATAATACTTGACCCGTAGGTTGATATTACAAAAAAATATATTCAATTTTGACTTACTTGTCAAAAAGGTTCGCCATCGCTGCTCCTAGATTGTGGTTTATTAATTAATTTAATTGAAACGCAAAATTTTTGTGAAAAATGATTTTTTTTTTTTTTTTTTGATAATTTTTACATATAAATGCATATTTGAACTTTGAAGTCAATGCACGTCCAGAAAGCATTGTTCGATTTGGCTCAAATCTTGCGCACTAAAGTTTTCGATCCAGTGTAACAGTAATCCGATCCGCATACCTCAAAATTCGAGCAAAAATTTTTTTTCATACAAACCGCTGTCACCCTATTGCATATACTTTTATAATATATACATATTATGTATGTAAACAACATTGTATATTACATTGTAAACTAAATGAGAATGGCAGATATGAAAACACTTATGCATATTTATCTTAAGGATGACACACTTTTACGCAGAAGTAAATATTCAACGAATAACTTAAGTTATTCCCAGCCAGTGAACAGATTCGTTAGTGAATCAGTAACAGACTGCTGAAATGCAACTTAACCCACTTCCTGTCACAACCTGCAAGCTGTGGAATTTTATAATGAAACTTTAGTGTTTGCTTCTTTTAGTCACATTAGGATAAACAAAAAGTTTATTAACTTATCATATTTTGTTATCAAATATCCACTTCCAGAATTCAATGTTTCATTTCTTAATTTGACTTTTCATAATCGCATTTGAATTCTAATTATCAATTGCTATTTGCCATAACAACTAGGGCCTGCAATACCGGAGATAATTATCAATACCGGTATTCGGTATTGAATTTCAATAAATACCGGTATAACGATATTATACCGGTATTGGTGAATTATTTAAAAAATTAAAAACAAATTGTATAAATTGATAATGTTTTGAATTAATACAAAAATAAACTTTAAATTAACATTCATTTTAATTTATAATATATGTATTTCTCTTTCCTCTCAGTAATTCATTCGGGAATAAATAAAAATAAAAAAAAATCAATTTTGCTTTGATAGTAAATAACTTCTTAAAAAGCAAAGTGTGTCACCACTTAGAGCTGACCTGATTTTGGAACAAATTTTTCCAGATGACGAAAACACTCTTTCAGCCTCGACGCTGGTTGGCAGAATTGTATTTAAATAATCATATGCTTTTTGCAAAATTAGTCCGCGATATTCTCCTTCTTCGAAAATAGCCATTTCTTTATTAATAGTTTTGTCCAAATTTACAGATTTTTTTGTTATAACCAGAGAAGACAAAAAAAAAGCAAAAACGCTTGAACTTTAAGCAAAAACAAATTGAAAAAAAAGCATCTACAAATTGTTAAAAAAAGCACTAAAAAAGCATAAAATTTTTTAAAAAAAGCAAAAAAAAGCAAAAAAATTTGAAAAAAAAATCAAAAAAAGCTAAAAATTTTGAAAAAAAAAAAACTAAAAAAGCACTGCAACTTAATAAAAAACAATAAAAATGGATTTTGTTGTTGCTTTCATCGTTTATTTTAAAAGAATAATGAAAAAGTTATACAGAAAATTATATTACAAATATTAATAAATCTATGAAAACTATTGCTTCAATTTTGTTTTAATTCTACAGTGTTTTTGGTAAAGTACATAAATCATACTGCTGAAACCATAACATTCTCCCCCCTGTGAATCAGCCAGATTCACCACCATCAACAGCAATAATAGCTAATTTCGAAACAGGTCTGCGTATTGTACCTTTGATGGTCTTGATTTCAGCGAAACGAATTTGTCCGTCTTTGGCTGGAAAAACTTTCACAATTCGACCTTTTAACCAATGACTTCTTGGGAGCGTGCTGTTCTTCTTTCTTAAGGAGTCTTTGGGCTCCAATAAAATTAGTACCATTGTCACTTCTAATTCTTTTTGGAGTACCTCGACGATTAATAAAATTTTTAAAACACAGAATGAAGGCATCTGTTGATAAATCATTTGCAAGTTCAAGGTGTGCTGCACGTATAGTAAGACAAGTGAAAATAACTACCCATCTCTTTTCTCTTCTACGGCCAATTGACACATTGAAGGGCGCAAAAAGATCTACGCCTGTGTATGTAAATGGACGTACATATGGAGTAACGCGATCAGGAGGTAATTGTCCCATTAAAGGTGGTTTTGGTTGAATTGAATCAAACTTGCAAATATGGCAATTACGTTTAATTTTCTTGAATACGGATTTAGCATGTGGCAACCAATATTTCTGCTGTAATTCATTTATTGTACGGCTCATATTCTGATGGTGATTTTTGATGTGGTAAAACTTCATAATCAATTCTGAAACCCAATGATCTTGAGGCAATATAATAGGTCTTCGGGCTTCAAATGGTAAATAATGAGCTTCATCTAAACGTCCTTGAATACGAAGGATGCCTTCGTCATCTATATAAGGCACAAGCGGGTATAATGGGCTACTTTTGGAAACTGGTATTTGGTTCTTTAAAGAATTGATTTCATTCAAAAAACATTCTGATTGTACCATCTTACAAATCAGCTTATCAGCAGTATCAAAATCTTTTGGATGCATATTTTCTGAAACATTAGGAACAATTTTGGTAAAACGAAGTATCCATACCATAGTTCTTTTAAGTTTGATATAGGAAGAAAATCGGGAAAAATCAATCAACCCATTAGCGGATGTTGTAGTTACAAGTAAACTTGGCTTCATCTCTTCCTCTATGATAGTTTTTGGCAATGCAAATGCTTTATTTGGCCAAAGGCATTCATCATCTTGGAGAAATTTAGGACCACTTATCCAAACACTCTTTTTTGTTAATTTTGGTGGATAAATAGCTCTAGTTCCAACATCTGCAGGATTTTGGTGTGTCGGTACATATCTCCACTGATTTGGGTTAGATATATTCAAAATTTCGGCTATACGATGACTTACAAATGCTTTAAAACGTCTTTCAGTTGAGTTTATCCATTGTAGTACAGTTTGAGAGTCAGACCAAAAATGTACTGATGCAATTTGCAGCTCATGATTTTTTACAACTGTCTTACTCAATCTTGAGCCCAAAACGGCAGCTTGGAGTTCCAAACGTGGGATGCTCATTAGTTTTAAAGGTGCACATCTTATTTTCCCAAACACGAAAGAAATATCAACTCCTTTTGAATGCAGAATTCGAAAATAACATACTGCAGCAAACGCATCTTGACTAGCATCCACGAAAATGTGTAACTGGATTTTCGATCCAAATAAGTTAGGTGATAAACATCTTTGCACTTTGAAGTTCTTGACATTTTTTAATTCGTTCCACCACAATCTCCATTTTTTGTGTAATTCACTTGGAATGGGATCATCCCAAGAAATATGTTGCTTCCAAGTTTTCTGAATCAAAACTTTAGAATATAATAATAGGTCTGCTATCAAACCATATGGGTCAAAGACAGCCATAGCAATCTTTAAAAGTTCTCGTTTTGTTGGAACTCGAATACCCTCAAGGACTTCTTTGGCAAGGCAATAAAATTTTGTTTGAAACTCGAACACATCTTCAGATTTATTCCAATACATTCCCAAAATTTTTTCGGTTGTAGGTTGATTTTCTATATTAACCGTTTCAGAACAATTTCTTGTGTTATAATTCATAGTAGCTTCCAACTTTTTGTTATTTGAAACAAAACCTCTTAATTCAAAGCCACCTTCAGAATGGATTTCGACAATTTGTTGACAAGTTAAAATAGCTTCTTCTTCATTTCGGAAACTAGATACAAAATCATCTACATAGTGCTTTTCAATAATAGCTAATGCAGCTTCAGGATATTTGTGAGAATACTCGATAGCGTTATAATTCTTTACAAATTCCGCACAACATGGAGAAAAAATGGCACCAAAGGCCATAGAAACCATTACATAATGTTGTAATGGCTCATTGATTTTACCATTTCTCCATAAAAACCTTTGCGCATGCTGGTCACTTTCACGAATTTGGATTTGTGAAAACATTTCCCTGATATCCGCTGCAACTCCAATAACGCCTTGTCGAAATTTAATTAAAATTCCTAACAATGGTTTTGTTTGCTCCGGACCTTTTAGCAATAAGGAATTCAGGGAAGTTTCAGATGTTTTTGCAGCACCATCAAAAACAATTCTGAGTTTATTTGGTTTGTGAGGCGTAACAACACCAAAATGGGGTAAATACCATACAGGGTAACGGGTTTGGGTGACTTCTTCATAAGAAAGTTTACGAGCGTATCCTTTCTTAATATAATTTTTTATCTCCGTATTGTATTTTTCGGCATATTTAGAATCTTTAAGCATTTTCCTTTCAACTGTTATCAAGCGTTTTTCCGCCATTTCCAAACTTGATGGAATATCAGAAGGATATTTTTTCCATAACAAACCAATTTCAAAATGTTTTCCAATTCGTTTCGTTGTTTCCTCCATTATTATTTTGGCAACTTGGTCTTCATCTGATAATAGAGGCTTGATATTAGGATTTGTGCCAAAATTCTCCGTTGCTAAAAAATCTTGCACGATTTCATTCAATAGATCATCTTTGATATGCAAAACAGTGGGCTGGCACGAAGGATTTGTTGAACCGTATACGAACCATCCAAGTTTACAATTCATTGCTATTATTTCACAATTTCCTGCTTCTTTAATTGCAGAAGGTGTACCGAGGAAAGCATTATCTAGACCAATAAGAAGTATAGGTGTTACATTCATATAGCCTTCTATTGGAATTTCACTCAAATGTGGATAAAAGCTCTTTGAGAAGGATTGACAGGGTAAATTAAGCTCCTTCACAGTGTGTACATTCTTTAAATCAAACTTTGCTGTTGATTTGCATATTCCTTCAATTTCAAAATTAACTCGGAAAGATTTTTCTTTAATTGTTTTATCTCCATACCATTGGAGATTTAAATCTGATGACTTTCCTTTCAATCCCAAAAGACGAGCGGTGTTTTCTTCAATAAGGGAAATGGAAGATCCTTCGTCAAACATTGCAAACGCTTTAAGAAAACCAGAAGGGCCAGACAATTTCACAGGTAATATTTTAAAAAGGTTACTTGCCTGAAATTGTTGCTCTCTGCAATTTAGCAACTGTTTTGAAGGATTCTGTGCTTCTACTGCTTTTTCTTCATGTAACGATCTGTGGTAATGTATTTTACAGTTATTTATACCACATACTTTCTTATAACGGCAGCCTTTAGAACCATGAACTTTATGGAGGCAACAAAAACATAATTTTAGCTGTTTAACTTTTTCCCAACGTGAAGTTACAGACATTTCAACAAATGATTTGCAATGAAATATTAAATGTTCTCCATTGCAAATATCACACTTTAACTTTGGCTTCTTGCTGTCCATAACCAACATTTGCTTGATAGGCAGAATTTGTTGAGATATATTTGGCATGAAACTTATTACTTTTGCCAAATCACCAAGCCATTTTGAAAATTCTACAATTGTGGGAAATGGTTTTATAGCACAAGCAGCTTTCGCCCATTCAAATTGTTGATCTATCGGAAGTTTTGAAACCATCTCTTCCAATAACGTGGTATTATTCAAATGATTATTGCATCCTGCTGAACTTAAAAACGCAACGACGTTTCTTACCCTTGTTGAAAATACAATTATTTGGTCCATTTTTCTATGAGTAATAACCGGAAATTGTTGATCCTTTTGAATTTGAAATCGAACGAGAATATCAGGACGACCAAATCTAAACTCCAATTCTTCTATGACCTTTGGGACATCGTTCGGATATATTAACATAGATGAGACAGCTTCTTTAGCTGGCCCAGAAAGGCATTTCTGAAGACGCATAAGATTCTGACGACTATTGTATTTGAAGACATCAGTTGTGTCCTTAAAATTGGCTATAAACAATGGCCACTCATCAGCATTGCCGGAGAACGCTGGCAAATCATATAGTTTATATGAAGAAGCAAGAATATTATGACTCGAGAAATCAGTTGGAGCACGTGGCTCTTCATCAGAAACAGCGGTATTAGGTACAAACGGCAAGCAATTCGGAGTACATGAACCCAAATTAGAAACAGAAGGCACGATCTGAGGATGAGATTGAGCACCATGGGGTAAAACATTTGTTTCAGGCATTTCACTTCTCCTTTCTTCATTTAAGTTAGTTCTAGAAGAAACTTGAATTTGCTGCTTTAAGGAATCGATTTCAGCACGACTTTCAATAACAACCCTTGTTAATTTCTGCAAATTGTCAATGACATCAGACAATTGATTCCGAATTGATGGTTCTGTTTCCATCATTGTGGTGTTTAATTCTTCATCATATTCAATACGAATTGGTGAAATAACTTCAGATGAGGCATTGCAATCCGGAACCGATTGAGAAGAACGTAAATTGTATCCACCAGGCATCGAAAAAACTACTCGAAATTATTGCATGTAGTTCAAATAAAATGTGCGCGAGCAAAATATCGCAAAATCTGACAAAGCTCAGATAAAATTATCACAATAAAAATCTGACAAAGTTCAGAAAAATTCCAAAAAAAAACCGTAGAGTTTTTTAAAAATTGAAAACTGTTGTTGCTTTCATCGTTTATTTTAAAAGAATAATGAAAAAGTTATACAGAAAATTATATTACAAATATTAATAAATCTATGAAAACTATTGCTTCAATTTTGTTTTAATTCTACAGTGTTTTTGGTAAAGTACATAAATCATACTGCTGAAACCATAACAGATTTATTTTTAAAAAATAAGGTTAAACATACAGTGTTTACTCTAAATTCTCAGTATCATGAAAGCTGTTACAATAAACTATCATATGAGCTTTTATATTTTCAAATTTTAGTTTTCTACGTCTTTCAGTCAATAGATTTCCATACAGAGAAAAACTTCTTTCAACATCTACAGATGTTGATGGTGCGTATTTAAATTTTAAAATTTCATTGGATGACAATTTTTTAACATATACGTCTTTTGGCGTTGTTCCCAGTTCCAAAACATTGTTTATTTCTAAAAACTGATTGTATCCAGGATTTCTGCGAAACACAGCGTCAAACTTTTCTACATACTTTTGGTCATTTAGTTTTTTTAGTTCCTCTCTAACATTTGATACAATATTAATAGATTCATGTATTGTCATTCCTGCTGTTTGCAGCTTTTTTAATGCAAAAACAATACTTGAAAATTGGTTTTTTATAAATGCCAGTTGGAAATTTAATTGAGGTATTTCAAAGACTCTTTTTGCTTGTATTATCGATTCAGAATCTTCATTATTTAGTTCTGAAACAACAGATTTCACTTCTTCCAGGTGTTCTGCATAGTAAAATGCTGCTTCTAGCCAAGTTCCCCAACGAGTGGGACATGGAAACGGTGGAAGGGCCAAATTAGGAAACATTGTTAAAAATAGTTGTTTTCGACGTGGTGCCTATAAAAATTAAAAGGATTAGAATACAAAAATAAAAAAATTTAAAAAAAAAGTTACCTTTATAAAAACGGATTTAATACATGAAATAAGTTTATTAACATGCTCGAAGTTTAAACGTATGAAGTCTGCAACACGATGAATACCATGAGCAAAACATGTTAAATGCAGCATTTTGGGATACATCATTTTTAGGGAAGAAATTCCACTTAACATGTATGCTGCTGAGTCTGTTAACATTAGTAAAACCTTGTCGTATTTAATACCAGTAAGATAAGAAAACATTACAAATATGCAAGATGTAAATTTACTGTTTACTTACCATCTGGCCATAGAATTTGTAGGGAATCATTACAAAAAGCTGCAATAGAAGCTCCATTTGCAGATTCAAGTACACCCATGTTTAATAAATAGGATTTGTTTTCATTGGAATCGTCTAAAACTCCAAAAAGAAAATTTGCAACATATCGCTGTTCGCTATCTGTTGTTTCATCAACAGCAATCCAAATGTATTTGTCTTTAACAATCTCACGCATTTTTTCTAGGGTTTCTTGATGCAATTGGGGAATATATTTATTTCTTAGAGAAGTTTCGCAAGGAGTTGCAAAATTGGTGTATTTTTCTAAGAAGTTTTTGAAATTTGGACAGCTTATTTTTTTCATTGGTATATTAGACGCTATCATTGTTTTGCAAAGCTCTTGATGAAATATTTCAGTACTAGTTGGAACAGAAAATTCTGTAATCAACTTTTGTGGTTGATTTTCTTGCTTAGCAGTAGCTATTTTGTGTTTGTTAGTACTGAAATGCTGCTCTACATTACCTTTTTTAAGACTATTTACTTTACAGGAGCATATATTACAAAAAAGCCAATCTTCTTCTATTTTCAAAACACCTTTGTATTCCCGTACCATTTTTAATAAAAATTTTTTGTTAGATTTTACTTTTGGCATTAATTTTTTCGCTTCCAACGGTTTAATTTTTCTTTGAATTAAAATTTTTGACAGCCAGTGATGGTAATCGGTGTTACATACAAGGTTGTAAAAAAGTGTAGCAAAAACAGTACCTTTTCTCAGTTGAGGGAAAAATGGTACCCAAATAATCAAAAAGATGTCAAAATGTTGCAAAAAGCAATTCAGAGAAAAAAAAAAACATTTTTTTTCCCAAAATAAGGCAAAATATTGTAAAAAAAATAAAAAAAATATTAAAAAAGCAAAAAAAGCATTTTTGTTTTCAAAAAAAAGCAAAAAAAAACAAAATACTGTAAAAAAAGCAAAAAAAAAAGTAAAAAAAGCAAAAAAAAAGCATTTTTGTCTTCTCTGGTTATAACTTTATGGTCCATTTGTGTTTCTTTATTAATTGCAAAATTTAATGTTTCCTGCATTGAATAGTTCATTTCTAAGTCCGAGGAATCTGAAGAAGATGATGATATGTTATGAGACGGTGAAGTACAGGGTGCGGCTAAAGTTACTATATGATGTAAAACAATTGTAACTTCTTTGCTTGCGAGTATTTAACTTTTTCTTTTGTCCTATTTCAGAAATTAAACTTGGGAGAATATTTAAAAATGGAACGCTATACAATTGCGCAAAGAACTAAGATTGTTTTTCTATTCATTGAAAATCATCGTTCGATAATTAATACTCAACGTGCATACAGAAGATTTTATGGTGTAAGAACTGCTCCAACGGGTCCAACCATTCGTTCGTTGGTGAATAATTTTGCTGAATATGGGACTGTCGGAGATTCAAGACGTACGGGCAGACCTCGAACTGGCAGATCGGCCGAAAATATTGATGCTGTGCGACAGAGCGTCGAAGAAAATCCGCAGACATCAACGAGAAGACGATCTTCCCAGTTGCAGCTTTCTGACCGCACTCTTCGGCGAATTTTAAAACACGATTTGCACCTCTTCCCTTACAAAATCCAAGTAGTCCAAAAACTAAATCCTGAGGACTTCGTATTGCGCTTGGAATATACTAGAGCAGCTTTAAATCTCGTTGATCAAAATGAAAATTTTTTGTCAAATTTAATGATGACCGACGAAACGCATTTTCACTTGAACGGTTTCGTAAATAAACAAAACAACAGATTTTGGGGATCCCAAAATCCCAAAAATCTTCATCAGAAATCTTTACACGCAATTCGTGTTACCGTTTGGTGTGGCATTACGGCCCAAAAAGTTTACGGTCCTATTTTTTTGAAAACGATCAAGGTGTATGTGAAACAATAAATGGAGAACGTTACAGAGTAATGCTACAAAATTTTTTATTTCCGCAATTGCCACCAAACGCCAATATATGGTTTCAACAAGATGGTGCAACAGCTCATACAGCCCGTGCAACGATGGACTTATTGAGACAACAATTTCCAAATCGGATAATTTCTAAAAACTGCGATTTGAGATGGCCACCACGATCGCCAGATTTGACTGCACCGGATTTTTTCTTGTGGGGCTATCTCAAAGACAAAGTTTATGTGAATAAGCCCCAAACCTTGCAGCAACTAAAGGACAACATTCAAGAAGAAATTGATCGTATACCACAAGAAACACTCAACAAAGTTATGGAAAATGCCATAAAAAGAGCACATTTTTGCGTTAGAGAAAACGGTTCTCATTCAACTGATATTATTTTTCATAATTAATGTAAAAAAATAACATAAAATAAACTTTCTTTTTATCATAAATTTTTTTGTTTTTTTCATTCCATTCAATAGTTATTTAAAAAACAAATCATATAGTTACTTTAGCCGCACCCTGTATTTAAATTTGAATCTGAAAAACATTTACCTATAGTTGATATCAAATTAGCAACCTCTTTTTTTGATAATTGTTCGAAGGACAATTCATTATCTTGATGTTTTGATTTTATTTGTCCTTTGTGAAGATATTGAAGCAGACTTGATAATTTGGTTCGCCTTTCGTTAATTCTACGTGCTAAAGAAATTTTAAATTCACCGCTTAATTGTCCAGTTCCTAAATTATTAATCACTAGCTGTTTTTACCCGGTCTTGCCCGGGATAAAAAGGCCTTTGACTTGAAAAATGGTTCACTATGCTTACCAGGCGCTGAGTACTTAAAAATTTGTATGGGCAGTAAATTAATTTTTTTATTTCAATTCAAAATTTTTTGATTTTTTAATTTAGAAGTTTTTAAGATGCTGTAGCAAAAATGCTTCAAAAATAAGTTGCGAAACCGCTTTAAGTATTTTTTAAGTTTATTTATAAAGATCAAATATAACGGAATCGTTTGCAAATTAAAGGAATCAGAACTTTTAAAATTTGAATTACTTCATTCAATAAATGATCATCATTGAGCAGAGACGTCAAATTCAAATTTCAGAAATGAAATACTAATGCGACGTTTAATATTGTGTCGCAAGGTTTCTTTAAGCAACTGCTTGTAGTATATGTGTGTCCTATTTTGATCAACAGGTAATTATTTCACATACGTAGATTAAATTTATCATATGACATTTCACTAAGCTGTGTTCCGCGAGCGAGTCGCGCCCGATTCCTTGCGTTTGGCAGCCAGACCCGTGCTGGCGCGCAGTTGTTGTCTACTTATTTTAATCGACAAAATATATTTTTCAGATCATTGCGATATTTTTGCTGAGCTGTGTCCCGCGAGCGCGTCGCGTCCGCATCCGTCGCGTCCGCGTCCGCGCGCCTCGCGCCGCTTCCTCGCAGCTACTACCCGTTCTGCCGCTTAGTTCTCGTTAACTTATTTTAATTCCTAAAACATATTTTTTGGAGCATTGCGATATTTTAGCTGGGCTGTGTTCCGAGAGTGCATCGCGTTCGCATCCGTCGCGTCCGAGTCCGCGGTGGCGCACTGCGCGCCGATCCGCGCGTTTGGCAGCTACACCGGTGCAGCCGCGCAGTTGTTGTCAACTTATATATTTTTCAGATCATTGCGATATTTTAGCTGAGCTGTGTTCCGCGAGCTCGTCGCGTTCGCATCCGTCGCGTCCGAGTCCGAGTCCGAATCCGCGGTCGCGCGCCGCGCTCCGCTTCGGCATTTGGCAACCACACCTGTGCTGCCGCGCAGCTGTTGCCAACTTATTTTAATTGTCAAAATATATTTTTCAGATCATTCCGATATTCCAGCTAAGCTATATTCCCCGTGATATTGAAAAGAAAACTCATTTTAAATGCATTTATTGTAGGACATATATTGAGAGCAGTATGCAAATGTTTACTAAAATAAATATTTAACAAAATTCGTTAAATAAATATATGTAAAAATTTCTTTCGATTAAAAAAAAATGGGGAGTTTGTTCATTTCTTTTGGGTGCCTTTTTTTAAGTTTGGGGAATTTGTTCACCGTGAAGTTATTTCCGTGTAAACCAAATTTCAGAGAAATCCGTTGAAAAGTACAAATTTGTATAGGAAAGAAATATACCACACAACAAAATGTGAATTTTATATGAAAATTGGGCGTAAAAGTAAGCGTGGTCGGTAAAATTCATATGGCGGCCTTCCCTGGAATATGTACTATATTTCGGAGAAAGTCATTGAAAAATAAAAGTTTGTATAACAATCAAATAAAGAAACAAATAAAAGGAAAAAAATAAGTTTTATATACATAGAAGTTGGCGCAAAGTAGGCGTGGCCTGTAAGAAGCGTATGGTGACCTTTCCTGTAGTATAGAGATCGTGTGACCAAATTTTAGATATCCCTCGAAAAATAAAAATTTCTATAGTGAAAAAATATACCAAAAAACAGAAAATTAATTTTGTATAAAAAGCGGGCGTAGAAGTAGGCGTGGCCGGCAAGAATCATATGGCTATCTCTATGGAGTACAGATATCGTGTGTAGAAAATTTCAGAGAAATCGGTTGAAAAATAAAAATTAGTATAGCGAACAAATATACCAAAAAACAAAATGAATGTGTACAAAAAGTGGGCGTTAAAGTAGGCGTGGCCGGTACGGACCATATGGCGACCTTTCCTGGAGTACAGAGATCGTGTGCACCAAATTTCAGAGAATTCCGTTGAAAAATAAAAATTTGTGTAGCGAACAAATATACCAAAAAACAGGAAACGAATTGTATACAAAAAGTGGGCGCAGAAGTAGGCGTGGCCGGTAAGAATCATATGGCGACCTTTCCTGGTGTATGGAGATCGTGTGTAGCAAAATTCAGAGAAATCCGTTGGAAAATAATAATTTGTATAGCGAACAAATATACCAAAAAGCAGAAAATGAATTGTATATAAAAAGTGGGTGTAAAAGTGGGCGTGGTCGATAAAAAGTATATGGTGACCATAGCTGGAGTACAGGGATCGTGTGTACCGAATTTCAGAGAAATCTGTTAACAAATAAAAATTTGTATAGTGAACGAATATGAATAAAACAGAAAATAAATTTTACATAAAAAGTGGGCGTAAAAGTAGGCGTGGCTGGTAAAAAGTATATGGCGACCTTTCCTGGGGTATAGAGATCGTGTGTACAAAATTTCAGGAAAATCCGTTGAAAAATAAAAATTTGTATAGCGGTCAAACAAACAAACAAACAAACAAACAAACAAACAGAAAATGAATATTATATATATAGATAAACACAATAGTGGCATCTGCAGATAGGATAGTCGCATCACGACGACTGCTAATTTTATTGGCAACAATGTTGAAATAATACCAGAAATAATATCCATTTCTGCCTCTTCAAATGATATAGTGGAACATAAGTCTAATAAAGATTTTAAAATGCAATTTCTTAGTTTCCAAAAGCACTGTAGCATAAAAAATAAGCTATTCCATCTGGTTTTTGTATCCAAAATCAGCGAAATTTCTTTGCTAAATTCAGCTTTGACATATTTTTGTAGTATATCGTCATTTTTTGTGGGGGAACGTCGAAAAATATTTACAACTTTTCTTACCTTATTTATAAGTGGACGTATTTCTGCTTTCAAGTCCATAGAATCATCATAATTTTCAGAAATTTTAAATCCATCTACATCGTTCTCCTCAACATCTGATTCAGCATCACTTTCGCTATTTATTTCTCTTTCTCCCTCAGATTCCAAATTTGTTGCATTTTTTTTATTATTCTTGCAGTCTAGCACCGCCAATTGAATACCATGGGCATAACAAAGCTGCTGACGGCATTTTACTATCCGTCCTACTTTTTTCATCATAGAAGCATCATCTGTAGTTGTACATACGATGTCTTCATCAAAAGATAGTTCATATTTTTCTAATTTTTTTGTACTAAGTTCAACACAACTCTCTGCTGGAAAGGTCCCAAAAATACGAATTAATCCTAAGTTCCAAAATTTGTTTTGTACATGTAAATTTAAATTTAAATATCTTCTATTTTTTTTACCAGACGTTCACTCATCAAATGTTAGACTGAACTTTCCTTCTTTTTTCAGATCTTAAAAATCTTTTACCATCTCTTCGCGAATATTTACACCGTACCTTAAAACAATATTTCGAATTGTATTCGCAGATTTTGGGATGTCAAGTTTTTGAGCCAGCAACGATTTTCTCAATTCAATAGAAGTAGTAAAAATACTAAATAGTAGACCGACGACCGCAGTCATTTTTGATAATACTACACGAAGATCATCGTTTTCATTTTTAAAGTAGCTCGATATTTTTTTAATTTCGGCGGTACAGCACTAGTAGATATATTAGATGAGACCGTTGAAGTTTCGGAATTTTCAGCATCTAATCCTCTTTTTTTCAACAAGTTATGTCATGAGCAGTTCGTAGATGCGTATGAAGCCCACTAGTTGATCCACCGCATGTTTTTATTTTATTGTCGCATTTGGTACATTTTGCAAATTTCCTGATCTATCTCTCAGAAACTAATGCCAAACGGAAGTTTTGTCTGTAACGCCTTTTTAACTGCTTCAAATTCCATATTAAGACTATTAAAATAAAAAATATATCCCAATAATTAAAAAAAACTCAAATTTTTACATTAAAATGTATCTCTGTATTAAATTTGAAATATAGAATATAATTTACTTACATTCAACAATATCGATAAATGATATGAAATAATATTTTGGGCAATATATATTTTTTTAAAACGCAAACTTTATTAATACAGCAACAGAACTGTTAGAGTGTAGGCTCGTTTGCCTCACTCAAGTTAAAAAATATTATTTATCTTGGTGGTACACCAAGATAGTGAAATTGTGTTTTTACTTTTCCAAGTGTTGCACAAGGATAAGTATTTCGGTAAGAGTATTTTTTCTCAGGGTGGTACACCAAGAGAATAAATATTATTAACGCATTCAATTATAGCTATCAGTAGAATGACAATTTTTATTATTTTTCATGCTCTATATATATGAATTAAAAATACATGAACAAAAGGGAAAACAATTAAAATAAAATTCCATAAACAAAAAGAAACAACAAAAAATAAAAATTAAAACTAAAACCGAAAATTGTTTATGCAGCAACAAAATATTTTCCCATAGCCAGTCAATGCATATATTCCGCTAGCCAATGCAAGCAAAGAATTTCATACTGTCTGGCTGGCAATTTGAATCGCACGTGTAGTAAAATATTTAGTATAAATATCAATTATGCTGGCGTATGAGTTCTCACGCATTGCTTGACCAAACGGTGAGAAAACAATCGCATTGAACACAATCAAAAATATTTAGTATAAATATTCTTGCTCGTGTCACAAATTGTGCTGACGTATGAATTCCTTACCTGACTAAACGGTGGGAAAACAACATTATTAAACAAACCAAAAATATTTAGTATAAATATTTTTGCTCGTGTTTAATTGTGTTGACGTATGAATTATTTGCTGACCAAACGGTGGGAAAATATTGTTACTGAACAAAACCCAAACATTCATTTAATTCCATTGAAGATTCGTTGTCTTAAAGGAATCATAAGGAATTAACAAGAACATTTAAACTGAACACGAACTAGCCACAAAACACCAGCACACTTCGATTTGTATTTTAAAATGTTTTTGTTTTTATTTAACTTTTCAGGAATTAAGAATTTTTTCCAACGATTCCACAATATTTTTACTCAGCTTTGCAGTAAATAAGAAAATACCAGCACACTTCGATTTGTATTTTAAAATTTTAAGAATTTTTTTGAATTTTTGAAGATGACTTGATTTTTATAAGATATAAAAAAGTTGAAATATATGACATTTAATTAAATACCGAAATACCGGTATTTATACGTCATAATACCGGTATTTCGGTTTTAAAAAATAGCTCCGAATACCGGTATACCGGTATTGCGGGCCCTAATAATAACCTTAAAATAGTGTACAACTTTTTGCAATTGTTCAAAAGATCTTCTTTGGAGACAGTTACTAAATATAAACAATATTGCTTCTTTAGAATTAATGAAGGAATGATTCATTTCGAATGACTTCGCTCTTTTTTTGCTGGGTAAGTGCGAGTATGTATGAAAAGTTTCCTACTTAATGCTAACTTATTATTCACAATTAAGCATTCAAGTGCTTACGGTTGACAGATACTCTCTTTTTATTTGTTGATAACATAAAAAATAATTTAACTATTATTTTAATTGAAATGGTTACTTCTTAAGAAACAATTTCGAAGGCAACGGTAGTAGTGATTATTTTTAATGCTCCTTTTTCTGTTATCTAAAATGCAGGCGCTGGGGCACCACACTTTAATGAATTATTTAAATTGAAATAAAAATTAAATTAGAGAAAAGTAAGCACAGTTGTGATTGGTCTAGACCGACTACACTTAAAATTTCGTGAAAGAGTCTGCAGGCCAACTTCGCTTTGATCATAACACAGTACAACACATGATTTTGGGACTCAATTCTGACAAGTAGCCCCAAAAAATAAGAACTTCTGCATTATTCGTTTTGTCAAGTTGGCTGCCATTATAATTTAATGGCCATACGAATTTTTTTGCTCAATGTGGATTTTTATCACTTTTTGTATATTTCAACACGGTTATACCTCGGTAACCGTACGGAATATCTCTTGTGTCTGAAACAAAGTTGTAGAAATTAAGTCATAAACAACATATAAAATTTCTCTGTTTTCTATTTTATTATCAGCCAATTGATCTGCAACTTGGTCGATAGTCTTGTTGTGACTAAAGATTATTTTTGGGATAGTCACGCACAGTCACGCAGTCACGGGGTGATTTAAAAGTCATTTCCCCTGATCCGATCGATCTGAAACTTAGTCCATAAACTTGCTGTGAAAAAAAGATTAACTTTGACTTAGTCACGCACAGTCACGCATGGTCACGCGCAGACACGTAGTGATGTAAAACCCATTTCCCCATATCCAATCGATCTGAAACTTGGTCGATAGACTTGATGTGAAAAAATATTAAGTTTGACATAGTCACGCACAGTCACGCACAGTCACGGAGTGATCTAAATGTCATTTCCCTCATCCAATCCATCCGAAACTTGGTCCATGCACTTGCTGTAAAAAAAGATTAACTTTGACTTAGTCACGCACAGTCACGGAGTGATTTAAAACACATTTCCACTTATCCGATCAATCTGAAACTTGGTCGATAGACTTGCTGTGAAAAAAGATCAACTTTGACAGTCACTACAGGCACGTAGTCACGGAGTGATTTAAACCCCATTTCCCCTAATCCAATCAATCTGAAACTTGGTCCATAGACTTGCTGTGAACACACATTAATTTTAAAATAGTCACGCAAAGTCACGCAGTCACGGAGAGATTCAGGACTTATATGCATAAGGAAAGAAAGAGTTTTATAAAAACATTGTTTTTATGGGTTAGATTATTATTATTTTAATTTTTATTATTATCTTTTATTTTTATTTTTTTATAACTGCTAATGAATTATTTTAGATTTTTTTAATAAATTTGGTTGAAACAATTGCTGTCGTTATTATAGGGGTGTTTCAGATTTTTCCGATCGCGAGTGGGTAATGTTTAATTTTTTAGATGCACGCGTTGAAGAACATGTTCTGTTTTTTAGCAGTACATATGCAAGAAACCGAACTGAAAATAAAGCTACACTCGAATCTGTGTGGTATATGTGTGTTCGAAATAAAAAATACGTGATAGAAAAATGTTCGTGTAGATAATGAAATATTAAAACGAAACACAGTCATGATTGTGTTTGGCACAAACAAATTTTGAAACACACATAATTGATATGAAAATAAAAATATGTGTTTTTTGGTCTGAGCTATGTTTGTTTAAATATATGTATGAGTTTTTTATTCAGTGTGTGTTTTTTTTTTTTCTGAACTCTGGTTCCAACCCTATGGCCTATATAGTCTATAGCAGGACTCTTCCGAATCCTGAACATCTATAATTTGCATATCATCAGAATCAAGCAAAATGTTCCATTACGCAATAATACGGATATTATTCCCATAACACACTTGTCAGCCGTAACCTCCATTTTCAGTATGTAGACTATGACTATTTGGTGAGTGTATACTGAGTTTGTTTTGTTGTTTATTTATAAGGGTGCACTTATCTGCTTCTTGCTCGAAGATCCTCTGTACTGGAATGATACTGAAACTTATAAAAACTGACCATTGAAAGTGATATTGTTTCAAAAATAAAAGTGGTAAATGATACAGCAGAATGCGATGTTAAATTGATTGAAGAGTATAATAATATATTAACAAAGAACGAACAAGAAAAGCAATACTTATTGCAAGTCGTAAATGATTACAGAAAACAATTTTAATCGCACACTAAATCATCCTTAAATACACCAAATGAATAGAATTAATTTTGTATTTCATATTCTTTTGAATAAATTATCGTTTATTAGCTTTGGGTCATTTGTGAGTTTCCTTATTTTATTTTGAAAAACAAAATAACAAAATTGGTTTAAAGTTATTTTAAGTTAAATTCGCGGGCAATAAGCAGATAATTGCACCAAAGATATACCACAATCGATTATTTTGATGCCAGGAGCACTGAAGGGTTAAGTAAATAAATATTAACCGAATTATTTTTCTTAAATTCTAAATAGTGGTTTCATCGAGTTCAATAGAAAAACTCGTTTTCGGTAATTTATATTTAAAAATATATTAAAATCCAAAGCTGGTCCGGCATATAATGGGCAAAAGTTCTCGGATTTATCCCAAATTTTAGGAACGAAAGATCTTCACATTTTTTTTATTATATTTTGAGCGTCGCATCTAAAAATCCAACAGCACTTACAAAATACTTGAATTTTTGAATAAATTGTCTTTTATTAGCTTGGGGTGACCCCAATTCCAAAAGGGTTAATTGCGTCATATTATTTTTTTCCGAAACCCTAAGCTATTAAGATAAAATATAACATTTAAAAGTAGAAAAGTGATGAATTTTTGATATAAAGTATTTAGAAAGAGTACATTTACAGAATATTTTACAAAAATCCCATTTTTCTCAAAATCCCCAAAAATAAATCCTTGTCAAAAAAATTCTGGCATAGGGATTTACCTAAAAATTCACACAGTTAATCTGTAATATATATTTAACAAAACGATAAAGTGCCAGATCCATTTTTTTAAATTTTGTTTAAAAAAATTTTTTAAAACTTGAAAAGGGAGTTTTCAAAATTTCATCAAAAAAATATCGGTCTCAATGCGCATTTGTTTAACAACGTGGTAATAAAACAATACTTCATATCTGAGTGCCTATAAGTATAGAGACCAAAACAAAATTATGGCTTTAATCAATTTCTCTATGTTGGAAAAAAAGCCATCAAATTCCATGACTTAGTTTTTTATGGCACAAAAGTGGTCTGGGGCATTTGATATTTCTTGGCGGGGTTTTAATCGATTTTGAAGTTTTATAGCTTTTTGCAAAGATAATTTAATACTTATCCCGAATTATATAACAATATGTCGGAAAAGTTAAACTATAGAACGAAATTTTCGTAAAATATGAAAAAAGTTATATTTTCCCCATATAAACATACTAGAAATTTTCAATCGCGTTGAGCTACCTCTAAATGTTTTTTGATTTGCCAAAAACTTTGTAATTCTCAGTTTTTTATTTGTTATTCGCATATTTATAGGGGTTGCGACCGAGAGTTTGAACATTTTTTTTATTAAGGGCCACCCTAGTGTCCATGTATATTTTGATGAAATTTAGAATATAAGCTTCCATCGAAATTCGGTGCATGTTCACACTTAGCATCCACGAAAATAGCCCCTATCAAACCGATTAAAATGATCGTATGATCTAGATTATCATATACATATATACCCATTAATCAGTAATTCAAAAATAAACATTGTAGGACAAATTTTAGCCATGTACTCTTATAAAGCTGATTCCCAATATTCACTTCAATCTATTAAATAACAAAATATTGCATAAATTTTATTTATTTATTTATTTATTTATATTAATTACAATACAAAGTAAATTTGTATTCTAATTAAGGTCCAGGGATAAGCCGGGTGACAAAGACCATTTGGCTGGTTTTTGCAGCGACAGACCAAAGCCTCTGGTGGGAATCGAACCCACGACCATCATTTTTTTTTTTAAATTTGGTATATATAATTTTTTGAGAAAATCGTATGGCTTTACTAAAGATTGCCATGATCTGTCCATTTTCTGACCTATTCTCCATATATATATAAAAAAATTTAATAAAAAAATTTCTAAATTTTCTCCTAATCCGGAAAATGATATTCGGTCATTATCGAAATAAAAAAAAAGCATATGCAACACACTTTTGAACAATAATTTGCAATACTTTGGAGATACTTAAATGAAAATCGAAATGCTGCTTCATATGAGGACTATGAATAAAATCGGTCCTAAACTTTTTTTTTGGGAATTATGACTCATGAATATATATAATCTAGATCTTAAGGCAATTCAAATCAATCTTATGCGGTTTTACACCTATTTCCATAACAATCATTTTATACCCAAAAGAAGCTTTTATCAAATTTCTTCAAAATATGTTGTCATTTCCATGTTGTAGTTTATGTACAACGATACATGAACCCACAGACAGATGGACGGACAGACATATTTAATCGCTGAGAGTCGATTGATGTAATAAAAGGATTTAGGTCGATTACTTTTTGTAGTTACAAACATCATCATAAAATATTATAAACTTATTATAACCTTAATTTCATAAACATAAATATTATAGTTTTAAAAACATCGCAGATGTCAAAATAGATGTTTAATGAAAATCATTCGAAATGGAATAATTACTCATAAAACCACTTAGACATGCATATTTGCATAGCTAATCACTTCCCGTATGCTGCTTGTAAAAAACACACAGAAAAAATTCACCAAAATTACGATTCATTGTATTTTATTCACTCTCACACTTTCTAAGGCATTCAAATAAATAAAAATACAAGAACGACTTCGATTCTTATTTTATTTGTATTCGTATCATTTTGCATTCGCAAAAATATATATTCCATATACAAACAGAAAAAGGTTGACACTATCATGAAACCAAATACGAAAATATTTGCTAAAAGTTTTATAGAATCAATATAAAAAATACTCAAATATCTACGACGCCCAATTGACAATGGCATAGAGAAAAAAAAGATGAAATGTAACTGATGTTATTTATCATAAACCAACAAAACACACACAAATTCTAAAAACTTCACTCAACGAAAAAATATAGGAGAATTTGGCACAAAACGATTAGTTTCCTTTTTAAAACAAGTATTAAGTATTAAATGTACTTCTTTTAAAATGGTACCTTTTTAAGAAAAAATACTTTTTTAAGGAAGGTTTGATACAAGAAAAGGTCCTTTCCTTAAAGGAAACTTTTTTACGACAAATTACTTTCTTAAGAAATGTAATTTATTTAAAGAAAATTACCTTTTTCGCGAAAAGGTACTTTTTTAAGCAAAGATACTTTTTTAAGAAAAAGTACTTTTTTGAGAAAATTTAATTTTTTAAGAAAAAGTTTTTAAGGAAATGTACTTACTAAGAAAAGGTTTTTGAAAAGGTACTTTTTAAGAAAATTTTTTTTTTTAAGAAAACGTATTTTTTGAAGACAAGGTACTTTTCGAAGAAAATGTGCTTTTGGAAGAAAAGGTGCTTATTTGATAGAATACGAAAATACAATTTTTTGAGAAAATTTACTTTTTTAACAAAAGGTGCATTTTTAAGAAAATTAACTTTTTAAAAAAAATTTCCTTTTTTGAGAAAATTCACTTTTTTAACAAAAAGTTCTTTTTAAAAAAATGTAGTTTCAAAAAAAATTTACTTTTTACAGGAAAGGTACTTTTTGAAAGGGTACTTTTTTTTTAAAGAAAATATACTTTTTAAGATATGGTAATTTGTTAAGAAAAGGTAATTTTTAAGAAAAGAAAAATTTTTGAAAAGCTACTTTTTTAAGAAAATTTGTTATTTTAAGAAAATGTACTATTTTACGAAAATAAAATTTTTTGAGAATAGGTACTTTTTTAAGAAAATGAACTTTTTAAGAAAATGTGCCTTTTTAAATAAAGGTACCTTTTTAAGAAATGGTTATTTTTTAAGAAAATTTACTTTTTAATGAAAATTTAGTTTTTTACGAACATGTACCTCTTAAAGACAATATACTTTTTTACGAAGAGGTACTTTTTCAAGAAAATAAAACTTATTGACAAAAGGTACTTTTTTATGAAAAGATATTTTTTCGAGAAAAGGTATTTTTTAAGAACAGATACGTTTTAAAAAAGTTTATTTTATTAAGAAAAATTACTTTTTTAAGAAAATTTGCTATTTCACGAAGACGTACTTTTTTAGGACATGGTACTTTTCGAAGAAAAGTTACTTATTTAAGTGAATGTATTTTTTTAAGAACAGGTAATTTTTGACGAAAATAAAATTATTTGAGAAAAGGTACTTTTTTTAAGAAAATGTACTTTTTTTAAGAAAACGTTGTTTTTTGAGAAAAGGTACTTCTTTTAAGAAAATTTACTTTTTTAAGAAAAGGCAGTTTTGCAAGAAAGTGTGCTTTTTTAATTAAAGCTACTTTTTTAAGAATAGGTTATTTTTAAGAAATTGTAATTTTTTTTGGAAAATTTACTTTTTTACGAATATCTACCTCTTAAAGACAAGGTTGCATTGTTAAGAAGAGGAATAAAATTTTTTGAGAAAAGGTACTTTTAGAACGGTACGTTTTTAAGAAGAAGTACTTTCATCAAAAGAATAAAATTTTTGGGAAAAGGTAAATTTTTAACAAAATTTACTTTTTCACGAAAATGTACTTTCCAAAGAAAAGTGAAGTTGATATATATTTTTATTTAAAAAAAATTAATTCAACTTGTTTGAGTTATGAATTGAATATGTAGTTTTTTTTTAATATGCAGATTTTTAAAATATAATATTTAATAATTTTAGATAAAACTAAGCACATATTTATATATTTTTAAGCATGATCGCCAATGAAGTTGATATATATTATTATAAAAAATAAAAATAAAAAAATAATAAAAAATAAAACAATAATAAAAAATAACGATATTAGTTCATAAAAAAAAATATGAATTATTTTACATATTTTTAATAAATCAGGTTGAAACAATTGTTGTCGTTTTTATAGTGGTGTATCAGATTTTTCCGATCGCGAGCGGATAATGTTTTAATTTTTAGCTGTTCGCGTTCAAGAACACGAACTGAAAGTAAAGCTGTACTCGAACCTGTTTATAGTTCATGTTCTGTTTTTTAGCAGTACACGTGCAAGAACATGAACTTAAAATAAGCCTTGAACCTCTGTGGTTTATGTGTGTTCAAAGCAAAAAATACGTGATAGAAACATGTTCGTGTACAGAAACAAATATCAAAACGAAACACATTCATGATTGTGTTCGCCACCGTGCAAAATTTAGAAACACACATAATTGATATGAAAATAAAAAAATATGTTTGTTGGTCTGAGCTGTGTTTGCTTACACATATGTACGAGTTTTTTATTCAGTGTGTGTGTTTTTTTTTTTAACTCTTTTTTAAAGTGAATATACATACAAAGTAAAATAGCATGAAGTGAGGCACTACAAAAAGGTACTTTCCTAAGAAAATTTACTTTCCTAAGTAATTTTACTTTTTTTAAAAAATTTTCTATTTTAAGAAAATAAAATTTTTTGAGAAAAGGCACTTTTTTAAAGAAAATGCGCTTTTTCAGTCTCTAGGAAATTTACCGAAAAATTACCCGAAAAAAATTTAAAATCGCCAACAAAACAAAATGAAATTTTACCCAATAAATATGAAAAATGGCCCAAAAAGAGTTAAAAATCGCAACAAAAAAATTATAATAATAATAAAAAATTTTGCCCAAAAATATCAAAAATGCCCCAAAAATATGAAGAATGTAAAAAAACGCCCAAAAATTAGTCAATATTTTCCATATGAAACTTACTCAAAATTCAACTTAAATTATGCAAAATTAAATATTTATTCATATAGAAGTTTATTTTTCGTTGTGGGAAAACAGCCCATAAGGTTATATGTGACCTCCTCCGACAAAAGGGACCTAGTGTGTGAAAATTAAGTTTTGAGATGAAAAAAACGCATTTAAAGCTTCTACACACTTTTAGGTACCAGAATCCATCGTTTTTGAGACAACCCGTTTTTTGACACACTTGGTCCCTTTTCTCGGAGAATGTCACATATAATGAATTGGTTTTGCTTATGTAATGTATTCACATAAATAATTAGTATTAAGGTAAAAAAATAATTGAAGAGTGTTTTGTATAACAACGGGCAGTGATAAGAGCTCAAGCCTTTCGCCAAACTGGTTGCTTGCAATTTTAACGCGCGACTTTTAGCAAAAAATTTTCGCCTGCAGCGCAAGACATACCCAACGTTTTAAAACGTTTTTTTTTTTTTAAGAATATACTTTTTTCCGAAAATGTACATTTTTAAGATGAACATTTTTAAGAAAATGTTCATGTGAAAGTTTGGGAAATGTAATGTTTGGGGACAATCGGATAAAGAAAATTCGCGACGGAAATCGATTGAAAAATTCAAGTGTGTTTATGTGGGGAAAAAAGGGCCTTTTTTGAGATTTTACGAATATTTCTATGGTTTAGTTTTTCCAATAAGCTGTAGCGGGATCAGTATTAAATTATCTTTTCAAAACCCTATAAAAATTCCAAATCGAATAAAAATTCGCCAAAAAAAGCAAGTGCCCCAGACCACTTTTGTGCCAAAAAAAAAAACTAGGTCGTGATATTTTATGTCATCTTTTCAACTTTAAGAAATTGATTAAAGCCATGTTTTTTGTTTCTATACTTATAAGTAATCAGATATGAAGTATTGTTTTATTACCACGTTGTTAACCTATTGCGCATTGAGGCCTAAAATGGGAAATTGTTTTGATAAAGTTTTGAAAACTCCTTTTTAAAATTTTGAAAAATTTTCTTAAACAAAATGTAAAAAGTGGATCTGGCACTTTAAGGTTTTATTAAATACATGTCAGAGATTAACTTTGTGAATTTTGAGGTAAATCCATATACCAGAATATTTTGACAACGATTTTATTTTTGCGGATTTCGAGAAAAATGGGATTTTTGTGAAATAGTCCGTATATGTAATCTTCCTAAATTCTTTATATCAAAAATTAATCAGTTCTCTACTTTTAAATTCTATATTTTATCTTAAAAGCCTAGGGTTTCGGAAAACAATAATATGACCCCCATTAACCCTTTTGGAATTGGGGTCACATATGACCCCAAACTAATAAAAGACAATTTATTCAAAAAATTCAAAATTTGGAAACATATAGACAGTTTTTAAAAATAATATAATTTTATAATAAAATAGGTTCAAAGTTGCTTAAATTTATATTCACGAGCAATAAGCAGACAATTGCACCAGAGAAATTTCACAATGGATAATTATGATTCCAGGAGCACTGAAGGGTTAAATAGAAAGAAATTGTGGTTTCATCGAGTTTAATAGAAAAACTCCTTTTCATTAATCTTTATTTAGAAATATCTTAAAAACAAAAGCTGGCCTTGGCAAATAATGGTTTAACGTTCTCGGATTTATCCCAAATTTTAGGAACGGAAGACACACTTATTTGGTTATAACATTTTAAGTAACACTTTTAAAAATTCAACAGAATTTGCAAAATATTTGAATGTTTTGAATAAATTGTCTTTTATTAGTTTGGGGTCATATATGACCCCAATTCAAAAATGGTGAATTGGGTCATATTATTTTTTTCCGAAATCCTTGTCTATTAAGATAAAATATAGCATTTAAAAGTGGAGAACTGATTAATTGTTGATATAAAGAATTTAGAAAGATTAAATATACTGAATATTTCACAAAAATCCCATTTTTCTCAAAAGCCGCAAAAATAAAATCGTTTAAAAAAAAATTCTGGCTTAGGGATTTACCTAAGAATTCACACAGTTAATCTCTGACATGTATTTAATAAAACCTTGAAGTGCCAGATCCATTTTCTTCAATTTTGTTTAAGAAAATATTTCAAAACTTGAAAAAGGAGTTTTCAAAATTTTATCAAAAAAATTTCCCATTTTCGGTCTCAATACTTCATATCTGATTACTTATAAGCATATTAAAATAAAATAAAAATTGTGGCTTTAATCAATTTCTCAAAGTTGAAATAAATGGTATCAAATTTCATGTCCTAGTTTTTTTTTTTTTTGGCACAAAAGTGGTCTGGCGCATTTGCTATTTCTTGGCGAATTTTCATTCGATTTTAAATTTTTATAGCTTTTTGAAAAGATAATTTAATATTGATCCCGATTCTTGCAACAGCTTGTAAATACACTTGAATTTTTCAATCGATTTCCGGCGCGACTTTTCTTTATCCGATTGTCCCCAAACTTCACATTTATTAGATTTATATTGAAAGATAACGAACTGGATCCCGCCTATCCCCAAAATCGGAATTTCCTTTTTAAGGACCGCTCTAATGTACTTATTTGAGAAACTTAATTTTTTTAAGGAAAATGTAATTTGTTTCAGGAAGCTACTTTTTGAGAAAGCGTATCTCTACAAGAAAAGTTGCCTTTTTAAGAAATTAAATTTTTGTAAGCAAATGCCTTCATAAGAAAATGTATTGTTTTAAAAAAAGTGTCCTTTTTAAGAAAATTTACTTTTTTGCGAAAACGAAATTTTTAAGAAAAGGCACTTAATTTAATATTAATCATATAGCGTTACAAACTTATTGTTTCAGTGATAAGCTGAACAATATATTAAGATGCTTTGTTGGTTTGAATTCAATATACTTTTTACAATATGTATGAAATTTTTATTTACCAGTGTACTTTAAATAATATAAATAAATAAACATTTTTTATTGTGTACATTTATTGTTCGCATAAGAAGCGTAAGTGTAAGTTGTTTTGTATGCCAACCTTACGAAATAGGCGGATGTCCTTGTAGCTGACAAAGCGCATTTGCTTACAATGAATTGATATTGAATACTTTTCATTAAATGACTGACTAGATAGATGGTTGTATGTTTGTTTATTTATTTATTTCCATTTATTTTATCTTATTCTTTTGTGAAAATAATGTTTAATCAATTGTCTGAATTCGTAATCGTTATCATTTCAGTTCTCAACAACGACCTTAACCGCTATCATCATTATCATTGTTAGCATAATAAAGGTATCATTATTATTCATTTATTTTCCATTTCATATATTGATTATGTACACTTTTTTTTTTTGCTTATAAGTGGTGTGAAGTCACTTTTACTTAATGCCCTACGCTAATTTTCAATATGGGAACATATAGTTTCAGCTGATTTTTGAAACTATCAACAAGAACAAAAATGTTAAAACGAGACCATATGAAAAGATAAAAAGCACTTTTATGAGAGAAGTAAGCTAAGTTAACGCACAATTTAAAACACAGTAAATTTATATTTAACTAGCTGTTTTTACCCGGTCTTGCCCGGGATAAAAAGGCCTTTGACTTGAAAAATGGTTCACTATGCTTACCAGGCGCTGAGTACTTAGTCCCCAACTAACAAATTCCCCAATAACATAAACTTTCTCCCCAAAAATTTGTATGGACAGTAAATTCATTTTTTATTTCAAGCAAAAATGCTTCAAAAATAAGCTGCGAAACCGCTTTAAGTTTTTTTTTCAGTTTATTTATAAACATCAAATATAACGGAATGGTTCGCAAATTAAAGGAATCAGAACTTTAAAAAATGTAATTACTTCATTCAATAAGTGATCATCATTGAGCAGAGTCGCCAAATTCAAGTTTCAGAAATAAAAGCCTAATTTAATATTGTGTCGCAAGGTTTCTTTAAGCAACTGCTTATAGTATATGTGTGGCCTATTTTGATCAACAGGTAATTATTTCACATACGTAGATAAAATTTATCATACGGCATTTCACTAAGCTGTATTCCGCGAGCGAGTCGCATCCACTTCCGCGCGTTTGGCAACCACACCCGTGCTGCCGCGCAGTTGTTATCAACTTATTTTAATCGCTAAAATATATTTTTCAGATCATTGCGATATTTTAGCTGAGCTGTGATCCGCGAGCGCGTCGCGTCCGCATCTCCTCACACCTTTTAATTGTCAAAATATATTTTTCAGATCATTCCGATATTCTAGCTAAGCTGTATTCCCTGTGCGCGTAACTTCCGCGCAACGAAATTATGCTATTGAAAAGAATACTCATTTTAAATGCATTTATTGTAGGACATACACATATTCATTAAATAAAAATATGTAAAAATTTAAGAAAGAATTTGGGGAGTAAGTTCATTTTTTCTTTCGATTAAAAAAAAAAGGGGAATTTGTTCATTTCTTTTGGGTACCTTTTTTTTAAGTTTGGAGAATTTGTTCACCGTGTAGTTATTTCCGTGTAAACCAAATTTCAGAGATATCCGTTGAAAAGTACAAAGAAAGAAATATACCACACAACAAAATATGAATTTTATATGAAAATTGGGTGTAAAAGTAGGTGTGGTCGGTAAAACTCATATGGCGAGCTTCCCTGGAATATGTACTAAATTTCGGAGAAAGCAATTGAAAAATAAAAGTTTGTATAGCAATCAAATAAAGAAAGAAATAAAAGGAAAAAAATAAATTTTATATACATAGAAGTTGGCGCAAAGTACGCGTGGCCTGTAAGAAGCATATGGTGACCTTCCCTGTAGTATAGAGATCGTGTGACCAAATTTTAGACATCCCTTGAAAAATAAAAATTTCTATAGTGAACAAATATACCAAAAAACAGAAAATTAACTTTGTATAAAAAGTGGGCGTAGAAGTAGGCGTGGTCCGCAAGAATCATATGGCGACGTCTCTGGAGTACAGGGATCGTGTGTAGCAAATTTCAGAGAAATCCGTTTAAAACAAAATTGTGTTGCGAACAAATGTACCAAAAAACAGAATATGAATTGTATACAAAAAGTGGGCGTAACAGTAGGCGTGAGCGGTACGAAGAATATGTCGACCTTCCCTGGAGCTGAGAGATCGTGTGTACCAAATTTCAGAGGAAATCGTTAACAAATAAAAATTTGTATAGCGAACAAATATACCAAAAAGCAGAAAATGTATATAAATAGTGGGCGTAAGTGTAGGCGTGGTCGATAAGAAGCATATGGTGACCTTAGGTGGAGTACAGGGATCGTGTGTACCGAATCTCAAAGCAATCCGTTAACAAATAAAAATTGGTATAGCGATCAAATACACCAAAAAGCAGAAAATGAATTGTATATAAAAAGTGGGCGTAAAAGTAGGCGTGGCCGGTAATCGTGTGTACCAAATTTCAGAGAAAATCGTTAACAAATAAAAATTTGTATACTGAACAAATATGAATAAAACAGAAAAGGAATTTTACATAAAAAGTGGGCGTAAAAGTAGGCGTGGCAGGTAAAATGTATATAGCGACCTTTCCTGGGGTATAGAGATCGTGTGTACAAAATTTCAGGGAAATCCGTTGAAAAATAAAAATTTGTATAGCGGTCAAACAAACAAACAAACAAACAAACAGAAAATGAATTTTATATATATAGATTTTGAAAATTAACACAGGGCAATATATAAAATAAACCAATTTTGATTATATATATTATGTCCCTTTGTGATATTGTTTGATTATACAAGAACTTCAAAGTTCTAAAGGAATAATTTATTTAAATATTCATATTCATCCTACGGTGGTACCACAATAAATGGCAAATGAAAAAAAATAAGGCAAGTTCATTTACTTTTTATTTTACAATATCAGAATAAAAAGGATGGAAATAATGTCCTTTAAAAATTATATCCCTCAATATCCTTTGAAATTCCCAATAAAATTTTTAGAAAAAAAATATACAAAATTGCATCATTCTAGCTTCAAGAGTTAATAAAAAATTTTAATTTTGTTCCACAAACAAAAAAAAATAATAAAATGCCTAAAATATTTTAAACAATAATGTTAAATTCGGGTGTTCCGAAGCTTTGACAGCCTCCAACGGTTCCTTAAACTCAATATTATAGCCAAGGTTGTCAACATTAAGAGAGAGATAATGCAAATTGTAATGGCTAGATTTTTAACAATGATGTTTAAAATGAATAAGATAATAAGATAATCAGTCTAATAATAAAAACAATCTGTGATACTAGTTATTAGGTTAAACTGTGATTTTTTTAAAATTGTAATTATTTATTAAATTTGTTAAAATTTTGTGTCGTGATGTCCAGTTTTTTATACAAATTTAATACTTGACAATGTAATAAAATAAAATCAAATAAATAAAGTTCACACTCCAGAAGAAGTTGAAATACCGTCAACGAAACGTCGAATGGAAAGGATGCAATAATTTGAATTTTTATTTTTATTATCTTAATATTTAATTGACCATAATTAGCCCGAAAAAAAAAAAAAAAAATCTCATAAATAATATTGGTCACAAATAAATCTTAATAATTAACAAATATTTTAGGTATTTTCGTAGTTTTTTAAACACATACAATTACATTCTTGTTTGTTTGTTTATTAGCGATGCTTATTTTAAGCAGCAAACAAAAATATCGATATGCACATGATCTGTTAAGTATAAACATTTTTCTTTATTTGTAGTTTTTTTATATGATATTTTATCGGAGTATCATCTATTTGCACTAGAGGCTCCATTTTCAACACCAAACTGCTGCAGATTATGACGAACATTTTATGTCTAAGTAGTGCGACCCACTCAATCTATTGCGGATGGGAGAATGTTTTCAATAGACCGACAGACAGACTGATCAAGAATATATATAGTTTATGTGGTGTCCGGAACTTACAAACGGATTGACAAGCTGATATGTGTACTCTGTACAGTAGCGTGGAGGGCATAAAAGAAAGTAATTTTTTAAGAAAACGTACTTGTTTAAAAAAAAGTGATTTAAAAAAAATGGGACTTTTACAAGAAAGGGATACTTTAAAAAGTACTCTTTTAAAAAACGGGTACTTTTTTTAAACTCTTTCTTTTAGCTCATACTTTCTGTCGTGGGGCAACCCCATTCCCTCTTATTCAATTGATCTGAAACTTGGCCCATAGTCTTGTTGTGACTACAGATTATTTTTGGAGTGATCTAAATGTCATTTCCCCTCATCCGATCGATCTGAAACTTGGTCGATTATAAAAATAGTATTTATTATAAAACAAGTAAGAAAATTATAGTCGGTCTAGACCGACTACACGATACCCTATACCATGCGTTTAGAAACCCTATCTCTTAGGCCCAACTAACTGGACATTGAAAATAAGCAAAAACCAAATTTGAGTGGGATTTTTATTAATTTTTTTTTCTGCAGATATGAAAAAGTTCATATCGGATGCTATATCTATAAAGGGACTAGGTCCAAAAATGGACCGATCCTGATCAAGTTTTGGTAAAGTCTCTTGTATTTTGCAAAAATATGTACAAACAAAATTTGAGAAGAATCAGTGCAATATTTTTGTTTTTTAATAGATTTAAGTGAAGATCGGGAAGCAGCTCTATATGGGGTCAAAAGGATCATTTCTGGACTACTCATTAGTGGATGTAATGAACGCATACAAACCCAATTTGAGTAAGATCTATATGACAATTTGGATCTTATGGCAATTTATGTCGATTTCATATGGGTAATTTGTATGGGGGCTAGGTCTGAACATGGACCGATTCTCACCAGTTTCAATAGCGTTCATCCCATGGCCGATAAAAGCTTATATACCAAACTTCATCAAAATATATTCATATTTGCGACCTGCAGTTTGATTACAAGCTTTACATGGACACACAGACGGACGGACGGACGGACGGACGGACATTGTTAAATCAACTCAGAAAGTGATTCTGATTCGATCGGTATAATTAAAGATGGGTCTAGGTCAAATATTTTTGGTTGTTACAAACAGCAGCACAAAGTCATTATACCCAAACCACATAGTGGTATAGGGTATAAATAGTATTTTTATATATAAATATAAATAAATAGTAAATAGTATAGTATAATAGTATAAATAATAGTAATAAATAATAATAGTATAAATAGTATTTTTATACCCTATACCACTATGTGGTTTGGGTATAATGACTTTGTGCTGCTGTTTGTAACAACCAAAAATATTCGTCCTAGACCCATCTTTAATTATACCGATCGAGTCAGAATCACTTTTTGAATCGAAATAGCAATGTCCGTCCGTCCGTCCGTCCGTCCGTCCGTCCGTCCGTCCGTCCGTCTGTGTGTCCATGTAAAGCTTGTAATCAAACTACAGGTCGCAAATATGAATATATTTTGATGAAATTTGGTGTATAAGCTTCCATCGGCCATGGGATGAACGCTATTGAAATTGGTGAGAATCGGTCCATGTTCAGACCTAGCCCCCATACAAATGACCCCTATGAAATCGACATAAATTGCCATAAGTTCCAAATTATCATATAGATCTCAGTCAAATTGGGTTTGTATGTGTTTATTACATCTATTAATCAGTAGTTCAAAAATACTCCTTATAGGAAAATTCTTAGTCATAGGCCCCATACAGAGCTGCTTCCCGATCTTCTCTTAAATCTATTGAAAAACAAAAATATTGCACAGATTTTTCTCAAATTTGGTTTGTATATATTTTTTCAAAGTATAAGTGACTTTACCAAATATGGTCATGATCGGTCCATTTGTCGACCTAGTCCCCAAATAAATATTGTATCCGATATGAACTTTTTCATATCTGCAGCGAAAAATATTAATAAAAATGCCACTCAAATTTGATTTATGCTTATTTGCTATATCCAATTAGTTGGACCGATAGAGATAGTCGGGCTAGACCGACTATAATTTTCTTACTTGTTATAATAAATAATAATGAATGAAATATGTTCAAATAATTATACCCTATACCACTATGTGGTTTGGGTATAATGACTTTGTGCTGCTGTTTGTAACAACCAAAAAATATTTGACCTAGACCCATCTTTAATTATACCGATCGAATCAGAATCACTTTCTGAGTTGATTTAACAATGTCCGTCCGTCCGTCCGTCCGTCCGTCCGTCTGTGTGTCCATGTAAAGCTTGTAATCAAACTGCAGGTCGCAAATATGAATATGTTTTGATGAAATTTGGTATATAAGCTTTTAACGGCCATGGGATGAATGCTATTGAAATTGGTGAGAATCGGTCCATGTTCAGACCCAGCCCCCATACAAATTACCCATATGAAATCGACATAAATTGCCATAAGATCCAAATTGTCATATAGATCTTACTCAAATTGTGTTTGTATGCGTTCATTACATCCACTAATGAGTAGTCCAAAAATGATCCCTTTGACCCCATATAGAGCTGCTTCCCGATCTTCACTTAAATCTATTAAAAAACAAAAATATTGCACTGATTCTTCTCAAATTTTGTTTGTACATATTTTTGCAAAATACAAGAGACTTTACCGAACATGATCAGGATCGGTCCATTTTTGGACCTAGTCCCTTTATAGATATAGCATCCGATATGAACTTTTTCATATCTGCAGCCAAAAAAATTAATAAAAATCCCACTCAAATTTGGTTTTTGCTTATTTTCAATGTCCAGTTAGTTGGGCCTAAGAGATAGGGTTTCTAAACGCATGGTATAGGGTATCGTATAGTCGGTCTAGACCGACTATAATTTTCTTACCTGTTTTTTTTATAGTAATTGTGACCTCCTAAGCTTAAATATGTGATCAGATTTGTATTATCATTTGCCGTTTAGACACTATAGCCGATATAAGTAATGCCGTCCTTTTGGACGGCTTGGGGTTTTACGCAAAAAAAAACAAGCAAGCAGAAAACATAACAGAAATTCAGAATTCATTTTTATTTCTTTAAAACTAGCTAAATAATGAGAATTAAATAATGTATAATGACTTAGTTTATGCATTTTAATTAAAGTTAGTTAACTAATTTTAAAAAATTTGTTAATTTCTATGATGATATTCATAAAAACAATTTTTTGTACTGGAGGCACATAAATGTATTCCACATTTTGAGCAAAAACATTGGGTTACAGATTTTATGCAATATTTGCAAGTTTTTCTGCCGTCCTGTCTGCTTAGCCACTTCGGGAAGTGACCCGTATTGTCATAACGAATGTTGTCAGATGGGTGCTTAGCTTTATGACCTCGTTTTGTACTACTGAAGTCAGGGTCTATAGGTGTAGATGCTCTCGGTCGGCCTGTAGAACGTTTTTGCTTCTATGATATAAGTCCAGAGGCTATTTCTTCTCTGAACTCAGGTTACTGAAGCAAGGTTTTTGGTGCATTGCCGCCATTATCAATCATTTGTGAATGTATTCTTCGATACAAAACGTATGCAGTTGTTACGGCCATATCAATAAAATGATAAAAGAGACGAGTCATTGCATCGCGAGTCTTTGCTCGCATGTGGTAGCGGCCCATAAGACCGTCCATCATATCCACGCCAACCATGTGTCTATTGTCCTCCCGTATTTTTTGTGGACAATCAATATCAATATATTTCTTTATTTTCCTGTCATAACGGGAAGATTTAGACATCTGTGAAGCTGGATTCAACCTAGCAAATGGTTTCACCCCAACATATGTTGATAATAACCTTACACTCTTGGAGTCTTTCCATAAAACGTTACTGATATCCACGCCATAGGCAGAACCAGCATATTCCGCTGAAAACCCTCTTGGTTCGTTCTTTATTATACTATCTTGCGGCAGCTTGCAATTTGGAATTCGATTAACTCGCACAGTTCCCAAACTGTATATGATAAATTTCATTTAAAAATCAAGATAAAACTGAAATTTTGAATCCGACCACCTCAGATATCGATGAAATTTTGTTCATAGCTAAATTTCATCAATACAAACAAACCGTCATTTTTAGAAATGACTGTTTTGCGATTTTTTGGGCGTGGCACAGTGGGAAAGTTTTCAAAAAAACACGAAAATGGTCGAAAAGTGCTCCATTTAAAATGCAATAACTCAGAATCGGCTGAACCGATTTCCATGATCTTGGTATCATTAAAAAGACATTTTAACAGGCTTTATGACACGTTTGAAAAAAAAAATAAAAATACACTGCAAAAAATTTTATAGCAAAAAGAAAATTTTAAATAATGAAAAAACCAAAAAGATCAAGGGTTTTTTTACAGTGTATTATTTTTTTAGAAAGGTTTATCCTTCACCTATACCATATCCAAAAAGTAAAATGGGTTCTTTTTTAGTTTTTTTATATAATTTTTTAAGTAGTGTCACTTCTAGTAATTGCCCTTATATTTTATATACAGGTAAAATAACACAGTACAACACATGATTTGCCAACTCAATTCGCTTTTATTCGCAATTGAGTAAAGGTATGAATTTCAAAAATTTACTCTATATATGCACAACATTCTTCGGAAAAACCCTCGATCATATTTTTTATGATTCTCAGAATTAACAAAACGGAATAAACAAAGGGTTATTTAATTTTTATGATTGCGTTAGCAAAGTAATTTTTAATTATTTGGGTTTTTCAGTTGGCTACCTGTATGACTTTTTTACACAAAATCCAACCCACATTTAAGGGTGGTCATTATTCGAAAACAATGGTGAAACAGGTATATAGCCACCGTAAAAAAATATGCACCCATTTATAAGTACCTGTCAGTAAACTAGTGAACAATACACAGTATAAATAGGAGTGCATTGATCGATTTTACTCATTCAACAAGTGTCGACGAACGCGAAAATTACAAGTCCATATTTTAAAAGTGCAACGTACCGAAATTCATAATTATAAACAGTTTCGAGAAGCCAAGATATCCCATTACAATTTTTACGCATATATTTTAAAAATTTGAGTGAATATGAATTCAAACAATAAGTACAGATGCATAAAAATATCTAATAAGTGTTGCGCTTCGCTTCGTAAAATAAGTGAGAACGAGGCTGCAAATATAATTGAGTATTTTCCAGCTGTCGCCAACATTCATTGTAGCCGTATTTGCGAAACTTGCCGGAATACACTGAGAAAAGCGCGAAGTCGTAATGAATCCAACGTGGAGCTGATTGAAGTCTCAAATTATTTACCAATAACGCCCAGCGATGAAATTAGGGAAGAATTGAATGAACTTCCAACTTGTACCAGCCGTAATACAAACATCGAAAGCAACGAACTCATTGAAAATATAAATGATCACATTATTCCGCATCTACCAAACCAAATGACGCCTCTTAAAAGGAAATATATCCAACGAGATGCATACAGAAATAGAAAATCAGTGCAAATTTTGGAAAATATAGCAGATTCACTTGGAGCTGATCCATTATCTGATTTGTCAGCGCAACTTGAAAACGTCAAAGCCATTTACGAAGAAATTTTGCAAAACATCAAATATCAAATAGAGAACAGCTCAAATCTTTTGGAAAAGCAAAAACTTTTATCTCTCTTACCAATCAATATGAGTCACGCAGAAACTAAAGATCGTTTTGGGGATGATATATCTCACGATTGTATCAAAAAAAGTAAAGATATCCAAAGGAATAAAACGAAGTTTGCAGATATCAATATTTTAAAAATGAGCAGACGTAGTTTACCAACCGAAACTCTAAGCACAGTCAAATTATTTTATGAAGATGATGAAATTAGCCGAATGATGCCAGGATCGCAAGATTCAATTATTATTAAACAAGGAAACTTACGTGAAAAAGTTCAAAAAAGACTGATGTTATCTTCACTATGCGAATCTTACTACGAATTTAAAAAAAAACATCCCTTGGCCAAAGTTGGTTTTACAAAATTTACAATGTTAAGGCCAAAAAATTGTATGAAACTTGGAGTTGGAAACCAGCAAAATATCTGTGTATGCACATTGCATCAGAATATGAAATTGATGTTTGAAAAAAGTCGCTTAAAATCATTTTGTTTTGAAGGAGAATGCACATTTACCGACTACAAAGATGTTCTCAAATTCGTTGATTGTAATGGTGACATACAAAAAAGCGAGTGTGCGTTTTAATGTGTGGTCACTGCTTCAAAAATGTAAATAATCTAAAAACGCATATGCTAAAACATTTTGAAAATAACCAAACTGAAGAAATAATATACAAAAAGTGGAATACAACGATTAGATGTGTTCTGGAAACGTTAACCACCAACCGAGAATCATTTGGCAAATAATATAAACAATTGTTGATGGTTTTTTATTTGTAAACATTTAAAAAATGTTAGAATTGTTGAACTATTTTGTAAATGTGTAAGAATGTGACCTGATATTTTCGCTGTTATTCGAATTATTTCAAAAACTTTCGGTACGTATTACTAGAAGTGACACTACTTAAAAAATTATATAAAAAAAACTAAAAAAGAACCCATTTTACTTTTTGGATATGGTATAGGTGAAGGATAAGCCTTTCTAAAAAAATAATACACTGTAAAAAAACCCTTGATCTTTTTGGTTTTTTCGTTATTTAAAATTTTCTTTTTGTTATAATTTTTAACAGTGTATTTTTATTTTTTTTTTTTTCAAACGTGTCATAAAGCCTTTTTAATGCTACCAAGATCATGGAAATCGTTTTAGCCGATTTTGAGTTATTGCATTTTAAATGGAGCACTTTTCGACCATTTTCGCGTTTTTTCGAAAACTTTACCACTGTGCCACGCCCAAAAAATCGCAAAACAGTCATTTCTAAAAATGAGGGTTTGTTTGTATTGATCAAATTTAGCTATGAACAAAATTTCATCGATATCTGAGGGGGTCGGGTTCAATGCATCTCGATTTTTACATGAAATTCATCATATACCTTTAGCACGCAAATAGATTATAAGTGGTAATGTTGCATAAAAATTATCGAAGTATACAATGTGAAGCTTAAAATTGGGAACGGTTTGCGTCAACCGAACCACAACGTTAGCTGCGCTCCCAAGATCAGGATTATCTGGCAGTATAACATTGTCGCCTGCGCCATTATACACTTCAAAACGATAAGCATATCCGAATGAATCACATAACACAAATAACTTAATTCCCCATTTGTGTGGTTTGTTTGGCATATATTGTCGTAAATGGTGCTTTAGTTTGGTGCTGCACATGTGTTCGTCAACACACAGTCGAGCCTGCTTTGGTACGGAAGCAAATCGCGTATTAAGTTGGAGTGCTAAATTACGGATACGAAACAAGGGATCGTAACCCGGTTGTCCTTTCTGGATTCTTGTACTCTCATCTTGGAAACAAAGATACTGCTTTATCAGCTCAAAGCGTGTACGGGACATTGTGTTTTTAATAGGTGTGAATGCGTTTTTGGCCCAATAACTAGTTAGGTTTGGGTAACGATAAACGGACATATATATGAGAATACCAATCTATACTAATATAATAAAGAGGTAATGTGTGTTTGTTTGTTTGTTTGTTTGTTTGTAGGGGGTAATCTCCGTAACTAGCCATCTGATCTTCCTGAAATTTTCACAGAGCCTTACTGCGGATATGGGAAGTGCTATAGGCTATAATTTTTTTAATATTTTTAGTGGGCGTGGCACCTCCCACACAAAGTAAATTTTTAATATCATATACATATATTGAGTATTATGATAAGGAGCGCTTTGCAAATTTGTGTGAGGTCACCTATTGTTAATATTAGTAGCCACGCCGGAAATGGGCCGGATCGGAGAAATGGGCGTGGTACCTCCCATACAAGTAATAATTCAATGTTATATATCTCGAGTACTATGATAGAGAGAGTTTTTCAAATTTGTCTGATGTCACCTATTATTAATGTGAGCAGTCGGACAAAAAATGGGCAGTATCGGACCAATAGGCGTGGTACCTGCCATACAAATAAAATATATAATGCCATATATCTGGAGTACTGTTATAGTGAGAATCTTGGGACTTTGTGTAAACCCATAAGTTATTCATATGATTACTTAGACAATAAATGGGCGTGATCGGAGCAGTGGGCGTGGCACCGCCCGTACAAAGTAAATATATGATATCATATAACTGGTGTACTAAAAGAGGGAAGCTTTGGCACTTTGCAAGACACCATCAGATCTTAATATGAGTAGTCAGATAAAAAATTGGCGGGTTCACAACAATGGGCGTGGAACTCCCCATGCAAAGTAACTATTTAATTTCATATATTTGGAGTACTGTAAAAGAGAGAGCTTTGTGGCTTTGCGTGAGCCCATAGGTTCTTTGTGTGATTAGTGGAACAAAAAAATGGGCGTGATCGAAGCAGTGGGCGTAGCACCGCCCATGTAAAGTAGATATCTAATATCATATAATTGGGAAAGGCTCGACATTTTGCACGAGTCCATCAGATATTAACGTGAGTAGTCCAATAAAAATTGGGCGGGATGGGATAAGTGGGCGTGGCACCTCCTATATCAAAAATATGATGTACTACGAAAGCAGCAGTCTTTTGACAAGTACATTAGTTATCAATGTGATTTGTCGTGGAAAATATATCGTCAAAATCAAAAATCGCCAAACCCAAAAATCGCGAAAAATAAAAATCGCCCAAAAACAAAAATCTTCAAAATCAAAAATGGGCAAAATCAAAAATCGCTAAAAAAATAAAAATTGCCAAGTGATATTTTAAGTTCAAAGCCAATAGTTGAGTGGTGCCAGATCTAATTTGGAAAATCCATGTTCTTCTCATGGGCAGCTATATGTACCTCCAGGGCAGGAACGCCGAAAAATCTGATAATTGTTGTACCGAATTAAAAAAAACTAAAAAAATTTTATATCAGCAAGTATCAAAATAAATGAATCTATATTAATGATATATACTTAGCATAATAAAGAGGTAATGTTTTTGTTTGTTGGAGGTAATCTCCGTAACGACTTATCTGATCTTCCTGAAATTTGAACTGATTCTTACTGCGAATATCGGAAGAGCTACAGGCTGTATTTATTTTAATATTTTGAGTGGACGTGGCACCTCCCATACAAAGTAAATTTTTAATATCATATATATTAAGTACTATTATAGAGAGAGCTTTGAAAATTTATCTCAGGTTATCTATTATTAACGTGAGTAGTCAGACAAAAAAATGGGCGGGATTGGACAAATGCGCATGGCACCCTTTACAAACTTAATATTAAATGTGATATATCTGAATAACTGTGTTAGTGAGAGCCTTGGGACTTTGCGTGAGCCTTTTCATAACAATTCGGAAGGGCGGGGGAGGGGGAGGGTGTAGCGAAGCACACCGGGTTACATCTAGTGTACTGATAAAGTTCGTCAACATCAACTTTAAATTGGCTGTTGATATTTTTTGTCAAAGCAGCGCGTGTAGTTTCTTCCGCCACTATTTTCATTATATCTTCCGTATATAAATAACAAAATATTTCCAAAGGTGTGGCTAATTTTGTTATTTCCGGTGGAAGCGACGAGTCTCCCCGGAATGCTACATCATTTACGTGAAGCTGCAATGCTCGCTTCCGCCATGTGATTTTAGAGCACTCTTGGGAGTCCTTTTGTATTGACTCAATACCTAGAAATTTAATAAGCAATAAATATATCTACAGACTCGAGAATGTTAATACCAAAAAAAAAAGATTTTTTTCTTACCAACTCCATTGAAACCACCTGCAGAAGGATGATTAGATTGTCCACTATTTTCTATAATTGGTTATGGTGAGCGTGGTCTTTTTGACTTTGGTGTAGATGAGCTTGGGGTTGATGCAAAAACTTCAGCTATTGGCATGCTAACAGGTACAGCTTTCGATATTGAAGAAGATTTTGAATGACAATCCAGTCCATTTAAATTTACAGATAATTCCAATTCATTGTTGAAAAAGGCATCGCTATCATCCAAATTTTTTAATATTTCTGAGATGCACCTATCTTCTTCTGCATTAATTTTATTGTTGTGATTTATTTAATTTGCTTGACATGGTTCATTGTATGAACTAATTTCATCCAGGGATAGTTCTGAATCGCTGAAGTCATCATCGGAACTTGAATTAACTTCTTCGTCCGTTTGTACTGAATCTAACAAATCCAATACCTGATCTTCTGTCAGTTCCGATAACTTGTATACTTTTCGAAAATTAACATTCATGATTATCTAAAAGAATCTAATCTAATAAAATCAAATACTAAATTTTTAGAATCTAATCTAATAAAATCAAATACTAAATTTATGCGTTAAGCCACATGCCTTCCAAAAGGATGATATAGGTTTTTTACTTATAAAAACCAAACTATAAATTATTTTCACTTTATTTTTTCATATAATGTACATTTAATATCTTACCTTTATTGAAAAAAATTATTGTCTTCGTTTAATTACTTTTAAATAGGTTATTTCACTTTTTTAGATGCCACTTCACAACAAGCACCTGTTTGTGCAAACTTTTTTTAGTCACTGAAAAAATCCAATTACAGATTCTAAGCGAAAAATCGTACGTCAATACAATATTGTAGAAATATGTTCTCTAGAGTGTTCTTCCCCAAATTAATTTTAAAATTTTTGTAAAATGTTACTCTTCTTGAAGTAATGTCGATTTAAGCTATATCGTCCTTAAGGATGACTTAAGTGTTAGAGGGTTAAACACGACTTGTTTATTTTGTTTAATTTTAATCAATAATGATTCATTTTATTTTTTGTCATTTGATTATATTAATATTTCTTAATTTCTATACATATGTATGTTAAACTAAGGATTCCTAACAGAGCAGAAATATTTAACAAACAAATACGCAACAACAATTTATTTGTGTGGTATAACGTGATTGTTTATTGCACAATACATTCGCTGTATCGGTTATTGTTTACACACGAACAGTTCGTTGCATAACGTATGGGCAATGAACTTCATTGTAGTTTACCATGTCAGCGAATGTTAGTACTTGAACATATCTTGGCCGATGACATTATTGTAACTTTATTCTTAAACTCAAGTACATTATCAGTGACTAAATAAAGTCATCGATTACCTTATGGATACAATCACGCTACACCTCCCTTTTTAATTTGAACGATGTTGTCATTCATAAAAATATTTATATTTCTGAATTTTCTGTATCAAGAATTAAACATATGTTAAAATTTATTTTATATATGATAACACAAGGGAACAAAATTGAACTTTTTTTGTGTTGATTTGAAATTTATAGCAAATTTTTACTAATTTGAGGTCGCTGATTTCAAATCTGCACTTGGTTTTTTTCTATCAGCTCGACTTTTCGAGATATACCGTTATGTTCAAAATTAAGGCACTTCCGCTACATATATTGGAATAACTTGAAAACGGTTCACCATATTAAATTAAAAAAAAAATCCGAAACTCGCAAACAATATTCTCTTAAAGCCGTGCTTACTTTGTTTTTAAATTTTCGAAGTAGTTTTAGAGATATCGTTCAAGTTTTGAAAAAAAAATTAAAATTTTTTTAAAAAAAACATTTTTTTTGTTCTTTAAAAATTCCTAAAAAATAAAAATGGGACAAAAATCACAGTTTTGGTCTACAAACAGTTAGTTAAATATATTTCAAATAAAATGATCTTTATTTCATTGCAATCGGTGCACAACTTTTGATTTTGTTCACGATTTACTGAATTGATATAAATCGCGATTTCCATACAAAAATAACATTTTCTAATGTGTAAGTGTTTGTATGTAATAAGTTAGTTTTTTATGATTCTAAGAATTAAAAAAATTAAGTAATAAAAAAAGATTATTTCATTTTTATGGTCAGCTATACTTTTTACAAATACACAAATATTACAATGTAATTACAACTCATCGAAAAATTTTCTTTTATAAGATTTTCTTAAATAACCTTGTTTAGAGGGATTTGTTTTAATGCTCCAGCAATAGTCCGCCATCATATGCTTATCCCAGTGACCCTGGTACCGCTCCTCTATAGTGCGGATATCTTGATGGAAACGTTCACCTTGTTCTTCACTGAAGTCTCCAAGATTTTCAGGGAAACAATCCAAATGACTGTGTAGGTAGTGCACCTTAATGCTCATATTACAACCAAGCTGCTTGAAATGTGACAACATGTTATCCACGTGGTCCGAATAGTGCTCACCCTTTTGGTTTCCCAGGAAATTGCGCACTATCCAAACAAATTCATTCCAAGCATTTCTTTCAATATCTGTCATGGAATTACTAAAATTTTCATCATTGATTAATTTTTTGATTTGAGGGCCATCAAAAATGCCAGCTTTCAGTTTCTCCGAACTCAAATTGTTGAACTTTTTACTGATATATCTAAAACAATCACCGTCCTTGTTGAGAGCTTTGACAAATTGTTTCATAAGTCCTAGCTTGATATGGAGAGGTGGCAGTATTATGCGATCCCTGGGCACAAGTGGTTGATTAACTATATATAAATGATTTATATTTTTTGTCGTTATACTTTTCGCTTTCGTAAACACTTGTTGAATGAGAAAAACTGGTTGAATGAACCCATATAAATACTTAGTAGTTTTTTACTGAAGTACCAAAAAAAATTATATCCACAATTTTATTGACAGTCACTTATGAATGAACACATGTGTTCAGGGGAATTCCTTTAAAAAATCATCCGTTACCAACGGTAAACCACACATCAATAAAAACAAGTGGACTTTTCTTTTTTCTCTTTAATTGACTGTGAACTGACTAGGTGTCATAAAGGGACAATAAAATTTATAGGCGTTATGAGTTTACTACCGCAACCATAAAAATGAAATAATCTTTTTTTATTACTTAATTTTTTTAATTCTTAGAATCATAAAAAACTAACTTATTACATACAAACACTTACACATTAGAAAATGTTATTTTTGTATGGAAATCGCGATTTATATCAATTCAGTAAATCGTGAACAAAATCAAAAGTTGTGCACCGATTGCAATGAAATAAAGCTCATTTTATTCGAAATATATTTAACTAACTGTTTGTAGACCAAAACTGTGATTTTTGTCCCATTTTTAGTTTTTAGGAATTTTTAAAGAACAAAAAAAATGTTTTTTTTAAAAAATTTTAATTTTTTTTTTCAAAACTTGAACGATATCTCTAAAACTACTTGGAAAATTTAAAAACAAAGTAAGCACGGCTTTAAGAGAATATTGTTTGCGAGTTTCGGATTTTTTTTTTAATTTAATATGGTGAACCGTTTTCAAGTTATTCCAATATATGTAGCGGAAGTGCCTTAATTTTGAACATAACGGTATATCTCGAAAAGTCGAGCTGATAGAAAAAAACCAAGGGCAGATTTGGATTCAGCGTCCCAAATAACCTTAAAAACAATATTCAGTTCTTAATCAACAGAACCATTGTTCCCTTGTGTAATCTATACTAATATAATAAAGAGGTAATGTGTGTTTGTTTGTTTGTTTGTTTGTTTGTTTGTTTGTTTGTTTGTAGGGGGTAATCTCCGTAACTAGCGATCTGATCTTCCTGAAATTTTCATAGAGTCTTACTGCGGATATGGGAAGTGCTATAGGCTATAATTTTTTTAATATTTTTAGTGGGCGTGGCACCTCCCACACAAAGTAAATTTTTAATATCATATACATATATTGAGTATTATGATAGGGTGAGCTTTGCAAATTTGTGTGAGGTCACCTATTGTTAATATTACTAGCCACGCCGGAAATGGGCCGGATCGGAGAAATGGGCGTGGTACCTCCCATACGAGTAATAATTCAATGTTATATATCTCGAGTACTATGATAGAGAGAGTTTTTGAAATTTGTCTGATGTCACCTATTATTAATGTGAGTAGTCGGACAAAAAATGGGCAGTATCGGACCAATAGGCGTGGTACCTGCCATACAAATAAAATAAATAATGCCATATATCTGGAGTACTGTTATAGTGAGAGTCTTGGGACTTTGTGTAAACCCATAAGTTATTCATATGATTAGTTAGACAACAAATGGGCGTGATTGGAGCAGTGGGCGTGGCACCGCCCGTACAAAGTAAATATATGATATCATATAACTGGTGTACTAAAAGAGGGAAGCTTTGGCACTTTGCAAGACACCATCAGATCTTAATATGTGTAGTCAGATAAAAAATTGGCGGGTTCACAACAATGGGCGTGGAACTCCCCATGCAAAGTAACTATTTAATGTCATATATTTGGAGTACTGTAAAAGAGAGAGCTTTGTGGCTTTGTGTGAGCCCATAGGTTCTTTGTGTGATTAGTCGAACAAAAAAATGGGCGTGATCGAAGCAGTGGGCGTAGCACCGCCCATGTAAAGTAGATATCTAATACCATATAACTGGTGACTATAAAAGGAAAGACTCGACATTTTGCACGAGTTCATAAGATATTAACGTGAGTAGTCCAATAACAGTTGGGCGGGATGGGATAAGTGGGCGTGGCACCTCTTATATTAAAAATATGATGTACTACGAAAGCAACAGTCTTTTGACAAGTACATTAGTTATCAACGTGATTTGCCGTGGAAAATATATCGTCAAAATCAAAAAATCGCCAAACCCAAAAATCGCGAAAAATAAAAATCGCCCAAAAGCCAAAATCTTCATAATCAAAAATGGGCAAAATCAAAAATCGCTAAAAAATAAAAATTGCCAAGTGATATTTTAAGTTCAAAGCCAATAGTTGAGTGGTGCCAGATCTAATTTGGAAAATCCATGTTCTTCTCATGGGCAGCTACATGTACCTCCAGGGTAGGAACGCCGAAAATCTGATAATTGTTGTACCGAATTAAAAAAAACAAAAAACATTTTATATTAGCAACTATCAAAATAAATGAATCTATATTAATGATCTATACTTAGCATAATAAAGAGGTAATGTGTTTGTTTGTTTGTAGGAGGTAATCTCCGTAACGACTTATCTGATCTTCCTGAAATTTTAACTGATTCTTACTGCGAATATCGGAAGTGCTACAGGCTGTATTTTTTTTTAATATTTTTAGTGGACGTGGCACCTCCCATACAAAGTAAATTTTTAATATCATATATATTAAGTACTATTATAGAGAGAGCTTTGAAAATTTATCTCAGGTTATCTATTATTAACGTGAGTAGTCAGACAAAAAAATGGGCGGGATTGGACAAATGCGCATGGCACCCTTTACAAACTTAATATTAAATGTGATATATCTGAATAACTGCGTTAGTGAGAGCCTTGGGACTTTGCGTGAGCCTTTTCATAACAATTCGGAAGGGCGGGGGAGGGTGTAGCGAAGCACACCGGGTTACATCTAGTGATATATAAATTTACATGATTGCGTGTTTTTTTTTTTTTTTTTTGTTTATTACTAAAATTAAAGAGGTATTAGCATCTAGTAGCATCTAGTAGTTCTTCCATTATAATATCAGCAATTACTGGTGAGGCTGGTGAACCCATTGGCATACCTTTAAGCTGCTCATATATTTTATCTTCAAATTTGAAATATCTTGTGTCTTTAATGCAAAATGCCAATAATTGAAAAAATAAGTCCTTAGGTATGCGTGTATGTCTTTCTAATATATGCCATTTCTTCTCTATAGATTTCAAGGCAAGATTCACTGGTATGCTGGGGAATAATGACATGACGTCGAATGATATTAACATTTCATCGTTCCCAATGCGTTTATCTTTAATTCTAGATTTAAATTCTATGGCGTCTTTTACATTATATTTGGAGTCTTTGGTTAAATTCTTCTACGATGGACAAAATGGAGAAAAAACCATGAATTTTTACCAAATATGTGGACGATTTATTTGGAATTATAAAAAAGGACTATGTTTCAGATACTCTTAATATTCTAAATTCATTTAATCGACAAATCCAATTTACAATGGAAGAAGAAATTGATGGAAAATTACCTTATCTTGATTCGATAATATTAAGAAAAGGGACCTTATTAAAACTAAACTGGTACCAGAAGCCAACATCGTCAAGCAGATTAATAAACTTTTACTCGAAACACCCAAAACGAATAATTATTAACACAGCAATAAATTTTATTAGTAGAGTTTTAGATATTAGTGACAAAGATTTTCACAAATCAAATATAGATAAGATCAAAAATATTTTAATAATGAATGATTTCCCAAAGAAAACTATTAATGACTTAATAAAATTTGTGAACAATAAAAGACCTAGGACGGACAATGAGGAACAAAGAAAAATTTACAAATCAATTACTTACGTTCCAAAATACTCAGAACGGTTCAAAAATTCCAATATTTAGCATTTAAAACATACAATACGGTTAACAAACTTTTCAGCAGAACAAAATCTAGGATAAACAAGGATGAAAAGTCGAATTTAGTATATAAGATTAGTTGTAATGGGGACCAGTCCAGCGTATGCCAGAAGGTATATGTTGGTACGACGAGGACAAAATTAAAAACTAGACTATCATCACATAAATCAGATATAAGGTTAAAGGAAAAAACCATTAGAGCAAAAAACAGCACTTGCTGCCCACTGTGCAATAACTGGACACACTCCAAAGTTTGACGATGTTGAAATATTAAAAGAAGAGACTAACAATGGGAGAAGGTTTACTTTAGAAATGCTACATATTATTGATGTACCTTCTGAAAAGAGACTTAATTACAAGAGCGACACTGAGAAATGTGCTCAAATATATCGACACACAATAAGACAACATAGAAAGTTTAAGTAAAGATTAGTTTGACAAAAATCAACATTAGGACGATAGCACATAATTATTTTTAAGAAAAATGTAATTATTTTATATATGTTAAAACATTTTTTGTTTACCATTTTTGAGCTTTTGTGTTATTTATATTGTTTTTTGTGTTATAGTTTTCCCTGAGGATGACCAACAAAGTTGGTCGAAATATTGGAAAATAAAATATTAAAATATATTATATATAAAAAAATCGTTTACAATTTTTTTATAAAAAAGTTTTTTTTATTTCGTAATGACCTCATGCCGAACAATTTAATACCAAACAAATTAAAAGGTCAACAATATATAATTTTTCAACATAATTATAAATATTATTAACGTTATTGGTTTTCTTTATTATTTTCACATAAAATGATAAGGATTATTTCTGTGGTCACAAGCGATAGCCGCCTAAGTCGACTTAAGAACGATTTGAGTTATGTATGCTATCATGTTCTACTAAAAACGCTTTATTTTATTTTGAAGCCCCCATTTCTTTAACACTGTTTGCTAGAAAGATATTAATAAAAATATACTGACCTAAATCGTAATGAAGCCCCATTACATTTATATAAAAAGTTATTTTTCTCGAAAGCATGATTTTCGACTTAGGCGGTTATTGCTTGTGACCACAGATTTAATTAACAAATGTTTAAAATAATTTTATTGATTATGGATTATTTAACTAACAAGTATTTGTAATAATTTAAATGATTCTTGACTACTATTTTAATGAATATTATTGTTTTATTATCATATATTTAAAATTATTTTAACGATTATTCATTATATTATATTTTAAGAGTATTTAATTTAAAATTATTTTAACTACAAATGATTATATTATATTTTTAAGAACTATTAAGGAGATAAGAAAAAGTAGAGAAAATGCCTTGACGGACAAGAAAACATATACTAGCCATATTGAACAGACAATTATTAGACAGATAAGATAGGGAAATATTTAGACTAGCAAACGACGGATATTTCTCCAATGGAGTGGAAGCTTTCAGAGTACCAGAATTTAAGACCGAGGAAGCAGGATCAATGAGGAACTAATTGTATAAAATATGAACCTCTATTCTCTCGAATTGCCGATAAAATGTTAAGATAACATATGAACCCTTGCACTATCGAATTATTAGTGACAAATGTGAACTAATCATCAGCAACAGTCAATATTTTTATGAAGATTTCAAGAAATCATATAAATGTATCAACAAGAATACATATATAAAATATAAAACTAGAAGAAAGCACTTAAATAGATTATTACAATAAAATAGCGGGACCAGTTTCAAAATATAAATTAAATTATACGAAAGATCATTTAGTAATTGAGATATATTGGGATGTTCGAGATAGATTATTAAAGATATATACCAAATATGGTATAAGGGATAATATTCCACACGATTATATGATACAGATTAACTTGGACATAAATAAAATAATCTATAATATTAATAGGCTAGGCGATTTCTTGTGACCGATGTTTTGTTCTACCGTTTTATACCGATTTTGACCAAACGCATACTATTGGAAAGGAATCTCTTTTTAACCATTTTGCAGGTTTACAAATTTTTCAATTTTTTCCTTTATTTTGAGAAAATTGCATTTAAAGTTAATTGAAACATGTACAGAGGATACTGGAAGCAACGATACTGTGCTGTACTATAGACAGCAGAATAATTCGTATCCTGGGAATAACAATAATAAAAACATCCGGAAAAACAACAATAGTTGGCATCAGAATTACCAGGGAGGCCGATGACAAAATGACAATGCCGAATATAATTATCGAGCTAACAATAATTATGGAAGGGGAAGCGCCCAAATTCGACCATTTGAAACTACGGACCATTCGGGTTTTGAGAACCCCAATTAGCCTCTGGGGGGGAAAAAAATATGTGTATATAATTTAAACCTTAGCCTTGGTGTGTTTGTAAAATTTTTTAATTTACATACAAATCAAATTCTTGTCCACCTTAGTCACACACAGTAACGACCGATCTGAAACTTTCTCGATAGACTTGCTGTGAAAAGCACTAACTTTGACATAGTCACGCACAGTTGCGGAGAGAATAAAACCTCACTTCACGATCCGATCGATCTGAAAATTTGTCCATAGACTTGTTGTGGCCAAAGATTAATTTTAAGATAGTCACACAGTCACGCACAGTCACGGTGATATTCAAAACTAATATGCATAAGGAAAGATAATAGTTTTAATAAAAAGTTTGTTTTGGTGGATTAGATTATTTGTTTTTTTATACCCTATACCACTATGTGGTTTGGGTATAATAACTTTGTGCTGCTGTTTGTAACTACCAAAAATATTTGACCTAGACCCATCTTTTATTATACCGATCGACTCAGAATCACTTGCTAAGACCTAGTCCCCATACAAATGACCCCTATGAAATCGACACAAATTGCCATAAGATCCAAATTATCATATAGATCTCGGTCAAATTGGGTTTGTGTGTGTTTATTACATCCGTTTATCAGTTCTCCAAAAATAAACCCCATATGGCAATTCCTTGTCATAGGCCCCATCTAAAGCTGCTTCCCGATTTTCACTTAAATCTATCGGAAAACAAAAATGTTCTCAAATTTTGTTTGTATATATTTTTTTCAAAGTGTCAGTGACTTTGGCAAATATGGTCCGGATCGGTCCATTTTGCGACCCAGTCCCCATATAAATATAGCACCCGATATGAACTTTTTCATATCCGCTGCCAAAAAAATTAATAACAATGCCACTCAAATTTTGTTTATGCTTATTTTCTATATCCAATTAGTTGGACCGAAGAAATATGGTCTCTAAACCATGGTATAAGGTATCGTATAGTCGGTCTAGACCGACTGTAATTTTCTTTCTTGTTTTTTTATACCCTCCACTCCAGTGTGCAGAGGGTATATATAAGTTTGTCATTCCATTTGTAATAATTAGAAAAAAAATTTTGGACCCCATAAAATATATATATTTGTGATCCTTATAACAACCGGAGTTGATATAGCAATGTCCGTCTGTCCGTCTGTCCGTCTGTCGAAATCACGATGACGGCATCAATCGGGCAGCTAGGGTGCTCGTTGACAAAAAAAAATGATTCATTAATATCCTGGAAAGTTTGCTGTTTAAAATCGTTCAAATCGGTCGATTAGGGCCCGAGATTTGAATGAAGAACTAAAAAAAAGTCTTGAAAAAATATAATTTTCTATGTTGTTCTTGTCACGATCACGCCCTGAATAGTGCAGCTACAGTGATCATTTTTAGTGAGAATGATTCAACAAATTCATGGGAAGATTTCTATTTCAAAAATCGTTAAAATCGGTGGAACAGGTCCAGGGAAATCTCTGAAAAAGTAAAAAAAAAATGAAAAATATGATGTTTCTATATTATTCTTGTTGTTATTCTAAATGTTGTGTTGTTGTCATAGCTGGACTTGTTGTTTTTGTGGTCGTTGTGGTAATAATATAATAAAAACTAACCCTTTGTACATTTTTTATTAACTCTGGTAGAAAAATTTAAAAGTTTCCATTCTTTTGGCATCACTCTAAAAATTTGTTAGATCATTTCTGTTATTATCATGAGCCTGCCTGCAAAATTTCAGATCGAATGGCTCACGGGAAATGGTTAAAATCGATCCAAAATTTTTTCGACAAGCAGACATTGCGAGTTAAATTCACCAACATCTAAAGCAAATAATGCTAAAATACCTAGTTGTTAATTTAAAAAAAAAAAAAAACAATGTAAATATAGCAAAAAAAAATTGTATGTATAAACTTATTTATAAATTTATATAAACATATTAAATAATACAAATAATATACCATATTATATATGTGTATCCATATCCCACAGTAGATGGCGCCACAATTTTTGTTTGTTCTAATTAGCTTTGCAATAGTTATTTCTATTTTAACATGAATGTTAATATTTTCAACTGGATATCATACAGAACAATGTTAAGAGTATACACGGGCTGGTCTTTTATTTCATACGTTTTTTCATTATTCTTTTACAAATATTTACATAAGTTTGACATATTAACTTTTGGTTGTCTTTACAAAATAGAGTTACCGAGTTCATCAATGAGTTTTTTGCTTTCAATACAGTTCTACATCGTTATATGGAACTATTATTCTGCTTTACCTACAAAATATCTGATTGCGATTACATCTAATTTTTAAAATGTGTTTGTAATTACTAAAGCATTAATATTCACATAAATACAAAATTGCACTTTTTAAATTTTAAATTCAAATTTAAGAAAATAGCAATTCTAAAAACTGAAATTAAAAGTTTCCAATTATAAATTACAATTAATTGAATTTCAGAAAATCATATCAAAACGTCGGAAATTATAATTTTAACTTTAGAAGACATCAATTCCATCTTTAATATATAAATTTTATTCGTTAAACACAAACTGAAATTCCAAAAAAAAAACACCAAATACCTGTGTTTATATTTAAAAAATTTTTACATTAAAAAATATATTGACATTCAGGAGAAATTAAGAGCTTTTCAGTACCGCGATTCAGTAACTGTTTTTTAACGATAGTCGAATCGTTAAAAAAAGAAAATTGCAAAATTATCAGTAAAATTTTTAAACGATATTCGCTATTGTTAAAGTCAGCTGTTGTTGTTATCTAAACGACAACAATTTTTGTGTTGTTTATTCCATCGATAAAAACTTAAATTTTTAGGTTGAAATGTCGTCATACGTAAATAAAAATCATAAAATAGTGAAAATATTTTGCTGTAGTTAAAAAAACTTTTTTATGTAAATAAAAAAATTAAATAGCATATTCAATTCATTATTTCATTTTCAAATAAATAAACAGAAATATTAGTAAACAAAATAAAGATATTAAACATAAACATAAAATCATCCTGTCAAACACGAAGTAATTTGTTTTTTTTTCTATTCTTCTTTGTGTTTTTCGCTTATTTTGACAGAGATGCCACTCGTTTACAATTTAAATAAATAGAAAAATAGATTTGCCGACTGTCGTTAAGATGTATGGACTTAGTGAATCACTTAATCCTTAGTGAAAACAACAATAGCTGTCGATATATTTTGCGATTGTCGGATCGTTGAAATTTACAGAATCGGACTACAGAAAACATTAATTTAAATTCAATGAATTTTAGAAAACGTCAAATGATATTTAAGAATTGCGAACATAAAAACTGTTACATAAATAAACGCAATTTGATGAGAACGTTATTTTTTATATATAAATTTTCACAATTTTTTTTTGGATGAAAATTTGAAGTTTTTCAGAAAATAAAGAGAACAAATTATTTTATTTAAAATGTTTGGGACATTTGGTTTTTTGCGTTTGGCATCCCTAATTTGAATATTTATTATTATAAATTTATTCTCCATGTTTTCCAAATATGGCAATATTTTAATAAAAAAATTGAGAGAGTTTTTTTTTTTGGTTATTATTTTGTTACTCCATCCGACCTATATGGCCGCAATGAAGAAATATTTGGCCAGTTAAAAGAAACTATACAGCCATCTCCAATTAGAACGATTTAATGCATATAGCCACCCTACACAACCATTACCTTTGCAATGGAGGTTAGGGCGAGCTATTTAATTAGCCAAAACTAAATTAAACGAGGAGTTATGTCATATAACCGGAAACGCATGCATATAGGTATATAACCTAAATGCATGCCGATCAGCAACCACGATGACCAAAAAGCAAACACCGAAATAAATCCGAAATAATAGAAAAGACGAAAACCAACCCAAAGAATTTGCTGAAATAATTTGGTATTAAGTTTTACAAATTGTTTACTTTTTCATTTACATTTATTATAAAGTCTCAAACCGAGGTGGAGGGTATCAAAGATTCGGCACAGCCGAATTTAACACTCTTGTTTTTTTTTTTTTTTTGTTTTTTTGTTAACATGAATCTAATAGCAAAAGGGTTTTACGAATTTACCATTTAAAGGATGATTTTTAAAGGATTGTGTTTTATATGATATCTCATAAATAAAATGCGAAAGTTAATGATTTCAAGTTAAAGGGAAAATTTCGTAATATGCAACAAAAAAAACTGATTTCATAAACAGAAATGGCTATTGAAATGTTTTATTAAGGGAAATTTAAATTTATTGTCATATAAGTAAAAAAATTCTAAAGCAAAAAGTATCCGCTGGCCTATTCTTAAGAGCTTAAAAAATTCTGAAAAGTGAGTAGAGCAATAGGATTGATAATAATCAAACGACAAACTTCTACTTCAGGGTACACGAGGAAAGCAAGTACCAGATAAAATTACTTTATTATAAGCTGCACTTATTATATTTTATTATACTAATCTATTGTTGTTATAATTTATTTTATAATCTCAATTTTTAAATTTTACGTGTTAATAATAAATAATTTAATTTAATAATTTATAATAAATATTATCGAAATTCATTGAAACAAAATTTCAATATTCTTGTCAAAATGAGATACCTTCACTTAATTGTGAATAAAAGCGGAACACGTCCATCGATTTTCATGATCTATGTCTCATTTTGTTCATAAGCTATGTAGTTTTAAGCAAAAGTATTAAGCCTTGAAATTTGTTTCCCTTTTTAGATTTTTCATGACTTATAAAAACAAAAAATTAAAATTTTTAGGCAAAAAAATATTATTTTTTATAAATTTATTTACATCTGCGAAACTGTTGATTCTGCAGAGAAATGGTATAAGAATAGATGAAAGGAATGGTAATTCTTAATTTTTTTAAATTTATATCAGCAAAATCGGAATAGTCGTTCTTGAGTTATGACAAACAAAAGACTATAAGATAACAAAAGGGGGAGGAGGGGCGTTACGCAAGAACAGTATGCAATGGGAAGAAATGGGTGTGATATTCGTATTCGGGAGGTCATTATACATAGGAATCAGCAGGAATTATGCTGGTGCGGTTTTTTTGCAGAACAGTGTAAAATTACAGTCTAAAATTTATAAATATTTTTATGAATATTCTAATGAGTCCGGGCTGGGGTCTTAATTAGTGATAAAAATAGTCCTTATAATATTTTTTTAAAATTATTTCTACGGCAGAGCTGAGATTTTTACAAAAAGGCAAAGGAGATTTTTTTAAAAAGTAGCCATTTAAAAAATCCTTTTCAAAAAAGGAACTTTTTATAAAAATTACCTTTTTAAAAATCCAACAATTACTTTTCTCAAAAAATACCCTTTTCGAAAGGTACCTTCTTGAAAAAAGTTTCTTTTTAAAAAAGTACTTTTATAGTCAGTAGCGTTGAGATTTATCTAAAAAGTAACTTGTTAAAACAAGTTCCATTTTAAGATAGCAGCCTTTCCAAGAAAAATCCTTTTTCCAAAAAAATATATTTTCCAAAAAAGAACCTTTTTCCAAAAAGTATCTTTTGCAGGAAATATACCTTTTTGCAAAAAAAAGTAAATTTTCCCTAAAAAGTACCTTATTAAAAACAAGTACATTTTTCAAAGAAGTAAATTTTTAAGTATCATACTGACAAAAGTGCCATATTAAAAAAAATACCTTTAGCAAAAAGCAACTTTTCAATAAGTGCCTTATCCAAACAAGTGATATTTTCAAAAAATATTACCTTTTTCAGAAAAGTATTTTTTCAGAAATGTACCTTTTTCAAAAATTACCTTTATAAGAAAGTACTTTCTGAGAAAGTACCCTTTCCAAGAAAGAGTCTCTTTAAAAAAGTACTTTCTCCAAAAAAGTACCTCTTTCAAAAAAGTTACTCTTGCAGAAAAAGTACATTTCCTAAAATGCACCTTTTTCTAAAATGTCTAAAAATTACCTTTTTCAAAACAGTACTTTTTTGCAGAAAAGTAACTTTTCAAAAAAATACCTTCTTCAAAATAAGTATCATTTTAAAAAAAACTAAATTTTAATGTATAAGTACCATATTCAAAAAAGTACCATTTTCAAAATGATTACCTTTTTCAAAAATTTATCATCTTCAAAGAAGTTACTTTTTGAAAAAGTACCCCCACAGTCCGTACTGTTGATATTTATCTAAAAAAAATACCGTCTTTAAAAAATATCCTTTTTTAGAAAATATCTCTCCCAAAAAATTACCTTTTCCAAAAAAGTACCATTTTCAAAATGATTACCTTTTTCAAAACTTTACCATTTTCAAAAAAGTATCTTTTTGAAAAAGGACCTTTTTGCAAAAGTACCCTCACAGTCCGTACTGTTGCGATTTAACTTAAAAAATACCACCTTTAATAAAGATCCTTTTTTACAAAATACCTCTCCCAAAAAATTACCTTTTTCAAAATAGTGCCTTTTTCAAAAAAGTACCTTGATATTCTGCAGAGTTGAGATTTGCCTAAAAAATATCGTCTTTAAAAAAGTTCCGTTTTTTTTAGAAAGCACCTTTTCCAAAAAAAAAAGAGCGTTTCTCAAAAAAGTACGCTTTTCTAAAAATTTTTTTTTTAAAGTTTCTTTTATAAAAACGTACCTTTTTCGAAAAATTTCCATTTTCAATAGAAAAAACTTTTAGTACCATTTACAACAGAAATACACTTTCTCATTTCATTATTTTTTAAAAACTTCCATTTAAATTTACTATCAGTAAGTCTAGGTCAAAATAATTTTATTTTTGTAGCTACCGAAACATCCGCACAAACTCATTATACATTGGCAACAAAGTGGTAAAGTAACTAAAAGGTTTCTATAATTTATTTAAATTATTTCTGTTTCTCTGAAATAAAATTTCTATTTAAGTTAATTGTGATGCGGATAAAAATAAAATGTCTGCGCAAATAAAAAACAAAAGACCACTTTAACAAAAATAAGTTGGTTTATGAACAATTTATCTTGTGATTTTTTGGTTCTTTGTTGACCCTTTCAAAGTCCTCTATTATTGTGTGTTGTCATTTTTGTAATCCTTTATGATGTGTGTGTGTGTCATTTATTTAAGCCATTTAAGTCTCTTGGAAAAATTATTGTAATTTTTCTTGTGAAAAGTATAGGATTTGTTCTGTTGGTTTTTGGTAGGCAGCAAATAACAATTTGGTACAAAGTTGCAGACAAGCAAAAGGCTAGGGCATTAAGGCAGCCTACAAATTAAATAAGCTCTCAGAAATCATGATTTTAATAAGACTCTGTCTGACCATAGATAGTTTTGCAGAGGATTTAATTTGTGAATTAATAAATTACACCGTATAACGTTACTTTTTGTTCATGATAAAATTTATAAATAAAAGCATGAAACTAGGAATCATGTGTAGTAAAATTGTGTACATTGTTTGTCCTTCTCAGGTGCTGTTTTCTCTTAAAATGACTAAAAAGTTTCAAAATGTTTGCTTTAATATTCGCCACGATTCTATAGTTTCCATATGGTTATCAGATGATAATCTCTAATATTTATTAAGGGTGATAAACAAGTCCTGATAAACAAAAACTTAAACATCCTTGAAGTTTTATGATAAAATTTTTTATAAAAAAACTCAGCTTCTTAAACTGTTGGCCTGTTTACTTATGCAAGAACTTTAAGAAATTATTACTTTAGTACATTTATATAGTTCTGAAATGGATATCAAATTAAGAAGCATAAGATCTACTATTTACGTTTTTGTTTTCTTTGTAGAAATTAGAATTTTAAAACTGGACTTTCAGAAATATATCCTGAAATTTCATTGTAAATGTAGTACAGTGTTGTGAATAATTCAGCCTGTAAAAATATTTCCCCAGAAATTAACATCTTATTTATAATAAAAGGAAAGATGTATCTAACGTATTTTTATTTATTATAATCACTTAAGGGACTACATATAGTTTCCATTATTTGTTTACCTTATTTTGGATAAGTTTATAAAAATATTCCACGTTTTTTTTTTATGTAATGGATATTGAAATATTTTATAACGAGTAATTGAAATATATAATCAAATGAACAATTCTTAAGATCTTATTAATTTTATATATTAAATGTTATATGTATAATGTTAATAGGTAAGGCGGATTTCTTGTGACCGATTTTTTGTTACACAGTTTTGTCCCGATTTTGACCAATCATGTCTCATTTGAAAGGTATTTCTTTTTAGCTGTCCACCAGATTTACAGATTTTTACTTTTTCACATTTTCTTTGGAGTTAAATGCATTTAAAGTTGCTACTAACACATACATAAAATTATACAATGCTGTGTGTGTTACATTTTTTAATGTGTTTGGAAAAAAAATGAGTTTGTTTTCTTCATTCACAATAATAATTGTGTTGAATTGAAATATAATTCTGGACATAAACCAAAAACGCTATCGATATTTAAAAAGTGTTGAATTACCTTTTGGGTCTTCCAAAATAATTTATTAAATGAAAGAATAAAATTTCTTAGAATTTCCACTCGAATTTCGAGTGTTGGGATCTGCTAGTATCTACTGAAGTGGTTGAAATTCGACTGTTTACTGCGCATTTCATATTTAAGTAGTGGGGTGTTACACAACTTTTAACCCTGCTCCCAAATTTAATCGCCGCACAGTGGACCATATTTTGTTGTTACCGATTTTAAAGTTATGTTATTCATTTGAAAGTAAATACTAGTAAACCTCGGGAGCCAAAAAATTGCGACTCTATCTCAACTATATCACAGCGAACAGGGTCTTCGAAAATGGGCTTTCTCAGTATTTTGCTAAAATTAAAAATTTCTTTGTAAATTTTTATTTTTGAATGACTGTAGCTTTTTCGATTTAAAAGATTTTGAATCGAAATAAATTTTGTATAATTTTTCGGCTTCCATACTATTAATATTAAAAATGTAAAATCACTGAGTCATTCCCAAATTTAAAAAAAAATGTTTTCAAAAATCTCCAAATTTTCCGAAAATCTCCTACTTAATAGAGCATAACTCCTGCCAGTCAAAAGCAGTCAGAAAAATCTTGCACTCTTCTATAGTCCGAACCCTCCCCTATATTCCTATACCCCATTACACACCCGCCAGTTTCCGCCCGTGTGCACCAGAACAATTTTTCTGACCCAAGGTTAGATATTTTTTGCAAAATTTATGAATACAAAAATTGTCCACTATGTGGTTAGGATATATTAAGTTTGAGGTGATGTTTGTAACTTCCAAAAATATTGGACCTTTATCCATCTTCTATTATACGGATCGACTCAAAAACACTTTATGAGTCGATTAAACGATGCCCGTCCGTCCATCTGAGTGTTATGAATACAAAAGTTGGTCGTACCGGTGCACCGCGGTGTATTTTTTTGCGTGTCGGTAAAGTTGTCAGGAGTTGTTATATACTTATAAAAAAGGGTTGAGATATAATGCGCTTAATTGTTACAGGTAACTTTACATAGGTATCTTTCAAAAGCATTAATAGTCTGAATTAGAGTTATATAGTTTAAATACCTGACAAAATGGGAAACAATTTAAATAACAGGTAAATGGTAAAAAAAAGCTATTGCGACATAGCCCTTTAAGATATGAGCAGGTATGCTTCACCTTTTAAAAGGGGTTAGGGTGTGGGATTTTTATGCTTCTAAAAGTGATAATAAAAGATAAAAATTTTTAATTTACATACGTAATTGTGCAATGGTTAAGTACTGTTACAGAGATCTGGCAGATATTTATTTTCAACGAAATGATGTAGGCGATGTAATTTTGCACATAGTGAGCAACGACTTCTTTAAGAATTGTAACCTAGAAGACATTGAAATGCACAAAGGAAAAATTACTAATTTTGCATCGAATTTGAAAAGACGGTACATTGAATGCTCTCATAGCAAGGCAAAGATGTACAAACGTTACCAAGACTGGTTAATAAAGAAACTTATTTTTGAGAGTGCATCTACAACTGCCAACGAAAGTGGAAAAAAGGGTCGACCAGCAAAACCAATTGACGGATGTAGTGAAAGATCTCGAAGGCGCAAGCTGGAGAATATCAATGAAGAAATTTCTCAAAGAATTATTAAGGATTTATTATTAAGGATTCATTTTTGCATCAACTTCAACCAACCCAAAATAAAAAAAACAAGTAAGAAAATTATAGTCGGTCTAGACCGACTATACGATACCCTATACCATGCGTTTAGAATCCCTATCTCTTAGGCCCAACTAACTGGACATAGAAAGTAGGCAAAAACCAAATTTGAGTGGGATTTGTATTAATTTTTTTGGCTGCAGATATGAAAAAGTTCATATCGGATGCTATATCTATCTAGGGACTTGGTCCAAAAATGGACCGATCCTGATCATGTTTGGTAAAGTCTCTTGTATTTTGCAAAAATATATACAAACAAAATTTGAGAAGAATCAGTGCAATATTTTTGTTTTTTAATAGATTTAAGTGAAGATCGGGAAGCAGTTCTATATGGGGTCAAAGGGATCATTTTTGGACTACTCATTAATGGATGTAATGAACGCATACAAACCCAATTTGAGTAAGATCTATATGACAATTTGGATCTTATGGCAATTTATGTCGATTTCATAGGGGTAATTTGTATGGGGGCTAGGTCTGAACATGGACCGATTCTCACCAATTTCAATAGCGTTCATCCCATGGCCGATAAAAGCTTATGTACCAAATTTCATCAAAATATATTCATATTTGCGACCTGCAGTTTGATTACAAAGTTGACATGGACACACAGACGGACGGACGGACGGACGGACGGACATTGTTAAATCAACTCAGAAAGTGATTCTGATTCGATCGGTATAATTAAAGATGGGTCTAGGTCAAATATACCCAAACCACATAGTGGTATAGGGTATAATAAAATTGAAATAATTGAAAAACAAGTAAGAAAATTATAGTCGGTCTAGACCGACTATATGATACCCTATACCATGGTTTAGAGACCCTATCTTTCGGTCCAACTACTTCGATATAGAAAATAAGCATAAACCAAATTTGAGTGGGATTTTTATTAATTTTTTTGGCTGCAGATATGAAAAAGTTCATATCGGATGCTATATCTATAAAGGGACTAGGTCCAAAAATGGACCGATCCTGATCATGTTTGGTAAAGTCTCTTGTATTTTGCAAAAATATGTACAAACAAAATTTGAGAAGAATCAGTGCAATATTTTTGTTTTTTAATAGATTTAAGTGAAGATCGGGAAGCAGCTCTATATGGGGTCAAAGGGATCATTTTTCGACTACTCATTAGTGGATGTAATGAACGCATACAAACCCAATTTGAGTAAGATCTATATGACAATTTGGATCTTATGGCAATTTATATCGATTTCATATGGGTAATTTGTATGGGGGCTAGGTCTGAACATGGACCGATTCTCACCAATTTCAATAGCGTTCATCCCATGGCTGATAAAAGCTTATATACCAAATTTAATCAAAATATATTCATATTTGCGACCTGCAGTTTGATTAAAAGCTTTACATGGACACACAGACGGACGGACGGACGGACGGACATTGTTAAATCAACTCAGAAAGTGATTCTGATTCGATCGGTATAATTAAAGATGGGTTTAGGTCAAATATTTTTGGTTGTTACAAACAGCAGCACAAAGTCATTATACCCAAACCACATAGTGGTACAGGGTATAAATAGTAGAAGCGAGCCCAAGGCGCACAAAGAGGATTTTGAAAAGCATTCCTACACCAATTGAAGATAAGAAATTTACGCCGGAAGAAGCGTTCGCCCTATTTTTGGATTTGAAATTGACCACAAATCAATATAAGGAATTGCGGAAGCGAACCAATGAATAGAATTGTGGGATTTTTCCAGAGTATCGAGATTTAGTTTCTGCCAAAAAAGAATGCTTACCTTCACAATCTGCTATTAGTGTCACTTCAACATCAGCAGAAATAAAATTGCAAGATCTCCTTGAACATACTGCAGAACGATTGCTAAATACGCTTGATACTGGTCATTTCAAAAAAAAATGGTAATGGCAGCATTACTTTAGTTTCCAAATGGGGATGTGATGGATCCTCTGGTCAGAAACAATACATGCAATTTAATGCCGAAAATTCATTAGATGCTAATTTATTTATGGTATCTTTCGTTCCATTGCGCTTAGAGCCGTATACTAGTAGAGCAACAGAAATTGATATATGGAAAAATGAAATTCCTTCTTCAACAAAGTATTGCAGACCAATAAAATTTGCATTCAAAAAGGAAACCATAGATGTTATAACTGAAGAAGTTCAAAAAACAAAAGATCAAATTAAGGAACTTCAACCAGTAATATTTAAATTTGATGACCAAGACATTGAAGTACATTTTAAAATGTGTCTTACAATGATTGATGGACAAGCTTTAACTGGAACAAAGTCAACGTCAAGCTGCATTATATGCCAAAAGACATCAAGTCAATTAAGCCAACCCCCGCCAGAAGACGATAGTTTTAAGGAAGCCTACGAATTTGGAATGTCCCCTCTTCATGCTAGAATACGTTTCATGGAGCATATTCTTTAATTGGGTAATGATTTCGAATTTGGTCCGTTAGGCGAAACAGTGAGAAAAAACAATGAAAATGTAGAAAAAAGAAAGCAAAAAAAAAAACAAATTCAACAAAAATATCTACAGCTGGGCCTCGTAATCGACGAACCAAAACAAGGGGAAGGAAACACAAATGATGGAAATACTGCAAGGGATTTTTTTCCGATACGGAAACTGCAGCATCTATCACAGGTATAGATCATGAATTAATAAGACAATTCAAAATCATATTACGAGTTCTAGCATGCAGCAGAAAGATAAATGCAAAAAAATTTGGAGAGTACGCCAATAAAACAGCTATACTTTATAATGAAAAATACTCTTGGAGATATATGCCATCCACAGTTCATAAAATTTTGTAACATGGGGAACAAATAACTAAAAACAATATGCTACCAATAGGAGATCTATCTGAAGAAGCGCAAGAAAAAAGGAACAAAGACTACAGATTCTTTCGCGAGCACAACATAAGGAAAATGTGCAGATGTTGTACTAATGAAGACCTTATCACTATTTTGTTGTGCACTTCAGATCCATATATGTCCAATATTCGTCAAAAATGGAAAACTACACACAGAAAACAGATTCGTTGTTGCAACTGAATTTATTGCCAACCGAATTTTCGTAGTCCCATATACTATCACAATATTCTGTTGTGATTGCTGAATTATATGACACATATTACCGTACAGTGGTAAAAACAATTGACATTATATATTAATTCGATTGTATGAACTATGATATTTAGTTGATACAATGGTATTCTTAATTTTAATTATTGGTTGTTACAACCATCGTGATTCTTACTAATACATATTATATATAAAAATCAAAATTTATAATTATTTATTTTCAGTATTTATTTTTGAATAATTTATACATTTTACATTAAAAGAGATAAGGCATGTATCATATGATAAAAAAAACAATTTGATAGTTATCCTTGACTTCACTATATAAACGGTTTTGAATTCAAATCGCCAATTTAAAGTTATATATTATTCTCATTTGCATATTGTCTGCTAAGATTTCTAAAAGAGTAAATATTATCACTACTAAATTTATATTATTATTAAAGCTGTATCCATTTATTAGATAATATTTATTTATTTTAAAGACATTCTATTCGAACGCATTTGATCTAGGCCATAACATGCACTTTTTTAACATATTTATATGGCTCTATCATAAAATGTTATTTAGCTAGCATAATTGTTTTTGCGGACGATAGTTTAATTACAAGTGAAAAAAAGTGATTTTGTGTCGTCGGTCGAAATTAAAAGGTATCTCGAAAACTCACTACTTAAACAATCGTATGATAATCTCCTCGCTATGATAATCGACTTTGCAACAACCACTGTCTTCGTGACATTCTAACTGAAAAAAGAAACAGTGATAAGCATCCTGGATGTGTTCAGATCATTTAATATATCTGGGAACTGTTCATGTGCCTAGTCTAAAACAAAAAATTGATTTTATTCGTTTGTACAACATTGCGATTAATCATACCTGTTTAAAAGCAGGTGTGCTGACGACAACTCGATAACAAGGTTTCAGGTTATATACATATGTCCTCACAAACATTTGTAGCGCTAATACAGGCGTTAGAGGAATTTTCATATACTTCACCGAAATAAAAGCCTGACTATGTTTTGTGTATCTGTACATGTGTATCTTTGACGCAGGGAAGGATAGTACGCTCTTGATTGGCAGATAAATTTTCTAAACTATAACCATAAATACCAGGAAAAACACATGCCATGGTGATTGGACAACACCATCAGGTTCCATAATAACGAGTATTTCTTGTATACTCTTCTATCATCTACTTTTAACAATAATTTAGCACTTTTTGACACGTTATAATTATAAATTATAAAATTAAATTATCACAATATATTTATTACTTTTTTTGTTATTTTATTTTATTTGACAAATGTCAAATTTAATCAACAATTCGGTCTGGCAAATTATATTCTTTTTTTGTTATTTACAACAGAAATTAAATTTCCTTTCGGTTAGAAATACCAAAAGAGGATACAAATTTGGGTTTCTTTTATTACAACCGAAAAACCGTTCTTAATAAAAATTTTATATATAGTACTGTAAACAATTATTTGTCATAATATCTGCTAAAACATTTTCGGTTTGAAATATGTTGGTATAACTGAATTAGTAGTTACATTCGCCAATAATTAGTATTAAAACATGTTATTCTTGGTTCTATTAGGTTGCCTCAATTAAATTAGTTTATAAATTTTCATAAAGACATTGATTGGTATACGTAACTAATATTGTTGTTTTAGATATCTTAATTTTAGATGTATTGTGATTAGACGATAGTTTTAATAGAACATCTATTTTATTTTTAAATATTCAAGAATTACAATAAAAGTTCTAATTATATTAACAAATTTTTCTAGTTGCAACTGAATTCCAACCAATCTTTTTTCTGTGTGTACCTCTATTGAATTAGACGAAGAAGCTAAACAACTTCTAGAAGTTGAAAATCAAGGCTATTTTGAAGAAATTTTTACTAAAATTGGTTGATTTAAAGTACTTTTTCATTACACTAACAATAAGTTACACTTTTTTTTATATAGTTAAAAAATTTTCTTGATTTAAAAATTTATATGTTTTGTAAATTTACAATAAAAATTGTTATATTTCATAAATTTACCATAAAAATTGATATAGAAATATTTAAAAAGACAATAAAAAAAAATTTAACTAAAGCAAAAACATACGAGTTTTTAATTGAAACTTCTCTATCTTGAACCAATATAAGGTAAATTTTACGTTCGCTGCTTAATAAATTATATTTTAACTCGGGATCTTTCAAAAAAAAAAAAAACCTTTGGACCTTGTGCACATTAGCACTAAAAAGTTTACGGGGGCCAAAGTTTGGCATTTTCTGAAAAAATTAACTTAAAAAGTTGTTAAAAAGTATTAGGTGTAAAATTAGCTGAAAAAATAAGACATTATATTAAAAAAAAACCTTTTTTTACCTTTTAACACTTCACTTTTGTACTAAAATTCAACTACAAATGAAAATGTATTTTAAACCCTCCGTAACTTTTTTTATTTTCGGTCGAAAATTACGTCTTATAGCAAAGCTTAAAGGCTAAAGTCTCACCTACCAAACAGAAAAAACCACATATCAAAATTCCAATCCAATCAAAAGTTATACATTTTTGACCGCCTTCTCGCCAAATGGTCCACTGTACGCCGAAAATTTAAGCTTAATTTGATGAGTCCAATTTCGATAAGAGAAAATATCTCCTTGGACATCGAGTGGAATGCGTTTGGGTGTTTTGTGGTATCGAACGAACCCCTGAACGGAAAATTTGTTGGTGGTAGTCATGAAGTCGTTAATCACTTTGTCAGATTAGTCAGAGACGATGGCAAAACTATGAACATGATTAAGGGTCGTTTTTTATTGGATTAAATGGAAATTTCCCAGTAGGTGTAGAACCCTCAAAATATATCACCAATTCCTTTTGAGTTTGGAATAACAACAATAACTGAAAAATATAGCTAAAATCATATTTTTTATTATTTTTACATTTTGATTGAAATTTAGGACCCTATTGAATCGGTTCTGATGATTTTAGACAACAACTTGCTCAGAATGTTATTGAGTCATTTTCATTATTATTTCCACAGACGGACAGACAGACATCGCTATCTCAAATGTGCTTATTATAAGGTTTTTTTTTAATAATTATAACAAACGGAATGACAAACATATAAATATATATCCTCTGCCCACTGCACAGAGTGGTAGATAGCAAATCTAACTGGACAAAATTAATAAATCGCGTTGCGTTCACTTTTCACTTAAGAATTATATAAAAAATTAATTCAAATACATATATAATGATTATATAAAATTTTTTTTTTTTTTTAAAGAAGGTTTTTTCAATAAAAGCAAAAACTAAAAGGATCCAATGTCAAGAAAAAAAAATTTTTTTGAAAATAAAAATTTGTTTCTTTAAAACATCCTATGTGATTATTTATTGCTATCTATACTAGTATTTAAGATCAACACAACTAAGATTCATCTACTATATAAAAATAAGTCGGGTTTTCCTTCCTGACGCTATAACTCCAGAACGCACGAACCGATTTCCACGGTTTTGCATTCGTTGGAAAGGTCTCGGGCTCCGTGAGGTTTATACCAAAGAAAATTCAGGAAACATTTCAACAGAAAAGCGGGAAAATCTTTTTTTACATACAGCGCCATTTCTGATACATAGCATGTACTACAAACCAATATTTTAAGTATATGGCGCCGGTGCGTGATACATTGTTTGACAGCTACTCATTGTTCTCTGCTCAGTTAATTTCATGTGACAAACCGGTATTGTGTTCACTGTGAAATTGTGAAAAAAAAAGTAAAAAAAATAAGTTATTCGTTTCCTAACATTTCAATTGGAAACCATCAAATCAATCACATGCAAGCCAGCAACAAGTGTATTCACAGAACTTAAGCGAAGAAAGACAAAATATAATAAGAGAAAATGCCCGATTGAGACAACGCGTGAGCACACGAAGATCATTGGCATCATACAATCGCTTGGCATTCCAATATGATCCCACTGCGAACTACAGTGATGATGAAAATTTAGATATTGGACCAATGACGACTATATGCCGATATTGTAATGCGTTAAAGTTCAAAAGAGAAACGGCTGGATTGTGCTGCGCAAGTGGAAAAGTCAAACTGGATCCATTACTTACACCACCACAGCCACTGAAACCATTGTTCGATGGAAGTGATCCCGATTCCAGCCATTTTCTTCAACACATCCTTGAATACAATAACTGCTTTCGCATGTCTTCCTTTGGAGCTAATATCATTCGAGAAGGCGGCTTCATGCCGACTTGCAAGGTAAAAGATACAACACACATAACCAATCACTCACACCCGTATTCTTCAACAAATGATTGTTTGCAATTACAGATACAAGGCCAAATATATCATTTGCATGGTTCAATGGTGCCAATACGAGATGAACCGCATCAATTTCTGCAAATATATTTCATTTCGTCGATGGTGGATCAGCTGAATGTGCGGTGCAATATACAGGGAACACAACAGTTAAAGAGACGAATTATTGAACAGTTGCAAGCATTTTTTCACGCTAATAATGCTGTGGTTAATATGTTCAAAACAGCATTGGAACGAATGCCATCGGATACGCACAAATTTGTCATAAGAGCGGATTGTACCCCAACAGGTGAACATGTGCGAAGATTCAATGCACCCACCGTTAATGATGTTGCTGCAATTATTATTGGCGATCCAACTAAATCGCGAGACATTGTCGTTCAGCGAAGAAGCAATATCATGCATCGTGTAAACGAGACACATCGTTTGTACGATGCGTTACAATATCCAATCATTTATTGGCAAGGGCAAGACGGATACGACATTACGTTGAAGATGGTCGATCCAATTACAGGTACAATATTCACACACTAATTATTGCTATTATTGCTATTATTGGTTTCCATTAACAAGTCATTTAATTTTGCATTTTCAGGCGTATCAACGAATAAAAATCTAAGCGCAATGAATTACTATGCGTATCGTATGATGATTCATACACATGAGGAGAATGTCATTCTGAAGTGCCGTCGGCTATTCCAGCAATTCGCTGTCGACATGTATGTCAAAGTCGAGACCGAACGTTTAGCGTTCATCCGATTCAATCAGGCAAAGCTACGATCTGAGGACCATATACACTTGCGTGATGCTGTTAATCCAGATGGTGATGTTCAGAATATTGGACGTCTACGATTCTCCCATCATCTTATATCGGAAGCCCACGCCACATGCACGAATACGCTCAAGACGCTATGACGTACGTGTGAAATTATGGATCTCCGGATTTATTTATTACGTTCACATGCAATCCGAAGTGGACGGAAATTGAACGTGAGTTGGAACCGGGCCAAAAACCGCAAAATCGCCATGACATAATCGCCAGAGTATTTCAGCAAAAACTTAAGGTTATGATGGATGTGCTTACTAAGTATCGAGTTTTTGGTGACACACGTTGTTATATGTACTCGGTGGAATGGCAGAAGCGTGGACTACCGCATGCTCATACCCTAATTTGGTTGCTGAACAAATTACATTCAAATGAAGTGGATGACATCATATCAGCTGAAATTCCTGATCCAGTCACTGATCTCCATCTACGCGACATTGTGACGACACAGATGGTGCATGGACCGTGCGTGCATTAAATCCATTATCGCCTTGCATGGCTGATGGAAAGTGCACAAAACGATATCCGCGACCGTTAGTTGCTGAAACAGTCACAGGGAACGATGGATATCCAGTTTATCGTCGGCGTTCAAAAGAAGATAATGGTCGAACTATCAAAGTTAAAGTTCAAAATCAAGAGATTGAGATCGGAAATTAATTCATTGTACCATATTGCCCGCTGCTATCACGAATTTTCGAAACACATGCAAACGTTGAGAGTTGTCATTCGGCCAAATCAATCAAATATTTGTGCAAGTACGTCACAAAAGGCATCGACATGCCTGTGTTTGGTATTGCGTCGGAAAATGCGAATGACGAAATCAGCAACTTCCAAATGGGCAGATACGTCAGTACTAATGAAGTACTGTGGCGATTATTCTCATTTAAAATTCATGAAAGATATCCCACAGTTGTACATTTAGCAGTGCATTTGGAAAATGGCCAAAGAGTTTACTTCACTGAGGCTAATGCGGCACAACGAGCTGAGAGACTACCATCGACAACATTGACTAGCTTCTTTGCAATGTGTGAAGCAGATCCATTCGCAGCGACGCTGATGTACGTTGAAATGCCCAAGTATTACACTTGGAATCAATCAGTTCCAGATTGGCAACAGGTGTTTTCCACTGATGCACTAGGTCGCATGTATACTGTTCATCCTAGAAATGACGAATGTTTTTATTTGCGACTGCTGTTGGTAAATGTACGTGGACCAAAATCATTTACGCATTTGAAAACTGTGAATGGCCACTAATGCCAAACATATCGAGAAGCATGTCAACTATTGGGTTTGCTGGAGAACGATTCTCATTGGGATTTAACACTTGTGGATTCAGTTGTTTCATCAAATGCGTACCAAATACGAACGCTGTTCGCAATTATCATCACCACATGTTTTCCTTCACAACCAATTCAGTTATGGAACAAATACAAAGACGACATATGTGAAGATATCTTGCATCGCTTGCGCATTCAAACGAATAATCCTGACATCCAAATAACCGATGAAATCTCCAATGAAGGATTGATTCTGATTGAGGATCAATGCTTGACTATTGCAAACAAGCTACTGATTGAAGTAGGAATGATTGCGCCAAATCGATCGATGCACGATGCATTCAACCAAGAATTAAATCGAGAGCTGCAATACAATGTTGATACAGTGCAGGAATTCGTTCGAAATAATGTGCCGTTGCTGAATGAACAGCAAAAACAAGTATACGAAACATTAATGCAAGCGGTGGGCAATAATACTGGTGGTCTATTCTTCCTGGACGCATCTGGAGGAACAGGGAAAACATTTGTCATTTCATTGATTTTGGCCACTATTCGATCAAGTTGTGACATAGCTTTGGCGTTAGCATCATCTGGAATTGCGGCGACTCTTCTAGATGGCGGTCGTACTGCACATTCTGCGCTTAAGTTGCCACTCAATTTAAACACAATTGATACTCCAACATGCAATATTTCCCGATCCAGTGCAATGGGAAAATTGTTGATGCAATGCAAGCTCATTGTTTGATGAGTGCACAATGGCACATAAGAAATCACTTGAAGCACTTAACTTCGCACTGAAGGATCTTCGGCGAAATATCAACATCTTTGGCGGCTTGATGATATTGTTGGCACGCGATTTCAGGGAGACGTTGCCAGTAATTCCCAGTGGATCGCCTGCAGATGAAATGAATGCTTGCCTGAAGGCATCACCTTTATGGAATAATGTAAAAACATTATCGCTAACCACTAATATGAGAGTTCAACTTCAAAATGATCAAAGTGCTGCACAATTTTCCAAACAATTGTTAGCTGTTGGAAATGGAAAAGTCCCAGTTGATGCGACATCTGGATTAATTACTCTTACCAACGACTTTTGTCGATTTGTAGACTCTCAATTAGCTCTTATTGAAAATGTTTTCCCAAACATTAGTGAGAATTATCAGAATTATGCTTGGTTAAGTCAACGAGCAATTCTTGCCGCAAAGAAAAATGATGTACACGCACTGAATTTCACCATTCAATCAAAAATTGTTGGCGATTTGGTGACATACAAATCCGTTGATTCCATAACAAATCCCGATGATGTAGTAAATTATCCAACGGAGTTTTTGAACTCTTTGGAGTTACCAGGATTTCCACCACATAACTTGCACCTCAAAGTAGGTACAGTTATTATGATATTGCGTAATTTGCATTCACCGCGACTTTGCAACGGTACTCGACTTTCGATAAAAAACTTATGCCGAATTTGATTGAGGCAACCATTATAAACGGTGGTGAAAATGTATGTATTCCTCGAATACCAATGATTCCGACTGATCTTCCGTTTGACTTCAAACGATTGCAATTTCCAGTTCGCCTTGCGTTTGCTATGACAATCAACAAGTCGCAAGGCTAATCGCTTAGTGTTTGCGGGATAAATTTAGAAAATCATTGTTTTTCACATGGGCAGTTATACGTTGCGCGTTCACGAGTTGGGAAACCATCCGCTTTGTTTGTGTTAACGTCAGACCAAAAAACAAAAAATGTGGTTTACCAAAGAGCACTTCAATGAAACGGATAATTTGCGGGCACGTATAACGCTTCGATTTAGTATTTACTTTGGATTCACTTTCAGTTACTTAGAGAAGTTCAACTAAATAACACTTCATTTTTGTAATCGAAATTAATTCATTACTGTTGTGAAAAAAAATTTTTCTTCATCTTTTAATCACCAAATGAAATGTTACATAAAACGAAGCCATCTGGTGGCGAAACGGAGTTCGCCGGGTTTGCTAGTGATTATTAAAATTATGAAGTGAGTTTTTACGTAAGGAGTCGGAGGTAATCATTTTTAATATTAAAATAATTTTAATATTTTTAATAAATATTTGATAATAATTGTTTTCTTTACTTGTTTTTGCTTTGATACATTAATAATTCAGATAATAACACATAAATACACATAAAGATTTTTATTAATTTTCATATGCATCGTTAACAGATTCTTCCTCCTCAAAAGCATCAACAGATAATAATTAAAGAAATTCTTTTGTTATCAAACCTCGAACTCGAAGGGGAGTGTGACGCAAACTTGCGATAAAAGGATCTGAAGAAATTAAGAGTCGATTGAAAAGATCTGTATTTGTGTCTTTTCTCGATGTTTTTCTCGTAAACAACTCTCTAAATTTCCTCGTGTCCTTATTTCTTGCTTCTTGAGCTTCTTCTGACAGCTGTGCTATAGGAAGAATGCAAGCCCTTATTATGTCTTTTCCATGAAAAAGGATTTTATGGATGCTAACAGGCATAATATACCATGGGTATTCTTTTAAGTATAAATATCGTGTGATAACAATAAAACTTTCAAAAGCATCTTCATCAGTAGGGTAACCACTACCTTAAGTTTCCAAAATAATACGAAACCGTTCAATTAATTCTTTATTGACACCAGTGATTTTTGAACTCTTTTCTGCCGCTCTAAAGAACCGTCTAGCAGTATTACCGTCATTCGTATTACCTCCTTGTTGTGTTGGCATGTCTACAAGCAACCCCATTTCATTTCGAAATCTATGTTGAATTTTTTTTTTTTTTTTCAGCCACTTTTGCTTCATTTTCCGATCCTCTAGCTTGCCAGGTCATTATAGGAAGTTTATATGTTATGTGTAATACACACTCCATAAGACGGATCCATGAATGTAGTGGAGACATTCCAAAGGTTAAAGATCGTTCATCGACAATTTTGTTTAAAATCACAGAAGGTTTACTTAGTTCACTCGGTTTTGCTCCACATATGAAACACATTTGAGAAGAAGAAGTTACAGATGATAGTGCAGTACAAATTTTACCGTCTATCATAGTAAATATAAAAGTAGACTCAACAAGAAAACTTTGTTCGCCATTTGTGATAAGAGTTGGAAACAAATCTCGAATTTCTTTCTGTACTAAATTAACTTCTTGAGAAATTAACTCAGTGGACTCTTTGGCAAAAACAAACTTGATTGGACGGCAGTACCTTGTAGAAGAAGGAGCAGGATTTTGCCATACAATTATTTTTCTTTGTGTAGAACTAAAATTCATTTCAATAAACTTTCATCTGTTTGGCCCTCCTCCAAAGAAAACTTCTGTTTATACTGCTTTTGCTGAGCCCCATCGCATCACCATTTTATCAAAATATTAAGACGATTTTCATCAGTTTTCAGATCATCAGTACCGAATAAAACCTCTTTTTGAGCCAAACAAAGCCTTTCAATAGTATGATTCACCAATGACTGGAGTGAACTTTTTGCATGCATCTCCGTGATTTCTGTTTCAGCTGGATAACATTTTTGTTTAGCTTATTGAACATTAGTGTAGGAGGCAAAAAGATTTTTGCATTTTGCGTTGACTTTCAGCCGAATAACATCGTATTGATGTTGCGACAAATTAGCATCAACCATTAAAGATAAGGCTTCATCGGGAGAAAGGCTCCCTAAAGGCACAGGCTCAGAGCTTAATCTCTTACAAATTTTTTCCACTTCCGTACCTTTACTTAATGAAGCTTCCGACAGATCTTTCACAAGTCTGGCTGAATCTCGCTTTCCCATTTTGCGAAACACTTGCTCACTAGCTTTAATAATTTCTCGATGGTCAGTTGTATCTAAAAGTCCTTGTATCTTTCTTTTTTCGATTTTTGACTACAGTCATCAAATTTTTTTGGTTTTTTTCCAGTTTTTTCACAACTTTTCGGATGCACACTTTCAGACAATACATACGGTGCATCAAGTCAAACTGAATTTGATGTTTAGAAACGGTCACGATGTCTTCCACTTTTTAACCATTTTTCGGCTAGTTTAAAACAAATAATATTTATATATGCCTTAAGATTTATTTTCACGTCTTCTGGTACATCCTGAAGACCATATCTAACCACTATAAATGTCAATAAGACGTCTTTGCGATGTATTTTGGGAGTTTTTACCCATTCTTCAAAAATTTCCTATCGCGAAAGAGTGGAGGTCATACTGGAAAAGTAAAAAAATGTATGGCGGTCGCAAAAATGCGAAAGATGTTTTCGATTTACCTTAAAGTGAACTCTTCAAAGATTAACACAAATAAAGTTTTACACCGGAACTATTCGGAATAAACAGTTTTAGCTGTACTTGAAAAAAGGAAATATTTTATTTTTTGCACTTTCTAAACTTCTCACAAAAAAAAATTTTTTTTTAATACTTACAATGTAAATAATTAAATGAAAATTTTAATATATTTTCTCGAAATATAGCTTAATAATAATAAAAAAAATCATGTGAGTCCGATCACAAGGGAGATGTGTAAACATCTAATAATTAAAGAAAACATCAACATCATTTATTCCAGTGCATAAAAAATAAGTCGATTATGCTGTTTTCTGAAATTCAATTGATGTTTTCTGAAATGCAATTGATGTTTTCTGAAATTCAATCGATGTTTTCTGAAATACAGTTAATGTTTTCAGCAATTCAAATGATGCTTTTTGAAATTCTATTGATGTTTTCTGAAATTCTAATTATGTTTTCTGAAATTCAAATGATGTTTTCTGAAATACAATTGATGTTTTCTTAAATTCAATTGAAGTTTTCTGAAACTCGAATGATGTTTTCTGAAATTATATTGATGTTTTCTGAAATTCTGTTTATGTTTTCTGAAATTCAATTGATGTTTTCTGAAACTCGAATGATGTTTTCTGAAATTATATTGATGTTTTCTGAAATTCTATTTATGTTTTCTGAAATTCAAATGATGTTTTCTGAAACTCGAATGATGTTTTCTGAAATTATATTGATATTTTCTGAAATTCTATTGATGCTTTCTGAAATTCAAATGATGTTTTCTGAAATTATATTGATGTTTTCTGAAATTCTATTTATGTTTTCTGAAATTCAAATGATGTTTTCTGAAATTATATTGATGGTTTCTGAAATACAATTGATGTTTTCTGAAATTCTATTGATGCTTTCTGAAATTCTATTTATGTTTTCTGAAATTCAAATGATGTTTTCTGAAATACAATTGATGTTTTCTGAAATACAATTGATGTTTTCTGAAATTCAATTGATGTTTTCTGAAACTCGAATGATGTTTTCTGAAAATATATTGATGTTTTCTGAAATTCTATTTACGTTTTCTGAAATTCAAATGATGTTTTCTGAAACTAGAATGATGTTTTCTGAAATTGTATTAATGTTTTCTGAAATTATATTGATGTTTTCTGAAATTCTATTTATGTTTTCTGAAATACAATTGATGTTTTCTGAAATTATATTGATGGTTTCTGAAATACAATTGATGTTTTCTGAAATTCTATTGATGCTTTCTGAAATTCTATTTATGTTTTCTGAAATTCAAATGATGTTTTCTGAAATACAATTGATGTTTTCTGAAATACAATTGATGTTTTCTGAAATTCTATTTATGTTTTCTGAAATTCAAATGATGTTTTCTGAAATTATATTGATGGTTTCTGAAATTCAATTGATGTTTTCTGAAATTCTATTGATGCTTTCTGAAATTCTATTTATGTTTTCTGAAATTCAAATGATGTTTTCTGAAATACAATTGATGTTTTCTGAAATACAATTGATGTTTTCTGAAATTCTATTTATGTTTTCTGAAATTCAAATGATGTTTTCTGAAATTATATTGATGTTTTCTGAAATTCTGTTTATGTTTTCTGAAATTCAAATGATGTTTTCTGAAACTCGAATGATGTTTTCTGAAATTATATTGATATTTTCTGAAATTCTATTGATGCTTTCTGGAATTCAATTGATGTTTTCTTAAATTATATTGATGTTGTCTGAAATTCTATTTATGTTTTCTGAAATTCAAATGATACGATTTTTTTGTATGAGTTTTTTTAATGCGGTCCCTAACCCTCGCACAAAAACAGGTTTGAGTGTATTTTTTTATGATACGATTTTCCTACGCTTTTCCTTACTTGGATGACGGTATTATATATTGCATTTTATATTAAGATGTCGTCATGTGTTAAATTGATTTATGATGTACAATGGAACTTAAAGCTATTATTAACTAATTAAATTTAATTAAAATTTCAACTAACAAAATTTATTTATATCCTAGTTATTGGAAAATATTCCAAATTTATATCAATTTAATGCTTAGTAAGAATCAATTTAATGCTTAATAGTAATAATTACTAAAAATGTTTATTAATGAAAGTTGTTAACATATAATTGTTTATATGGTCTGAGGCGTTGCCAACTAACTATATTGAAAAAAGTACGAACAAAGGCAACCATGTCAGTTAACACTGCTTTTGCATTATCTTTACTTGCATTCTATTATTACATCGTCATTCGTACGTAATAAAAACAGAAAAAAAGATTTCTTTAGAACTCAAATAAAACTTAAGAAAATACAGAAATATTTTGGTGGAATTCTACAAATCGTTGTGGTTTGTGAACAAAAACTTAATTATAGTTTATTGAGGAATAAAGTATTTACAAAAATACACATCAAAAATTCCACAAAATGCAGTCGGCTAGTAAAATAAATAATGTGTACACTATTTGACAAATAGTTGGTCAGGTAGTGTTCAAGAAAATGTTTAAAAAGAAAAAATGGTATCAAATATTTGGTCTATGGAGCTAATTTGAAAATTAAAAAAAGTGTTAAAAACACGATTTACTTAGGTTTGTCTCTCCTACCACAATGCCAATTTCGAATGCATTGGGTAATTGCCCATGAACAGTTTCTCTTGAAAATATTTTTTCACCAATACAATCATAAGTCACACAGCGTTATCTCCTTCAGCTCACACCGATATAAGTTACGCTGTTTTTGTGATTGTATTGTGAAATAGAAATTTACCCCCCTGCGCGTATAGATGTTTACACATCAAAAAAAATTATGACATTAAAATCACCGTAGCCTTTTTCATCATAAAGCAAAGTCACACAAAAAATACTCTTCTCTTTGAAATCTGAATGCACTTGTTGACAACAACTGACTTTAAGGCTTACTTTTTCCTAATCAGAGCTTAAAACAAAAAACAAAACATGAATTACAGTTACGTATTGTATTGAGAAGCTCATTAAATGATCGGAGGGAATGTTGCCAGACATTTTTTTTTTGTGATTTACCACAGTGTGCACTGGTGTGGAGGGTCTAAAAATTTATAAAGAAATTTACATAAACAAAAGTTGCATACATTTTAATCTGTAATTACGCTTTTTAAACATTATTTTTCCACATGCTGTCAATATGCACGTACGAGTATAGGTAAATCGACTAAGATATAGATCTAGCTCACATTGTTACCTTGAGCTCAAATCCATAATTCACTGTTTCTCAAAGTTTTGTCGGTATATTCTTAAAACTTTTTTGGAGAAAAAGTGTTACAGATATTTGTTGAACAATACAGAGCGGCCTTTTTGTCTACGACTAGTTCTCAATATGAATTGTACCGAAAATTTCAATAGAGATCGCCCTTGATCCGACGAAACCTTATGCTGAAAAGAACAAAAATCGCTGGTTTAAGGTCTCTGTCAGATATAAGAATCCAATACACTGAATTTTTAAAAATAACCAAAAATCTCTGTGTTGGAATCTTTTCCGTTGAACGATGGATATCGAACCATGTTTTGAAAAACCCCAACAGCGTAAACTGCTGTTTTGATTTCTTTTTTATATGCAGAAGACCTGAACTCAAGGCAAAGTTTTAAAAATGGCAAACCTTAAAATCCATCGAACCGTTTCAGTTGATTTTTCCTTTCATGGAAATCAAAACCATCTGTTTTGTGACGGTGATCTTTTTTTGCTCTGCACTGTAACAAAAGAATTTCTGTTACAAGCAGAATAAGAAAGAAAAAAAAATCATGTGAGTCCGATCACAAGAGAGATGTGTAAACATATAATAATTAAAGAAAACATCAACATCATATTTTCCAGTGCATAAAAAATAAGTCGATTATGCTGTTTTCTGAAATTCAATTGATGTTTTCTGAAATGCAGTTGATGTTTTATGAAATTCAAATGATGTTTTCTGAAATACAATTAATGTTCTCAGCAATTCAAATAATGCTTTTTGAAATTCAATTGATGTTTTCTGAAATTCTAATTATGTTTTCTGAAATTCAAATGATGTTTTCTGAAATACAATTGATGTTTTCTGAAATTCTATTGATGTTTTCTGAAATTCAATTGATGTTTTCTGAAACTCGAATGATGTTTTCTGAAATTATATTGATGTTTTCTGAAATTCTATTTATGTTTTCTGAAATTCAAATGATGTTTTCTGAAACTCGAATAATGTTTTCTGAAATTATATTGATGTTTTCTGAAATTCTATTTATGTTTTCTGAAATTCAATTGATGTTTTCTGAAATACAATTGATGTTTTCTGAAATTCTATTTATATTTTCTGAAATTCAAATGATATTTTCTGAAATACAATTGATATTTTCTGAAATACAATTGATGTTTTCTGAAATTCTATTGATGTTTTCTGAAATTCAATTGATGTTTTCTGAAACTCGAATGATGTTTTCTGAAATTATATTGATGTTTTCTGAAATTCTATTTATGTTTTCTGAAATTCAAATGATGTTTTCTGAAATTCGAATGATGTTTTCTGAAATTATATTGATGTTTTCTGAAATTCTATTGATGTTTTCTGAAATTCAATTGATGTTTTCTGAAATTCAATTGATGTATTCTGAATCTCGAATGATGTTTTCTAAAATTATATTGATGTTTTCTGAAATTCTATTGATGCTTTCTGAAATTCAATTGATGTTTTCTGAAACTCGAATGATGTTTTCTGAAATTATATTGATGTTTTCTGAAATTCTATTTATGTTTTCTGAAATTCAATTGATGTATTCTGAATCTCGAATGATGTTTTCTAAAATTATATTGATGTTTTCTGAAATTCTATTGATGCTTTCTGAAATTCAATTGATGTTTTCTGAAACTCGAATGATGTTTTCTGAAATTATATTGATGTTTTCTGAAATTCTATTTATGTTTTCTGAAATTCAAATGATGTTTTCTGAAATTCTATTTATGTTTTCTGAAATTCTATTTACCACGCCTAACCGCCATCTGGGGCCTTATGGGACCCTTAGAAGCCACTGCCTGTACGCCAGCCACTTTACCGCCCTCGTACACCTCCAATCGCCCCTTCAGCCGTTCGTTCTCGGCGATTAAATTAAAGAGCAGTTGCTCATATACGCCAGCATGCCCCATAACCGCCTTGGCCAACCGCGCATCAACGCCATCAGCCATTACCAGCTCCAACAAATCGGCGCTTACCTCCTTCATTCTACCAACCATGCCAGCTTCACGTACTGGCCGGGCCGTAATACGGTCACGCGTCTTTCTACTGGTGGCAGCAGACGCCTTGTCGCTGATTACAGCTTCAGCAGCCCCATCCACCAACTCCTCAGCACCAGCAACAGCAACACCAGCAGCAGCACCAGCAGCACCAGCAGCAACAACAGCAGCAGGACGCCTAAATCTAGGCGAAGCCGGCTTCTTCGGAGAACCAAATTTGACCCTCTTAATTTCTTCGTCCATCTCCGTGCTCGACAACTCGCTCTCCGTGTGACGGAGCAGACTACCACCCGCCGGGGGTGCACCAGTACCACACCCATCGGTAGTCGCCATGTCCGAAGCGTCACCTTTCGGCTTCACGGCCCGCTTTCTGGGCGGCGGCGGCATCTCACAACTTAACTACTAAGTACTAACCTTGAGAAACTGCTACAGAAGGACGGACGTTGACGGAAGGACGGACACGTCAACGGAAGTACGGAAACTTCAGTGGAAGGACGGACACATCAACGGAAGGACGGAACGTCGACGAAAGTACTGACTCCTTACCGGAAGGACAGACACGTCCACGGAAGGACAGACACGTCCGCGGAAGGACGGACACACCGACGGAAGGACGGACAAAAATTCTTTTAATAAATCGAACGAACAATCAGTACTGTTGCGTATACTTAATAGTTTATAAAAGTTGTTATGTATGTACGCAACCCGCTCACCACAGTACTACTACTAACTATGACGGAAGTTAGCAGAGTCTCACACCGGTTACACCCGAGACACCAACCGGAAACGAACTTAGCCGAAACACAAACCGGAAATGGACGACCCGAAACCGGAAGTTGGAAACCGGAAACGGAAACCGGAAATAGAATTTAGTTTCACTACTCGCCGCTAGAGTCAATATTGGCGCTAGTGTATATCTTCTATACGTCACCGTCTCTAACCACACTTTTGGCCGGAGATTTTTGAGACACCGATTTTACAAATGTTCAGCGGAGCACCCAAACAAATAAATCTCAAGGTTAATATAAAGTCACTGTCTTAATTATTTTCACAATATTCACTCTATCACTATCGATCAACCGCACTTGTTAAAAACACAACCGTTCTATTCAACTGCTAAACACCGAATGAAAGACAGTTGGAAAATGTTTAGAAAAGAACATATCATAATTTTTCACCAATACAATCATAAGTCACACAGCGTTATCTACTTCAGCTCACACCGATATGAGTTACGCTGTTTTTGTGATTGTATTGTGAAATAGAAATTTACCCCCCTGCGCGTATAGATGTTTACACATCAAAAAAAATAATAACCTTGATCTTGGAATTATTTTCAAGTTCAAGTATGTACCTATAAACAACACCTTATATGGTATTTTTTTGGCAAACTGATTTATGTGTTTTTTTCTCTTCATTGGTTGTATGAAAGCATGAACACATTCATATGCAATCATGCTGGTCAAACCACGTATTTTCTTGTATTGATCTCAATTGCTCTCATAGTCATATATGAGTGTGAGTGTTATAAATACTAGAGACTATTATGAATGCATATGAATGTTCTCATTGAATTTGTGGTGATTTTGTTTGTTTAATAAACAGGTTTTTATCTGTAGAGATAATGAATGAAGGAAAAAGATTAGCTTAAATAAAAAGTCATTTGATAATTAAGGGGGAGTTGAAGTTTTGTTTTTGAATGAACAGGTTGAGGAAAAACCCTCTTAATAATTTAAAATGTAGTATTTTAGTGTTTAAGAAAGAAATTAAAATTAAGTGAAGCGTTGAAATAAGTTTAAAGTATAAAAATTAAAAACAAATTAAAATTTAAGAAAATTAGTGTAAAAGTTAAATTAAAACAAATAAAATAAAAGTAAAGTTAAGTTTAATAAATTAAAAAAAAAAGAGACTAATGTTAAGAAAAGAAACGAATGTTTAGAAAATAAATAATTGAAACATAAAATAAAATTAAAACGGAGTTGAATTTTGAACGTTGAAAAGAACAGGTTGAGGAAAAACCTTAATTAAAAATTAAAAATGTAGTCTTAAAATTAAAAAAAAAAAAAATATATTTATAATTTAAAATAAGTAAAGTTTAAAATAAATTTTATAAGTAAAGTTAAGTGGATAATAAAAGTAAAGTTAAAAAAAAAATAAAGCTTTACGAAAGTTTGAAATAACCATTAAAATAAAGACCCAAGAAAACTATAGAACTAAAAATTAAAGAAATAAGAAAAGACATAAAAGAAAGTATGTAAATTTAAAATAAATGAACCTAGATGTATTGAATAAAATAAATTAATTAATGAAAATAATGTAAAGTAAAACAAATTTATTTAAAACTTGCCGATACAAACAGATTGGGGGATGGTGATAAAGCCCAATATATTAAAAATTTTGGCACAACTATATGTTCTACAACTATTTCATCGTTGTCAGCCTTCCCCAAAGTAAAAAAAAAAGAGAGAAAAGCGTATTGCGAGACACAACCACGGCGTCCAGCGACAGCAGCAATAAGGCGGTAATTTTTATTTAATTTCTTCCAAAAAAAAAAAAAAAAATATTTGTCCAAATTAAAATTTTTGGGAAATATAAATATTTTCTAAGTTTAAAAGTTTTATTAAATTTAAAAATTTTACTAAATTAATAAAATTTTGCTATAAATAAAATTTTTCTATATATAAAATTTTTCTAAATGTGAAAATTTTCTAAATACAAAATTTTTCTAAATATAAAATTAGCTAAATCTAAAATTTTTCTAAATGTAAATTTAAAATTAAAATGTTTCGTAAACATAAATTTAAACTAAAATTTTTCCAAATATAAATTTAAAATTAAAATTTTTCGTATATATGAATTGATATTAAAATTTTTCTAAATTCAAAAATTTTCCTAAATTTAAAATTTCCTAAATTTAAAATTTTCCTAAATTTAAAATTTCCCTAAATTTAAAATTTCCCTAAATTTAAAATTTCCCTAAATTTAAAATTTTGCTAAAACAAATTTTGATAAAATTTAAAATTCTTCTAAAATTAAAATTAAGCTAAATTTAAAAATTTTCCTAAAAATTTAAAATGTTTCTAAAATTAAAATGTTTGCTAGAATTAATTTAAAAATTAAATAACCTTAAAATGCAGGTCAAATAAAAATTTTATATATAAAACCAATGTAGAAAACCAAACCAAACCAAACTCTTATTATTGCAGTGGGTTACCTCCAATTAAGATGGAGTCGAGGTAACATGGTTGGGAGGGCAAAAGGGGCAGAACACCTCGTCCCCAATCCCAAGGTAAGTATGGCCATCCATTCATTTAGCGTCCGTTTGTTTTGACAGTTGTTTTTTTTTTAAATCGCACGTGAAAATCTGTAGTGCGGTTTCCCTGGGCCTGAGCAAGACCCCACTCATCCGGCGAGCTAGGCCCCTACGCCAGCACGTGCGACCAGCAAAGGCTCAGGGAAACGGAAGCGGATCTTCCACCCCAACCGTACCATTACAATGCGTACACTAAATTTAAATCAAAATAACTTAATTTTTTAGATTAACATTGATGCACTGGCATTAAGGTAGATGGACGGCTTCGAAAGTGATTCTAAGTGGAGTTCATTACATGAAACATTTTAAAACATCACTTGTTAGATTTGCTAAAACTATTTTTAAACTGACATGTAATTCCATCCTACATCAATATAAATAAACAAAAATCTAAAGACTTAACCCGCCCCCCTACTTGACCTTTGGCAATAGAAAGTGTTTACAGCACGTAATGCGGATAATAATGATGGTGAACGTGGTGGTGCTTGTTGCAATATAAATACATTTATTATATTACCACTTCATTCAGTTCCGAAACACACTACCATAGTACAACACGAACAAAAACCCACTACTTGCAATGTAAACTATGTTTAACTTGAATAAAATAAATATTGTTGGTATTAAGGTTGTGGTTGCCTTAGAAAAACTAAAAGGATAGATTAGTTAAGAAAAAAGAAATCTTATGGAAAAAGAGATTTCTGCAGCATGTTTTTATAAAATGACAAAGTATATTTAATACTTCACTTGTATTTTATACAAACATATCACTTAACAATCTTTTTATAAAATGTGTTCGTTTTTTCAAATGTTTATCTTTTTTTGGTTTTTTTTTTTTTTTTTTTTATTGTCAAAAGTCAAAAGTCTTATTTCAAAAAACCATTTTTGTTGTGATTGGTTTTATAAACGCTAGTTTGCGTTTTATTTTTTGTTCTTTAAATCACTCGATACCAATATTGCCAACATAATATGTACTCTTAATACAATAGAGGATTTATTTTTAATGAAACTGGCAAAATTAATTTTTCGTAGGATATACAATAAACTACTGCACAATTCAACATTTTCTGCAAAAATGTCATTCTCAAAAATTTCATGCATTGCTATGTCATGTCAACTCAAGCAAGGTGTTATGCCATGTCATGCCAACTCAAACCTACTGTCTTAGCATGTTATTGCAACTTAGCTAAGCTGTTGTACGTTGTTGTGGTCAATACCATGTCTTTTAATGTTTTTTCTGCAGCATGTTCACAGCTTCGCATGAAAATATGGATTATTCTTTAAAATTTTTCAATAAAGATCCTAAATCAAATCAAATAAGTAATTGAATAAAAAATTTTCAAATTGAAAAAAAAACTTTTATTTCGAAATTAAACTTTATTTTTATAATCCATATAAAACAAACAAAACATTTTAAATCCAACTAATGACATATAAAAAAAATATTTTTCGGTTTTTAATTTTTTCCAATAAAAGGTTTACGGTTATTTTTCTGCTTTATTCATCATTTGAATTCATAAAGTCACATATACATATTTTGAAAAATATATACAAACCAAATTTGAGAAAAAAAACTTTGCAACATTTTGTATATTGATAGATTTAAGTGAAAATCGGGAAGCAGCTTTATATGGGGGCTATGACAAAGAATTGCCATATGGGCATTATTTTTAGAAAATGATAAATGGATGTAATAAACACACACAGCCCAATTTGACCGAGATCTATATGATAATTTGGATCTTATGGCAATTTAAGCCGATTTCATAGGGGTCATTTGGATGGGGACTACGTCTGAACATAGACCGAATTTCACCAGTTTCAATAGCTCTCATCGTATGGCCGACAAAAGCTTATATACCAAATTCCACTAAAATATTTTCATACTTGCGACCTTTAGTTTGATTAAAAGATTTACATGGACACACAGACGGATGTGTCACATGTGTCGCATGTGTTGACATGTTAATTTTCCATGTTCATGTGTGCAAAATCACTTTAAAAACAATGCATAGATTTGATTTGAATTTATTCGACAGTGTCTATTAGGGTGATCGATTATTCGACGTTTTGCTAAAACCGGTTTTCGGTTTTTCCGAATAGTTAAAATTTGAAAAAAAACCGGGTTCGGTTTTGCAAAAGTGAAAAAAACCGGTCACCCGGTTTTTTCCGAATATTGTAGAATAATATTTCAACCTTAAAAATTAAAAACAACGTTTTTTTTTATCACATAAAACAATTTATTTAAACAAAAACAATTCAGGGAACTCTTAAAAAAAATGAGATCAAATATTTCATTAATATATTTTTTTAAATAATTATTTCTAATTAATTATTTCTTTTGAAATAATCTTTTAAAAATAAAATGCAGTTTAAATGTTTTGGTGTATATCGATTTCTTTCTTTTGTTTTAATAAAACTTGACATTGAAAACGATCTTTCACTTAGTGTGCTAGTAGGACAAACAGTTAACAGAGCATTGAGTAACTTTTCAAGCTTATCAGATCTCTTATGGCAATTGTCCAAATATAAAAAATCTTCTAAAATGCTTTGTTGATTATTTATTGAAGAAGAATTTTTTGGTTTTTGAATATTTTTAATGGAATTATTCAATTCATGTTCCAAATTGTATTCGGAATCATCACTTTCCTGCTCATCATTTAAATCAGAGGTAGTGTCTTCCATATCGTTAAATAAACGATAATATATTTGGGAAGCAAATTCTATTGCCTCACTTTTTGTCGAATATTTAAGGAATGTATCGCTAATAGGAAAGTTTGCAGTGCTTAAATATAATACCAACGTGTTTAGAACTTTGATACGTCTTTCGCTTATACGTTTTTTTAAGCATTCAAGCAATTCTTGTGACAAAGGGTTTTGAATCTTAGAAACGTTTCTAAACAAAAATTGAAAAATGCCTTCAGCTTCTACCAAGGTTGTCGAATTTTTAGACAATTCATTTATAGCAATTTTTAACGGCTTTAGAGTATTATTAAGCTCTGACAGCGTTGTTATTTCATTTTCACTAAATGGTGTTAGCCCTAGGTCTAAAAGAGCATGATTTACACATTTATGAATTTTTAAAAATTGTGAAATCATTTTTACCATAGAATTCCATCTATGCTTTACGTCATGTATAAGCTTAAGCTCTCTCTTCTCCTGTGTTTTAACATAAACTTGAAGTTTTTTTTGTTTGTCGGAAGATTTGTTAAACATCTTTACGCATTTTCTTATGCGATCTATAAGAGTTCTTACGTTCACATTTAAACAGACATTTTGTAATGTTAATTTAATAAAATTTTCTGGATCGTCTTCTTCAAAGTCAGATTCATTAGAACTTGAATCATCTTCTATATTATAATCTTTCTTTGAATAAATTGTGTCAACAACACAAAGATGAATTGCATGGTTAATGCAAAGTTGAGATTCGGCCTCCATATTCTGCCCGTATTTTTGCATCACTGCAGCACCATCATGTGTTGATGCGACAATATCATGTTGAATATTAATTGAAAACTCAGTCAACTTTTTTTTAATAATTTGTTCTAAGTTATATGCATTTGCTTTAACTTTAATTTCTTCTAATCCAAGATTATATATTTCAAATGATTTCCTTTCAGGATTATAGTGTCGTATAGTCACATTTACATATTTTAAATATGATATGTCTGACCACTCATCAACGACAATGGAAAATCTTCCATTGCTTTCTTTTATCTGAATTACTTTATTTTTCAATTCTTGTTGTTTCATAAGATAAAACTGATCAATTCTTTCCCATATTGTTGATTCTGCTGGCATATTGTAGTTTTTTGAATGTAAATATGCTAGTGCTACGCGGGATTTTTTCAACGCCCTTACAGACATCCCATCTTCAGCCACACAGCGAGCTAATATTTCGCCTATGGACTCATTTTTAGAGACATATTTTAATAAAGTATTATCTGGGGTTAATTTAAAAACACTTGGAGTGCAATCAATTTCTTCTTGTTGTACTTTTGAAGTTATGGTAATTTTATGGACGCATTTGGTATGATTTAGCAGTGAAGATGTTGAAGAGCCTTTGCAACTCAATATTTTAGGACACTTAAGGCATCTGGCCTTTTCTTTTCCTTGACGTTCAAAATACTTCCAAACTTCAGACGACATCTGCACAAAAACAGAATAATTAACACTTGAGTTGAAATAAAAAATAAATAACATTACTTGCAATTATCTTCTTTAAGTTAATTTAAAACTGAAAAAAGTTGTAAACATGTTTTTTACTTCAATTAGAATCTTGGCTTTTTTTTAAACAGCTGTTGTTTTAAGGTTGCCAGATGAATAAAAAATAAACGAGTGTTTACATTACACTTAAAAAATTTATAGAAATGATAATATAATAGATTATTTAATAAATTATCATATATTAAAGCTAAAAAGTAATATAAAAAAACCGGGTATTCGACAACAAAAAACCGGGTTATTCGACATTCGAAATATGAGCAAATTCAAAAAACCGAAACCGGCAATGCAAAAAAACCGGTTTCGGCCGGTTTTAAAAAACCGGGTCGATCACCCTAGTGTCTATATATGTCATTGTCAAACATGTATGAGCGGCATAGCATGAATTAACACTTGCATGATGTGACACATGTCGCATGTTGTATAGTTCAACAATTGCAGGTCTTTAGTGTCTATATATGTCATTGTCAAACATGTATGAGCGGCATAGCATGAATTAACACTTGCATGATGTGACACATGTCGCATGTTGTATAGTTCAACAATTGCAGGTCTTTAGTGTCTATATATGTCATTGTCAAACATGTATGAGCGGCATAGCATGAATTAACACTTGCATGATGTGACACATGTCGCATGTTGTATAGTTCAACAATTGCAGGTCTTTAGTGTCTATATATGTCATTGTCAAACATGTATGAGCGGCATAGCATGAATTAACACTTGCATGATGTGACACATGTCGCATGTTGTATAGTTCAACAATTGCAGGTCTTTAATATACAAACAATGAAATGCTGATTTCCATGCCTGTTATTAAGTATAACTAAAATTTTAATTTGACTGTTGATTTTATTGCAATTAATAACTTATTCATTAACTAACCCATTGATATAAACATTTGCGATGTTTAAAGTATCAGAACGTATGATTAATATAAGTTGTTAGTATGTTTATCAAGTATGCGTCCTCCGATTTGTAGTCTTCATCACCAGCGCACAGTGGCTGAAAATGATTTTTCATTGGCCAAAATTCTATAACTTTTGAACCGATTAAAATATTATTGTAATTTTGTTTTAATGTATAGATTTTTAGTCAAGCTTGAGTCAGTTTTAATTTCATTAAAATTGATTGAGTACTTTTTAAAAAATTCTTTTAGCGTGAAATATGGGTTTTTATTTTTTTTTGATTTATTAAAAAAATGTCATATTTGGATTTTAATAATAATTACAAACGTTTTTTGTAATAATGGAATTTTTTTTAATGTTTACACTCAAATTTTTTGCTGATTTTTTTACACTCAAAGAATGTTTATACTTAAAAAAACGTTAGTAATATTATCTAGTCTTGCTATTACTACAGAAAAATTTATAATTTTTTGCTGTCAAATTTGTTAGTTTTAGCAAAATAAGTCTGCTGAACATTAGCGCAATGATTCTGATTTTGATATGTAAACAAGGGTTTTTATTTTTTGAATCTTTCTTGTTTATTAAAATATTTCATACATATGTATGTGCGTAAAAAAATTTGATCCTGAAGAACCGAAATCCAAATCATAACTTATTTTTAGTATATGTTCCATAAGTCGCATTCTTGCAGGTAGTGGTGATAATCAAAATTCATATGCATCGATATTATCTAATGATTTTGCCGAGACTTGGTTTAATTGGCTTGATGTTGCTTGGCATATAATGCAGCTGGATGCAGCCTTTGTGTTAGTCAAAGCCTGGCCTACTTTTCCATCTATCATTTTCGGCATTAATTGGTAGCTTCATTCAATTTGCTGCCCATTTAACTGTAATTGTAATGGCTGTAGTGTTGCAATTTGGGCCTTGATATCACTAACTTCTCTGTTAATGACATCATTAGTTTCTTGTTTGAATTCAAATTTAATTGGCCTACAGTATTTCGTAGAAGATGGTGTCTCATTTTTCCATATATCTTTTGTTTACGTTGTCCCTGTCGCAGGCTTTGAATCTTCCAAAATCTTTTTCAATCGCAATGGTACAAATGACACCATGTACATTAGGGTGGCCCTTAATGAAAAAAGTGTGAAATATGCGAATAGCAAAAAAACTGAGAAATACAAAGTTTTGAGCCAATCAAAAAAATTTAGTCGTGCCTCAACGCGATTGAAAATTTCAAGTGTGTTTATATGGGGAAAATATGATTTTTTTTTTCAGATTTTACGAAAATTTCGTTCTATACTTTAACTTTTCCGAAAAGTTGTTATATAATTCGGGAACAGTATTAAATTATCCTTTCAAAAAGCTATAAAACTTTAAAATCGAACAAAACCTCGCCAAGAAATAGCAAACCCCTTTCGTGCTAAAAAAAAAACTAGCTCATGAAATTTGATTCCATTTTTTTCAACTTTGAGAAATTGATTAAAGCCATAATTTCTTTTTGGTTTCTATACTTATAAGTACTCAGATATGAAGTATTCTTTTATTATCACGTTGTTAACCTATTGTGCATTGAGACCGAAAATGGGAAATTTTTTTGATAAAATTTTGAAAACTCCTTTTTAAAGTTTTAAAAAATTTTTATAAACAAAATTTAAAAAATTGGATCTAAAACTTTAAGATTTTGTTAAATGCATGCTACAGATTAACTGTGTGAATTTTTGAAGTAAATCCTTATGCCAGAATTTTTTTGACAAGGATATTATTTTTGCGGATTTCAAGAAAAATGGGATTTTAGAAAAATATTCTGTAAATGTACTATTTCTAAAAGCTTTGTATCAAAAATTCATCACTTTGCTACTTTTTAATGTTATATTTTATCTCAATAGCCTAGAGTTTCGGAAAAAAATAATATGACCCCATTAAACCTTTTGGAATTGAGGTCACATATGACCCCAACCAAATAAAAAACAATTTATTCCAAAAATTCAAATATTTTGCAAGTGCTGTTGAATTTTTAGATGCGATGCTTAATATATAATAGCCAAATGTGTAGAACTTCCGCTCCTAAAATTTGGGATAAATCCGAGAACGTTAACCCATTATTTGCCAAGGCCAGCTTTGGATTTTAAGATATTTTTAAATAAAAACTAGCTGAACCCGGTGTGCTTCGCTACCCCTAATCGTTATAAAATAAAATAAAATAAAAAAAATATTTATACATTAACAAAATATTATTTATTCAATTTAGAACTAATTATTGCACTAACAACTTTATATAGTTAAGGACTTAATAGAAGTTATTATGGATTTTAATTTTTCTAAAAAGAGCGTTGTACCGCCCAGTTTTCTTGTAGTACTATTTCTATTAATTTCAATACGATATATACCTAATATCATCGCCGTAGGTTAAAAAATGACCGAGATATGACGATTTTAAATTTTGGTTTATATGGACGGGACCACGCCCCTTTCCCCACTAACAATTTTATATAGTTAAGGACTTATTATATCCTTCTGTGAAAATTTCATGACGATCCTTCCAGTAGTTGAGAAGATTTTACGATTTTTTATTTTTCTAAAAAGGGGCGTGGTCCCGCCCACTTTTCTTCTGGTATGTATTTCTATTCATTCAATACCATATGTACCAAAATGACCGCCGTAGGTCAAAAACTTCCCGAGATATGACGATTTCAAATTTTGGGTTATATTGGCGTGGCACCGCCCCTTTGTCCAATCAAAAATTTATATAGCCTATGATTCCTTCCAGAGCCACAGTAACACGCTGTAAAAATTTCAGGAAGATCGGTTGAGGGGTTTGGCCTCCTATAAAGCACAAAAAATGTATGGCTACCTACCTGTAGATAAAAAGTGGATAAAACTTTAGGTAAATACATGTTACAAAAAAAGTATTATGTATAGCAAACATTGTTAGTGGTATAAGTAAGTATCTGAATTAAAAAAAGGGGGCGGTGAAGTGGGCGTGGTTCATAGTTATATGGCGACGTTAACAGTATTAAGAGCAATATACTTACCAAATAAAATAAAAATCCGTTGGAAGGAACAAATTTGTACAGAGAACAAAAAGTTTAAAACTTTCAAACAAAATTTGGCGTGAAAAGGGGCGTGAAAGGGAGTATAATGGAGTATAATGTGTATACAATTTGAAGTAAATCTGTTAAAAACTATATGGGAGCAATTACATAATTTTAAAAAAGTGGGCGTAAAAGTGGGCGTGGTCGAAAAAAGTAGCCTATTAATCATGCCAGAGCCACATTTAAATGCTGTGAAAATTTCAGGAAGATCGGTCTAGAGGTTTGGTCTCCTATAAGGTACAATCAAACAAACAAATAAACAAACACACATTCCATTTTATATATGGGGGGTTTCATGTCAAGTGCACCATCTTTTGAAACCGATGTCTTCCGATCGGGATGAAATTTGCACCAAGGTTAGTCCTATTGGATAGTAGTTTAGACACAATTTTTCAATAAGATCGGTCCAGATCTCTCTGAGTTAGAAGGGATCAAATTTGACATTTTGGCCAAACAGGTGTTTCTTCTCATCCATGTAACTTATTACCTATTGTTCTCAGAAAATTTTCTCCCAAATAGTTTAGATAGCTATTTATTCAATATTTCGAAAAAAAAATACGTTAAAAAAAAAAAAAATTTTGACTTTTTTTTTGCTAAATTAAAGCATTTTTTGCCTTTTTTTTCAAAAAGTGCATTTTTTTTTTTTTTTATTTTTTCATAAGAAAGCTTAGGATTTTTCCTTTAAGCGCTTTTTGGTGGCTTAGTGGGATGTGAGTGGGATATCTATCAAAATAAATGTTTTGTAACTCAAGACAACGGTTTTTCAATTTTTCACAAATGCACTATTTTGAATTTTTTCCTATTTGTGTGTAAAACCTTACAAATAAAACTTATACTGAGAAACTAGACAAATTAACCTTTCCGAAGGTATGTAATGAGGCCAAAACATTGCGTTTTGGTAGAAAGCAGCGGAACTCAAACAGTATGCGTTTGCATTTACCATGAAAATGTTAAACTGATGTTGAAGAAAATCAACTTAAAGTATTTAACAGATGATTCGGCAGAAGATTTACATGATTACCGCGATTGCCTTAAATTGACTATGTGTCCTAATGCAACAACTTCTTGCCACTTAGGTGAATGTACCAATGGCCCGAAAACCACATTCATCAAAGAAAATTTAATCAACTCTTTAGATCGAGAATATATAGAGGAGGTCAAATTTGATTCTTGGATTCAGACTGACAGATGCACATTGAAAACAATCATTTTAAATGTGGATGATTTTGTGGAAGAAATGTGTACAGGATTGCTAAACTTGAGAAACCATGACTTTTTAGTCAAAGAGCAATGGTCATTTTTCAAGGATTTGAAGATACATTTGAAGTCTGGTGAATTCGTTATTTCGTATGATTTCTCAGAAATCTATAAATATGTTCTTCAGGATGTCATACAAGCATTCCACTTCAATAACGACCAAGCAACTATATTCACAGTAGTTATTTACAACATGAAAGATGAAAAACTGGAACACAAAAGTATGGTAATCATATCCGACGATTTAAAACATGATACCGTTACAGTTTATGAGTACCAGAAGAGAATACTAAAATTTCTAAAATCGAAATTTACAGTAAAGAAGGTATACTACGTTTCGGACGGAGCTCGTCAACATTTTAAAAACAAAAGTAGCTTGGCAAATCTTATGGCCCATGAAAAAGATTTTGGAATGCCAGCTGAGTGGCATTTTCATCCTACTGCTCATGGTAAAGGAGCATGTGATGGTATTGGAGCATTAAAATGGTATTAAAAGAAATGCAGCGAAGTATAGCCTCCAGTGCTCTCATCAAGATCGCATCTTAGATGCGACTGCTTTATTCCATTGGGCAAAGAGTTATTGTAAAGAAACTAAAATAGTTTTTAGTAGCAAAGAGGATCATCAGGAAACATTGAAAACACTGAAGAGCAGATTCGATGCTGCTGTAACAATCGATGGCACCGCTCAATACCATGCTTTTATACCGCTTGTCGATGGAAGAGTCAAGTTGAAAAAGTTTTCTGCCTCTATTCAATGCGATTTCTTTCCAAAGACAACAAATAAACCAGCAGCGAAATCAACAGCTGAACATAGTAACGTCAAGAAAGGATTGACAAAAAACGCAGTAAATAAAGGCGACAAAAAAGCTGGATGAAAGAGTGGGTATTTAAAAATTTACAAGACTTAAATACTTCATCAGCTACAATAAATTAAGTATAAAAATAGTTATGATATAAATGGATCTAATGCAATTAAGATTAAATTTTAATAAATTATTTATCTTTTTATTTTAAATATTATTATTATTATACATTAATTTAATTATTATTAAAAATAAATAAAAAATAATTTTTCAACATTTCTATAGAAAAAAAGCGATTTTTTTCCGGAGGTTAACATATTCTGGGTATTACAGTATCGAGGGTATAAAATTTTAGTTAGGTATGTTATATACCTTCGGAAAGGTTAATTTGTCTAGTTTCTCAGTGTAAGTTTTATTTGTAAGGTTTTAGACACAAATAGGAAAAAATTCAAAATAGTGCATTTGTGAAAAATTGAAAAACCGTTGTCTTGAGTTACAAAACATTTTTTTTGATAGATATCCCACTCCCATCCCACTAAGCGACCATACAACTCTGAACTCTGCAAATATGCTTACGACAATTACTTCTCCTTTGATGCCTCAAAATGCTGTCCTACCATCTTTTAATAAAGCATCATCGATACTTACTACTGATAATATACAATCTTTTACAAATACTGCTCCCTTGATGTCTAAAACTGCAATGCTACCATCTTTAAATAATACGTCCTTGACGCCTACAACTGCTATTCCACCATCTTTAACTAATGAAGAGGCGTTACCGAAACAACTAAAAGTAATACCGCCAAAAAAATCTATTTTTATTTCGCGTCTTTCTTCGGATACCTCCACTGATGACATTAACTATTATATAAACTCTAAACTAAGTTATAAAGCTGATGTTATGATATATAAATTTTCCTATTCCGTACCAAGAAGGATTACATCTTTTAAAATAACCGTTCCGTTCGATCTTTATGAGCAAATCGTTAACCCTGGTTTCTGGTCTGTGAATACTTTAGTTCGTGAATATGAATTTAAAGATAATCCACGGAGAAACAACATTGCTGAGCTTCCGCCCCGACATCAAATAAATGAAAATACGAATTTCAACATTAATTCAAAAAACTAGATTCTTTACCCGTTGAACGACTAATCATTATGTATCAGAATGTTCGTGGTTTAAATACTAAAATGTCTAATCTACTAGTTAACAGTTATGATTTTAATTTTCATGTTATCATCTTTACCGAGACATGGCTGAAAGATAATGTTTTTAATTCTGAGTTACTATGTAACAATTATCAAATATATAGATATAACAGAAACGATCGTAATGGTGGAGGTGTTTTAATTGCTGTTTCATGCCTGTTTGCTTCCGAATCTCTTCAATCTGAATCTTCTCCAAATATTGAGTTTGTCAGTGTAATGATAAAGCTTAATTATAAAATCATTTTCATAACCTGTTCGTATATACCTCCTAATTCTCCAGAAGAAATATATCTTGAACACGTTCAGGCCATCAAATCAGTTGCTCAACGTGCTAAACCTGAGGATTTAATTTTTGTTGTTGGAGATTTTAATTTGCCATCTATAATATGGAAAAATTCGCCTGATGCTCCGGATTTTATTCCAATCAAATCTAATAACTGTGATGATTTAATATTGAATGAGATAGTTGATCTTAGTCTTTACCAGATGAATGGCATATTTAATGAATACGGTAAACTGCTAGATCTGGTATTTACAAATAATCCGGAAGATTGTATAATATCTCGCTCTGATCCTATCACCTTGCCGGAAGATCGCTTTCATCCAACTATTGAAATTAGCTGTGTTTTGCCTACTTTTGGTGGATCCAATATTCGTATTAATAAAGATAAAGTTTTTTGTTTTAAACAAACCAACTGTAGCAAATTGATTGGTCTAATTTCTAACACTAACTGGAATGATTTGTTGTGCCATACTTGTATTGATTTAATGGTGGAGGTCTTTTATAGAACTATGCATTCTTTTATGGATGAATGCATCCCAAAGCGTTCTGTCTACAAACGAACTGGCCCGCCTTGGAACTCAAAACAACTATCAAGATTAAAAAATTTGAAGAACAAGTATTATAAAAAGTATAAAATTTTTGGTTCTCTTGTATTTTTTGAAAAATACTCCATTCATCGTGCCGAATATAATATTCTTAACAATTATTTATACAAAAACTATCTAAACAAAATGAAGGAAGATTTCAATCGTGATCCTAAAGCATTTTACAACTTTGTTAATTCAAAAAGAAAAACTACTGGTTATCCATCTGTAATGAAATTTAACGATATTGAATCTAGTGATGATACTATAATAAGTAACATGTTTGCAGACTTTTTTGCTAGTACATATTCTGTTGCTCAATATTGTTCCAACAGCTATTCATATCCAATAAACACAAATTAAGCTATATTTTTTCCCCTAATCGATAAGGCAGAACTTGTCAGTAGCCTGAAGAAACTTAAAGTTTCATTTACTCATGGACCTGATGGAGTACCTAGTTCTATACTCAATTATTGTGCTACTTCCTTGGCAACACCACTGACTCTCTTGTTTAATGCGTCAATAAAAAACGGTTATTTTCCAAAATTTTGGAGAACTTCTTACATCATTCCATTATTTAAATCTGGAAATAGATCGGATGTTTCTAATTACCGTGGTATTGCTAAACTTAGTGCAATCCCTAAGCTTTTCGAGAAATTTATTACAGATTTTTTGTGCTATCACTCATCGTCAATTTTGTCACCATTTCAACACGGATTTCGGAAAGGATGCTCTACCGTTACAAACGTGCTTCATTTTACGACAATAATTAATGATGGTTTTGTCAAGAAAAAACAAACAGATGCAGTATACACCGATTTTAGTAAGGCTTTCGATAAAGTAGACCATAACCTTCTACTGATCAAATTGGATTTATTAGGTTTATCACCATTAAGCCTTAAATGGATAAAATCATATCTTTCTGATAGAACACAACGTGTAATTTATAATAATATGTCATCTAAAGATATTACTGTGACTTCTGGTGTTCCTCAAGGCAGCCATCTTGGACCAATTCTTTTCTCCCTTTTCATCAATGATCTTCCAAAAGTGATAAATTTTTGTAACGTTTTAATGTACGCTGATGATGTTAAAATTTTTTTAAGTTACTGTCAACATAATGATCATATTCATCTTCAATCAGATCTCAACAATTTCTTTTCGTGGTGTAACCGTAAGCTAATGGAACTGAATTTGAAAAAATTTAAATGTATGCGTTTTTCTAGAAATGATGTTTTTCCTGCTAACTACTTTTTGGGCGGATATCAGCTTGAACTTGTTGATACTTTTCTGGATTTAGGGATTCTACTTGATCCTAAATTAAACTTTGTATCTCACGTCACCATGACAGTTAATAAAGCTAGAGGTACACTCGCCTTTATTAAAAGATGGGCAAAAGAATTTATTGATCCTTACATAACCAAACAACTTTTTACATCTCTTGTAAGACCTATTTTAGAATATGTGTCAATAATATGGGATCCCTTCTATAACATTCATATTCAACGAATCGAGTCTGTACAGAAACATTTTCTACTCTTTTGCTTACGTGGCTTACCTTGGAATTCTGCAATTAATCTACCTTCATACGTTGATCGACTTAAATTAATAAAATTACCTACTTTGGAAAGCCGTAGGACTATGCTAAAAGTAACATTTATGATCAACCTAATTAATGGTGAAATCTGTTCTGACTTTCTTGTCAACAATATAACTTTTAATGTTCCTCAACGAGTATCACGCCAATTCCAACCACACTTTGTTAAATCTTTTCATACCAACTATGCTCTAGCTGATCCTTTTAGAAGAATTTGTTGTGTTTATAATAATCTTTATCAATTAATTGATTTTTCGTTGAACACTGATGTAATTAAGCATAATATCATTATTTTCTTAAATTTCTAACTATTTGTTTTTATTTTTAAATCATTTAATTGTTTCAATATATGTACATATGTAATTATATCATTTATACAGGTCTGTAAGGATTTATTCCATTGACCTAATAAATAAATAAATAAAAAAAAAAAGCTCTTAAAGGAAAAATCCTAAGCTTTCTTATGAAAAAAAATGCCCATTTTGAAAAAAGGCAAAAAATGCTTTAATTTAGCAAAAAAAAAAGTCTACAAATTTTTTTTTTTTTTAAGTATTTTTTTCCGAAATATTGAAGAAATAGCTATCTAAACTGTTTGGGAGAAAATTTTCTAAGAACAATAGGTAATAAGTTACATGGATGAGAAAAAACACCTGTTTGGCCAAAATGTCAAATTTTGATCCCCTCTAACTCAGAGAGATCTGGACCGATATTGTTACAAAATTGTGTCTAAACTACTATCCAATAGGACTAACCTTGGTGCAAATTTCATCCCGATCGGAAGACATCGGTTTCAAAAGTTGGTGCACTTGACATGAAATCCGCCATATATATTACCGAAAACGAGTTTTTCTGTTAAACTCGATGAAACCACTATTTAGAATTTAAGATAAATAATTCGGTTTAATTAATTTTTATTTGAATTTTTTGAATAAATTGTCTTTTATTAGCTTGAGGTCATATGTGATCCCAATTACAAAAGGGTTATTGGAATATTTGAATACAAAGTATTTAGCTACAAATGGCGTTAAAATTGTTAAAATCGGTGACAAAAAAAAAAAATTGGACTTTTGGCCAATGAAATCAAAATTTCAGCCGCAGTGCGTTGTCTGCGTAGCAGAAAGGTTGGAAACCCTTATTACCTGGAATTCTTATTAACAGTATTGCCAGCATGCGATAAAAAATAACAAGACGCGATACCCCAATTCTTATGCCAGATTCGAATTTAGCGCACCCAGATTAGTTAAAAAACATGCTTCGTTTCTGCAGTCATTTTTTTTTTTTTAATTTTTAGATCAGTGTTATTTACTTAAACCTTACATGTAATTTTGCCGAATAATGTAGTGAGAAGTCATCAATGATTCTTGAGTTATAGCTGAAGAACTAGACAATTTTAAAAGGTCATTAAATAAAGTTTGGACTGAGAGCGTCAAATCTTTTGGAGGTTTTACTACACTGGCCTAGTCCTTTCACCATGCCTTGGAACTTCAACAAGCCAACCCCTCCTCCCTTACACAATGGCCATAGCACTGTGTTATTATATCAAATTATGTTTGTGAAAAAACATTTTCATAATATCATATACTATATATACCATATATACTAGGGCGGGTTGATTTGTAGGGAGGCAAAAAAATCGCTCAAGTGACAAGGATCAAAATAAGAAACTTTGCCCAAGGAACCATACCTCTAAAACGAATTCTGATGTCCCGACTTTTTACCTGTCTGTCCGTCTGTCTCTCTGCCATGGGGCAACCCCATTCCCCCTCATGCAATTGATCTGAAACTTGCCCATAGTCTACAGATTAATTTTATGGTAGTCACGCAGAGTCCCGCATAATCACGTAGTGATCTAAAAGTTATTTACCCTCATCCCATCGATCTTTTTGAATAACATAACATAATCAAGGCGTACGTATACGTATGTGTGTTAATTTTAATATTAAATCAAACATAGTCAGCCCAATTCTAAGCAAAAAATGATGATTTTTTAAATGTTTGTATGGGGAACCCCCAGGGGCTATGTCACTGGCATGGGTGGGTCGGCCCTCCAAAGTTGAGGGTCTAAATAGCGGTTTCATTGAGTTTAACAGTAAAACTCGTTTTCGGTTATTTTTATTTAAAAATATCTTAAAATCCAAAGCTGGCCTTGGCAAATAATGGGTTAGCGTTCTTGAATTTACCTCAAATTTTAGAAGCGGAAGTTCTACACATTTGGCTATTATATTTTAAGCATCGCATCTAAAAATTCAACAGCACTTACAAAATATTCGAATTTTTTGAATAAATTGTTTTTTATTTGGTTGGGGTCATATGTGACCCCAATTCCAAAAGGTTTAATGGGGTCATAATATTTTTTTCCGAAACCCTAGGATATTAAGATAAAATATAACATTTAAAAGTAGCAAAGTGATGAATTTTTGATACAAAGTATTTAGAAAGTGTACATTTACAGAATATTTTTCTAAAATCCCATTTTTCTCGAAATCCGCAAAAATAATATCCTTGGCATAAGGATTTACTTCAAAAATTCACACAGTTAATCTGTAGCATGCATTTAGCAAAATCTTAAAGTTTTAGATCCAATTTTTTAAATTTTGTTTAAAAAAATTTTTTAAAACTTGAAAAAGCAGTTTTCAAAATTTTATCAAAAAATTTCCCATTTTCGGTTTCAATGCACAATAGGTTAACAACGTGATAATAAAAGAATACTTCATATCTGAGTACTTATAAGTATAGAGACCAAAAAGGAATTATGGCTTTAATTAATTTCTCAAAGTTGAAAAAAATGGCATCAAATTTAATGACATAGTTTTTTTTTTTAGCCCAAAAGTGGTCTGGGGCATTTGCTATTTCTTGGCGAGGTTTTATTCGATTTTTAAGTTTTATAGCTTTTTGAAAGGATAATTTGTTCCCGAATTATATAAGAACTTGTCGGAAAAGGTAAAGATTAGAACGATATTTTCGTAAAATGTGAAAAAAAAAAGTCATATTTACCCCTTATAAACACAATTGAAATTTTCAATCGCGTTGAGGCACGACCAAATGTTTTTTGATTGGCCCAAAACTTTGTATTTCTCAGTTTTTTTCGCTATTCGCATATTTCTAGGGGGTGAGACCGAGAGTTTGAACACTTTTTTTATTAAGGGCCACCTTAATACACCATATATGAAGCGGATGATATAGATACATCTGAAACTGCATTTACAGTTTTCTCATATCGCTATATCGCGTCCTTTTAAAAGAATTATATCTTTCTCAGCGTATAATACCGTTATCGGTTTCAAATGACAGATGCTTGACATTCTATTTAGAAAAGTAAATATGTTGGTTAATGAAAATTTCTAATACGAAGAAGTGTAATGTTGCACTCTCTTACTTGGTGCGACATAAATGTTTATTCCATTATAGCTTTCCATCTGTCTTATAGCGATTCCAGTTGTTTTAAATTAAATATTTTCAAAAGATATATTTTCTTTTAATTACCTTAAAGTTTTTCTTTTTTTTTTTTTGCCGTCTTTACATATAAATCCTTAAAGTTATAAAGTTTGCATTTAATTAGCTTTTATATTAAGTGCAACTAAAACTATTAATTTCTTGTTTTTGCAACTTTATAGTTTACTAGTTTATTTTGTTTTTTTTTTTTTTTTTTTTTTTTTTGCTGCCAGTGTGTCTTTGTAATAGAAAAACTTGTAGTGGTTTTAATTTATTTTTAATCCTTAGTTTCCTAGCAATAGACAACGGACCAACACAGTTGATGTAGATGATGTTGATTCCTTGTTGTTTCATAATTAAAAGTCATGCTATATTTTGTTTTGAAAGGCTGAATAAGAAAGTTAAAAAGAAAAGTACATGGTGAAGACAAATTGTAAAACTCATTTGTCATATTCAGTTAACAGTTACTGCGATTACAAAAATAACAACTATTGATTAGACTCTGCTTACTATTCATTGCGTAAATAGTAACGAAGTTATTCTTTGAGTTAATTAAATTTCTATTTACCAATTGAATTTGAAGAATCATCATCAAGAACTATTGAGGATTTCTCATTTTTTTCTTCAACAAAATTGTAGCTAAGGCTTAAACACACACACACATACATATATGTATATATTAATATATACATGTAAAAAAATAGAATACAAAATATTGATGTATCTTTGATTTAATATTAAAAATGTCACTCATAAGGAAACATCTCTTCTATTCTACTAATAAATAATAACACAAGGGAACAAAATTGAACTTTTTTTGTGTTGATTTGAAATTTATAGCAAATTTTTACTAATTTGAGGTCGCTGATTTCAAATCTGCACTTGGTTTTTTTCTATCAGCTCGACTTTTCGAGATATACCGTTATGTTCAAAAATAAGGCACTTCCGCTACATATATTGGAATAACTTGAAAACGGTTCACCATATTAAATTAAAAAAAAATCCGGAACTCGCAAACAATATTCTCTTAAAGCCGTGCTTACTTTGTTTTTAAATTTTCCAAGTAGTTTCAGAGATATCGTTCAAGTTTTGAAAAAAAAATTAAAATTTTTAAAAAAAAAAACATTTTTTTTGTTCTTTAAAAATTCCTAAAAAATAAAAATGGGACAAAAATCACAGTTTTGGTCTACAAACAGTTAGTTAAATATATTTCGAATAAAATGAGCTTTATTTCATTGCAATCGGTGCACAACTTTTGATTTTGTTCACGATTTACTGAATTGATATAAATCGCGATTTCCATACAAAAATAACATTTTCTAATGTGTAAGTGTTTGTATGTAATAAGTTAGTTTTTTATGATTCTAAGAATTAAAAAAATTAAGTAATAAAAAAAGATTATTTCATTTTTATGGTCAGCTATACTTTTTAATTTAACACAAAAAGAGAATTTTAAAGAAAAATAAAAAATTTTAATACACAAATATTACAATGTAATTACAACTCATCGAAAAATTTTCTTTTATAAGATTTTCTTAAATAACCTTGTTTAGAGGGATTTGTTTTAATGCTCCAGCAATAGTCCGCCATCATATGCTTATCCCAGTGACCCTGGTACCGCTCCTCTATAGTGCGGATATCTTGATGGAAACGTTCACCTTGTTCTTCACTGAAGTCTCCAAGATTTTCAGGGAAACAATCCAAATGACTGTGTCGGTAGTGCACCTTAATGCTCATATTACAACCAAGCTGCTTGAAATGTGACAACATGTTATCCACGTGGTCCGAATAGTGCTCACCCTTTTTGTTTCCCAGGAAATTGCGCACTATCCAAACAAATTCATTCCAAGCATTTCTTTCAATATCTGTCATGGAATTACTAAAATTTTCATCACTGATTAATTTTTTGATTTGAGGGCCATCAAAAATGCCAGCTTTCAGTTTCTCCGAACTCAAATTGTTGAACTTTTTACTGATATATCTAAAACAATCACCGTCCTTGTTGAGAGCTTTGACAAATTGTTTCATAAGTCTTAGCTTGATATGGAGAGGTGGCAGTATTATGCGATCCCTGGGCACAAGTGGTTGATTAACTATATTGTGGTTTCCTGGAACCATAGCTTCCCTCGAAGGCCAGTCTTTCTTACTCCAGTGTTCAGATCTGGCTCTGCTATCCCATAAACAAATGAAACACGGATATTTTGTGTAGCCACCTTGTTGGCCTAGAAGAAAATTCACCATTTTTAGATCCACACAAATTAGCCAGCGGTGTTCGTTGTACTTTATTTTATTTATAACTGAGGCAATTGTAGAATATTCTTCTTTAGCTTTAGTTGAATGTGCAATGGGCAACGAACCCAATTTATTACCGTTATGCAGAAGTACACATTTTAGGCTGCGTTTAGAAGAATCTATAAATAGTCGCCAGTCATTTGGATCATACTCCTCTAATCCCATCGCTGTTACTAAACCAGGAACATCTGAACAATAAACAAATTCATCGTCTTCGGAAAAGAATGGAAGTAAGTTTTTTTCTCTGTTACGGTAGTATGAAATTGTTGTTCCTTGGGTTAACAGATTTTTTTGCTTTAATCGAGAAGCAAGAATTTCAGATGCTTTTTTAGAAAGTCCAAGGTCTCTCACTAAATCACTAAGCTCCTCCTGATTAAATTGCTCGCGTTCAGAAGAAATATCTAAATGCAAGTCATCTGATCCAAATTCAGAAATTGGTGAAGGAACATTTTGTCGTAAGTCGTGGAAATTGTGTGTAGATGTAGATGGTTGTGGTTCTGAATCCTCACTAGAGTACAGGGCTGGTTGGGTAATAGACAACACGTTAGGATAAATCCATTTAGACCGGTTTGTTTTATTAATGCCTGTTATGTTGACAGCGCAAAAATAACAATCATCATAATGATTCGAAGGTTCCCGCCAGATCATTGGTGTTTTATACTTGAAGTGGGTCCGTTGCTTGTTTGCCCATAACCTTAAATACTCTACACAGTTTTTACATACAGTATTAGGAATCCAGTACTTGTCACGGGTTTCCATGGTAAATCCGAAGTAGTCAAAATAAATTTTTTTAATAAAATCTGACACACTTTTTCTATTTTTTATAAACGTGTATTCGCCACATATGTTACAAAAATAGTTGGGATTGATTTTACAGGTGTTTCTTGACGTAGCCATTGCACAATTTTGAAGTATATATCAAAGTAACACAATTTTCAATAAATAACACACGGGAACAAAATTGAACTTTTTTGTGTTGACTGATTAAATGTTCAATGTAAAATGATTTATATTTTTTGTCGTTATACTTTTCGCTTTCGTAAACACTTGTTGAATGAGAAAAATTGGTTGAATGAACCCATATAAATACTTAGTAGTTTTTTACTGAAGTACCAAAAAAAATTATATCCACAATTTTATTGACAGTCACTTATGAATGAACACATGTGTTCAGGGGAATTCCTTTAAAAAATCATCCGTTACCAACGGTAAACCACACATCAATAAAAACAAGTGGACTTTTCTTTTTTCTCTTTAATTGACTGTGAACTGACTAGGTGTCATAAAGGGACAATAAAATTTATAGGCGTTATGAGTTTGCTACCGCAACCATAAAAATGAAATAATCTTTTTTTATTACTTAATTTTTTTAATTCTTAGAATCATAAAAAACTAACTTATTACATACAAACACTTACACATTAGAAAATGTTATTTTTGTATGGAAATCGCGATTTATATCAATTCAGTAAATCGTGAACAAAATCAAAAGTTGTGCACCGATTGCAATGAAATAAAGCTCATTTTATTCGAAATATATTTAGCTAACTGTTTGTAGACCAAAACTGTGATTTTTGTCCCATTTTTATTTTTTAGGAATTTTTAAAGAACAAAAAAAATGTTTTTTTTAAAAAAATTTTAATTTTTTTTTCAAAACTTGAACGATATCTCTAAAACTACTTGGAAAATTTAAAAACAAAGTAAGCACGGCTTTAAGAGAATATTGTTTGCGAGTTTCGGATTTTTTTTTAATTTAATATGGTGAACCGTTTTCAAGTTATTCCAATATATGTAGCGGAAGTGCCTTAATTTTGAACATAACGGTATATCTCGAAAAGTCGAGCTGATAGAAAAAAACCAAGGGCAGATTTGGATTCAGCGTCCCAAATAACCTTAAAAACAATATTCAGTTCTTAATCAACAGAACCATTGTTCCCTTGTGTAATCATTCGTTATGTTATTCAAAAAATTGTTAAACAAGGGGAGTAAATTAAAAAAAAATTAATTAAATTAAAAGTAGTCTACTTGATTACCTGAAGCAATTTGCTCGAGAATGAAATGCAAACAAACATCAAGATATTTTAAAAAAGTACACTAAATAAACTAGCCAGAATGGCTAATTTAGATAAGATAAGGAAGGCTCTACGCACTGCGACCAGTTTAATCTTTTGTTCAGCCCATGGTTGTCCTAAAGATTAAGGCTTCTTATGAAGCCAATTACCCTATTTGGCATTTGGATACAGTGTATCCTCCAAGTGCAAGGATTCTCTTGCCACTTAGTCTTGGACATTCACAGAGAATGTGTTCTGCTGTTTCCAACTCCTGCTCGCAGAACCTACATGTGTCTATAGCAGATTGCCCTGTCTTTCTGAGATGATATCAAAGGACGCAGTGTACTGTAAAGGATACCGGCAAGGTCCTTAAGTCCTTTTTATCAAGGGTAATTAGTCTTCCCGATTGAACACTGGATGGAGTTATGAATCGCTGAGCCTGCCGTTGACCTGGACTTTTGTCCCAATGCTCGGCAATTTGTGATTTTCTCCACTCCCTCACTTTTTCTTTTTTGTATCCCACTGGAACACCACAGAAAGTTCCGAGCCGATGAAAGGACGACGGGCCCCTCGATTGGTTAGGCAATCGGCCCTTTCGTTCCCCACATGTCCTATTTGTCCCGGAATCCAACATAGAGTTAGTTTGTTGCATCTACCTAATTCGTTTGGCCCTTCGATGCACTCCAAGACCAGTTTAAAAGTCACGCTGTAGGCCATTATTGCCTTTAGTGCAGCCTGACTGTCGGATAGTATATAAATGAGTGCCGTTTTTGTCTTTCTTCTGAGACATTCAGTGACGCATATATAAATAGCGAAGACCTCCGCTTGGAAAATCGATGGATATTTACCCACGGGTGCGGCACGCTGAAAATTGGGACCAAATATGCCCGCGCCCGTGTCCCCATTTGATTGTCTTGAGCCATCTGTAAACCACACATGAGAAACTTGCTCCGGTTCTCAGGTCCTTCTGGTCCGTGCGCTCCGTTCCAATATCATGGTTTCAAATTCCCTGATGAATATCTTTTTTGGTAGCAGTCTGCCCGTGACTCTCGCCACCTGGTCGTGAATGAAGAGCCTTGCGACTCTTATGTGACCCTTTAGGTCAGCCTCCTTCATGCTACCTTCATGGCTAGTTTATATTGTTGGTCATTATTTTCAAAAAAAAAAAAAAAAAAGTACATTCTTAGTACAAATATAAGACGGATACATATTAAGTTGTGGGTTAAATGAATTCACTATATGATAAAAAAAAATTAAAAATTTTCTGCACTATTTTACACTATGAGGACAGGGATTAATAAACTTGTGTTATTGTTTTTAACTAATTTCTGAGACGATTTAGCGATTTAAACCTCGCAATCACACTAAAGGTCGCAAGTATAAATTTATGTTTTTTTGAATATTTCCATTTCTCGGCCTTAGGATGAACGCTACTGAAATTAGTGTAATAACACTGGTCTACAAATTTAAAAAAAAAAAAAAATTTAAATTGACTGCAGAAACGAAACACGTTTTTTAAATAATCTGGATGCGCTGAATCTGGCATAAAAATTGGGATGTCACGTCTTGTTAATTTTTTATCGCATGCTAGCAATACTGTAAAACAGTCAGTACTGACACTATAATTTCACAATTATTAATTTGACAGAAGCCCACATTCATTCTAAATTTTCATAAAAGTAGCGTTTAAGCATGTCAGGGAGATCGCCTGCTACTGATTCATATTTCGTTCGAAAAAAAAGGATGTGTAACATCAGAATCAATAAAATATGCATATTTACATTATTTTGGTTTTGCTGTCAGAAAATTGGACAAACCGTGGACCCGACAATGTTTTGCAATAGTTGCAGAACTGTTTTATACAAGTGGACAAATGGCAAGAAGATCTATTTCGATTTTTCAATTCCAGCACTTTGGAGAGAGTCAAGTAACCACCAAACCGATTGTTACTTCTGTTTAGCAAAAGTTGCTGAATTCAAAATGAAAAATCGAAAAAATGTTACATACGCGAATGTCCCATCGGTTTCCAAACCAGTTCAAAATCCACCAAATGATCAATTACCAGTCATTCACAGTGCTACGAGCAGTGAGTCCGAAACATTTTTCACCAGCAGTGGTAGTTTGTATGAGGCTGATGATGAACGTCATTTAGTGACTCAAGCTGAGCTGAATGATCTAATTCGGGATATACAGTTAACGAAGCAAGACGCAGAATTACTAGCTTCATGCATGCAGCAGTGGGAACATCTTGCAGTTGGGACAAAAGTAACAATGTATAGAGATAGAAGCTTGGAATTGGCTGCATATTTTGAAAAGAAATACTCTATTTTATACTGTACTGATATTGATGGTTTATTTCCAAAAATTAAGCGGCCATATGACAAAACTGAATGGAGATTATTTATTGATGGCTCTAAGTAAAGTTTAAAGGCTCTTCTTTTGTATAATGGGAACTAAAAACCATCCATACCAATTGCTCATGCTATTAATAAAGGGTGATCCATTTCGAGGTTCCCTACATTAAAAAAAAAAAACACAGAAAATTCAAATTTAATGGGGAATGTTTATTATCATTTGAAAGAACATTCTTTGACATTTGTGGTATTGAAGATTATGTCTATCAAATGTTGGCCGCGGCTACGTCTCAGATGGTCCATCCGTTGAGACGAATTTTCGATCACTCGTTCGAGCATTTCAACTGGTAACTGGCAAACAACACGCGTGATGTTTTGCTCCAAGGCCTGAATCGAAGCGGGATTGTGCGCATAAACTTTAGACTTTACATATCCCCACAGGAAAAAGTCTAATGGTGTGATATCACACGATCTTGGTGGCCAATCGACCGGCCCAAAACGTCAAATTATCTGCTCACCGTAGTGTTCTCTCAATGAATCCATTGATTGATGCGCTGTGTGGGAAGTGGCGCCGTCTTGTTGAAACCAAATGCCGCCTAGATCACGAGCTTCAATTTCAGGCATCAAATAGTCGGTTATCATGGCACGATAACGGTCACCATTGACGGATACGTTCTCACCGGCATCATTTTTGAAGAAATATGGACCGATGATTCCACCGGCCCACAAACCACACCAAACCGTTGTTTTTTCTGGATGAAGTGGCAGCTCTTGAATCTCTTCAGGTTGCTCTTCGTCCCAAATGCGGCAATTTTAATTGTTTACATACCCATTGAGTCAGATTCTGTTGACCACAAGTTGAGCGAAGTGCACGAAACACATTCTTCACATAACGTGAATTTTCGTAATAAAGTTGAACGATTTGTAAACGTTATTCAGGCGTAAGTCTTTCCATGATGAAATGCCAAACAATACTAAACAAAAATAACATGACAGCATGACACGACTCACACGTGATATGTCAAAAAAAGGCTATTGAAAAAAGTATCTCTACTTGGATCATCCGTTACAAAGGAAAATTACGAATCAAAAACTGAAATTTTGACATTACTCAAATACAACGATCATAAATTACAGATCTGTGGCGACCTTAAGGTGTGTGATTTAAATTTCTTTGTATATATAGTATAGACCATCGTAGATAACGGAAAATTATCTGTTTCAGGCAGAGTTCAGAAAAAAACACACACTGAATAAAAAACTCGTACATATATGTAAACAAACATAACTTATACCAACACACACATATTTTTATTTTCATATCAATTATGTGCGTTTCTAAATTTTCTACGGTGCCCAACACAACCATGACTGTGTTCGTTTTAATATTTCGTTATTTACACGAACATTTTTGTATCACGTACTTTTTGTTTCAATCACACATAAAGCACACATTTTTGAGTGTTGCTTTATTTGAAGTTCATGTTCTGGTACGTGTACTGAAAAAAAAACAGAACATGTACAATAAAAAGGTTCGAGTTCAGTTATATTTTAAGTCGTGTTTAAAATATAACTGAACTCGAACCTGTTTATTGTACATGTTCTGTTTTTTCTTACTATACTAGCCACAACACGACTTAAAATATAACTGAACTCGAACCTGTTTATTGTACATGTTCTGTTTTTTTTTTTTCAGTACACGTACCAGAACATGAACTTCAAATAAAGCAACACTCAAAAATGTGTGCTTTATGTGTAATTGAAACAAAAAGTACGTGATACAAAAATGTTCGTGTAAATAACGAAATATTAAAACGAACACAGTCATGGTTGTGTTGGGCACCGAAGAAAATTTAAAAACAAACATAATTGATATGAAAATAAAGATATGTGTTGGCTGCTTTTGAACAGAACATTGTGTGTTTCATGTGTGTATTTTCTGAACCTTGGTTTCAGGTCATTGGTTTGTTGACTAGTATGCTAGGAGATTTCACAAAATATTGTTGTTTCCTTTGTCTATGGGATAGTCTCGCTACATGCCATCATTACGTCAGAACAGAATGACCAAAAAGAACTGAGTATTTACCAGGAAAACAAAACATTTCAAATAAACCATTTATTGATTCAAATGACGTTCTTCTTCCGCCGCTGCACATAAAATTGGGCATTTTTAAGAACTTTGTCAAGGCTCTGGACAAAGATGGTGCAGCATTTAAATATTTGTTAGCGGTTTTTCCTATAATTTCTTATGCTAAAATCAAAGAAGGTATATTTGTTGGCCCTCAGATCAGGAAGCTATTGAATGATGATAATTTTTCACAATGTTTATTGGAGAAAGAATATGCAGCCTGGAAATCTTTCAAGAGCATCGTGGACAGTTTTCTTGGCATCAATAAGAGTGAAAACTACAGACAAATTGTTGCTGAATTATTGAAAAATTATCACGAATTAGGTGCACGAATATCACCCAAAATCCATATTCTTCATTCGCATTTAGATTTTTTTTCACAGAACCTAGGTGCGGTGAGCGGCGAACAAGGGGGCATGCATACCAAGATTTAATGAAAATTGAAAAATATTTTCAAGGATTTTGGGGGAAAAAAAAAGCATGCTGGGAGACTATTGATGGACTCTAATACGTGAAACCGAACACAAAATATAAACGACGTTCAAATAACGCCATTCACTTTTGAAAATTCATTGATTTTTAAATAAACTAAAGAATTTTTATGTAAAAAACGAATAAAAACATTTTTTTTATCTCGAAAACTTGACGTGATAGAGAAAAAACAATTATAGATTCGAATTCAGCCCACCAAATTACCCTAGGAATGATCTTTGGTTGCTCCAGTCCAAAACCTTGTAGGCTAGTGTAATTTTTGTTAACACATCACATATAAAAAATCAAGTTGGGCTAATTTCGTAGAATGAAATCTTAATAACTTTTACCTTTTTCCCCTTTTTTTTTATCAATTTTCGCAACAACTCATCAATAACTAAAAAGTTTCTGGCCGTAAACGAAAAATATAAATAGTTATAAAAAAGTTTGGCCTGAGAACGTTAAACCCTTTGGAGATTTTACAATACTGGCGTATTCCTTTTAACCAGACTTGGAATTTTTCACCCCCAGACAATGAACTCGAAAATGTTCTACTGTGTAATGAAAGAATGCACTGAAAATTTTAAATTAATTTTATAACTTTTAACAGCAAATATGTAAGGTCAAAATTCTAAAATCTGCCAAACAACACACACACATGCACACAACATACATACAGTTGTTAAACTTTGCAAAAGTCCATGCATGATAATTGACATTTCGGCAAGAATTCGTAGACATGTTAAGACATAACAATAAAATGTAAAACCAAAAGAAATCATAATAATAAAATAGAAACTCAAATTGTCATGATACAAAATAAAAGCACCAATGGCACGTGTTTAACATAATTTTCGGTATTTTACAAAATTTACTATGGAGCAGAAATAAAATGTTTTCAGATCATTAAAATTCGAAATAAATAGAAGCAGTTAAAGAAAATAGATATAGCTCTATGGGGAAAGTAATAGATGGCAACGATGCGGGCGACATAAATCAGATGCTTATGATATGCCTCGTACTAGTTCTGTGACAGATCACCCATGGCCAATTTATCCAGGCTCGGACATGGAGATGTGTATTTGACGAGCCGTAGGCTAGTTGCAAAATAATTACAAATACTTTATTTAAAATAATATTTTTTCCAAAACAATATTTTTATATTGTACTAGCAGATTCCAGCCCTCGAAATTCGAGCGCAAATTGTAGCACATTTTATTTTTTCATTAAATAAAGACCCTAAAAATATGCTAATCAATTATAGCCAATTCATAAATCAACACAAAAAAAAAACAAACTCATTTTTATTATAAACACATTAACAAATTTAATAAACACACACATAGCATTGTATAATTTTATGTATGTGTAAGTAGCAACTTAAAGTGCAATTTACTCAAAATAAAGGAAAAAATTTAAAAATCTGTAAATCTGCAAAACGGCTAAAAAGAAATACCTTTCAAATAATGTACGTTTGGTCAAAATCGGGATAAAACGGTAGAACAAAACATCAGTCACAAGAAATTAATATTATAGATTTATTTTTTTTATTTATAAAATATCTAATTTGTCTGGAATCCTACACTGTCCATGGCCCGCCCATAATGGGAAAGTATTCAAAAGCGGTACCTTACCACTCCTTCGCATTTTACGATAGATTAAGGAAAACATTAAAAAAAAAATTTAAAAGGCGAAGAGACTTATAACAAATTGTGGCTTCAGAATTAAAAAAAAAATTTTGGAATGCTTTGAAATACTAAATATGTAAGAATATTGGAGTAGGCTGTATGATATCCTATACCATGAGAGGTCCAACAAATTGTGTATAGAGAATCAGAAAAGTTGAGTCGCATTGTTATAAATTTGTTGCCTGCCGATATGAAAAAGCTTTGCAACTGACATAATCAGAAAGTGCCGTGATGCCAGTATGCAAAGGTTAAGGGAATAAGGTCAAAGTAAAATACCAATGTTCTGTTTGAGTATAGAGATTAGGGACCTTAAAAAAAATTATTTCTGCACGAGAAGAAATTACTTTGACACTCCAGACGGAATACCGAACGAAGTGCTAACCTTAATTATGGCCGGAACTACTACTAAACATATATATATATATGTTTCGAAAAAGTTTTTTCTCCAGAGGCTGAAAACCGAAAAATCTAGTACTATTATGAAAATGAGTTAAGTTCTTACATGAAGCTAGTTCATACAGACCACACTGTAGGTAAACTATTTGAGAGCCTTTTTCCACGTACATTGCAAGACAAGATTGAAAAACTAGGGGGCCTTATCTTAGACAATATGGCTTCCAAAAGGGAAGAAGCACCATACATGTCATCAAAGATGTTGTAGCTATTGCAAAGACCACTTCGAATACAAAAGGTTTTAGTGCTATTATTATCTTAGACGTAAAAAATGATTTTAGTACAATGAAATGGATGGTGGTAGTAGATGCTCTCATGGGAAAAGGGATAAATCCTTCCTCCTATAAACGTAATGTTACATTATTTATACAGAGGAATTCTCACGTATCAAACTGATAAAAGAATACATTGTTTCCGCAGGTGTGCCATAAGGATCAGTTCTAGGACCCCTTCGCTGACAAGACGGAGCTTAGATAAAAGTAATCGTGACACAGCATCTACCGGAGATGATAGAGATCTTGGAGAACAATAGCCCTAGCCGGTGTGGTAGATGGCTATGTCAACATGATCTAAATTTAACCAAGGCTAAAACGGAAAGAATATTCCTCACAGATCGCAGAGTTGTTGACATGTTAGCACTGAAAATAGGGAATAAGAGCTTTAAGGTTAATATCGCACGGTTGCTACAGTTGCTGTTCTTTTGCTAGCGGGAATTATAGTAGATCTTAGAACACTGGAAAGAGACGATAAAGGTATATGGATCTATAGGCTAATACCAAACATTACCAAATGGGTGGAGAGAAGATACGGCAATATGAACTCTTACCTGGCGCAGCTAATGATAGAACATGGTTGCCTAAGATGCAACTTCGAAAGGTGCGGAGCAGAAGAAGATAAAGCAGAACATATTCCACGGAAAATGGCATGCTTTGCACATTTATTTAAATGATAAGACCAGAGTTGTATAAACACCAGAAAAAATCGTGAATAAAATGTAGAAGTCGAAGGAAACGTGGACGTGGTGTGACACATTTATTTATCGCATCATGAAGGACAGATTCCACAGAACACCGAACCTATAATCAACTTGTAGGATGTGGAGTTAGGATACATGCCAAGCTGATAACAAATCTGTTAGATAATCATCCGTACAGATGAAATGCTAAGGCGGTACCAGGGTGGTAAAGGGGAAGATATCGTTGGATCACTAGATGCCCTCGCGCTATCACTACGTAAATTAAAAAAGAAGAGAGACAGACCGACAGACAAACAGATAGAATGAAGCGATAAAAGAACGAAGATCCAGCTGCTTGACTCCAAGAAGTTAGCGCAGTAGGGTTAGACCTGACGTCGAAGAGAGACGATTAGAATATCTAAGAGTCAGGTCGGAACTTAAGTATGCAATATGGAAGAGTAAGCGAAAGTGTTTTAAACGAATTTGTTTAGCAGCTGACACAGACCCATGTGGATCGGCATACAGAGTTGTTGTTGCTCGACTGAAGAGTGGTAAATTTCGACAACTTACATGTCCTCTTCTACTACATCACATTGTATCATATTTGTTTTCAAAATATGAGGACATCCCATTACACATTTTCATCAGTGGCCAGGTGAACGAATTTCCATCCATAACATCGGCCGAAATCCGTGAAAATATTATTAAAATTGGACACCACAAAACACTGGACCAGACAATATACGAAATAAAGAGAGAAATAAATATGTTTGTTGATGTGTTTAACCTATGTCTCTTTTAAGGTTCTTTCCCTGAACCACAGAAAAACAGATGCCTTTGTTACTTCCAGACTTCCGCAATAGGAAAGATCAAGGAAGAAGTCATATATATCAGGCTTCTACCTGTAGCGGAGATCTCAGAGGATCTATCCAAAAGGCAGTTTGGTTTTAGGAGAGCAAGGTCAACGATCGACGCTATAAGGATGGTAACGGGCATAATAAAAACTGGAATACATGCGAAGGGGTCAAGAAAAAGTTCTGTGCAATAATTACACTGGACGTAAAAAATTCGTATAATTGTGCAAATTGGATCCGAACAATGACCACTTTGAATTGGCTACGTATGCCAAGATACGTAGTAAGGATAATTTCTAGTTACCTCTCAAGCTGACCATTTACTAAAAAGCTACAAGTTCACTACTGGATTACCACAGGGTTCAGTACTGGGTCCGCTTTTGTGGAACTTAATGTACAAGGGTATGTTTACTATAACGGTGCTGCACGAAAGGACGGTGGATGGCTCCGCGGATTGCTGTAGTTATAACTCATAGATACATTGAGGTAGAAAGTAGTAAAGGAGGAAAAAGGAGTAAAACTACACTTATCGGATAATTACGATAGATTTATTAGTAACCGAAACTCAGAGATTTTATATTTCGAAAAGACACATTATACCCGTGTCAAGGTCGGAAATACATAGGACGGAACGCTAAACAACAATGCTTCAATGGCAGACTAGATGGTAACAGAGTTTAAATGGTCGTTGGACATTCCAAATTATACCCAATACACAAATATGGACGAACAGAGATCATGGAGAGGTGAACTACTACATTAAACAATTTATAAGCGGTCACGGTTCTTACAGAAGCTATCTAAATAGATTTCGACACGATGATTCCCATATGAACCTGGATGTCCAGAGTAGTAAGAGGAAGTTGAAGATATTATGTTTATATACCCGAGATTCCACAAGGAGCGCATACAATTGGAGTAAGAACTAGAAGTTCAAGTGAAGAAAGAGAATATTTTAGAGGCAATATTAAGATCGGAGGGAAACTGGAACAAGGTAACTGGTTTTATTAAGGTTATGCACAAAAAGTTGTGAGTGGAAGAGGTGAGGCGAAAGGATTATCCAAGCTATACTGCAATGCGACTTAATACCAAAACAGATAGTCGCGCAGGACTAAAAGGGAAGTGGTTTTAGTTTGTAGGAATCCGACGTACCAGGACATGGCATGGTAGCGAATCTTATGCAACATTTCCAACTCCCCGGCCAAAAAAAAAGATAGAGACAGACAGTCAGTCAGAAAGACAGAGAGCCAGACAGATAGACCCCAGGAAAACAAAACACTACCAAATAATGGGTTTTAGAACGAGAAGTAACTGGTTGAAGTTTGCCTGATAACCTCATTATTTTTACACGGGGATGTCATTGGAGGTAGCTAGTTGCTATGAACTCATTATTTTCACTTTGAAAGTAATGCAGTATGCAAGGAGCTAGCATGAAATATAAGTAGCTGCATAACACATTATTAGTAACGCCTTATTTTCACTTTAGCAGTAATTCAGGGGGCAGGGGTAGGTCATTATTGATAATGCAAAAATCAATGAGCTGCTATTACGAAATTTTTCCTGGGACATACAGTCAGATAAACAGACAGACGGTCATACGCATGAACAAACCCCAAATAATAATCCTCACAAAATATATCAAATCAAAACAGAATATTTAGCTCGCAATATTTTTTTTTAAGTATATTAAATCATATATATATACACATTAGACCTGGGACCTAATGTTCGCAGTCGTAAGCGAACGTATTTTTATTCGAACGTACTAATTTTTGTACTTTTGATATATTCTTATATGATAACAATTAATGTGTAATGAAATTTCTGATAAAGAGGAAAACAAGAAAATGTTAGTGCAAAATATATGGGGCGCTTCATGTCAAGTGATCCAACTTTTGAAAGTGATGTCTTCCGATGAGGTTATTGGGTAGTAGTTTAGACACAATTTTTCAACAAGATCGGTCCAGAACTCTCTGAGTAGGGGGTCAAAATTTGACATTTTGGCCAACCATGTAGCTATTGTTCTTAGCAAAATTTGTTCCAAATAGTTCAGTCTTTCGGAATCAAAAATAAACAATAAAAAAAATTTTTAGACTTTTTTTTTTTGCTCAAAAGAAAGCTTAGGGTTTTTTTATTCCAAATAAATTAAAAAATAATTTTTCAACTTTTCTATAGAAAAAAAGTGATTTTTTTCCTGAGGTTAACATATTGTGGGTTTTACAGTAGCGAAGGTATGAAATTTTAGTTAGGTATGTTACATACCGTCGGAAAGGTTAGTTTGTCTAGGTTTTCAGTATATGTTTTATTTTTAAGGTTTTGGAAACACTTTCATACTAATAGGGAAAAATTCAAACTAGTGCATATGTTAAAAATTGAAAAACCGTTGTCTTGTTGTCGTATCCCACTAAGCGACCAAAAAACTCTTAAAGGAAAAAAACTATGCTTTCTTTTGACCAAAAAAAAAATCCTTTTTTGAAAAAAAGGCAAAAAAATTTTTGATTTTGGAAAAAAGTCAACAAATTTTTTTTATTATACCCAAACCACATAGTGGTATAGGGTATAATGACTTTGTGCTGCTGTTTGTAACTACCAAAAATATTTGACCTAGACCCATCTTTTATTATACCGATCGAATCAGAATCACTATCTGATTCGATTTAACGATGTCCGTCCGTCCGTCCGTCTGTGTGTCCATGTAAACCTTGTTATCAAACTGCAGGTCGCAAATATGAATATATTTTGATCAAATTTGGTATATAAGCTTCTATCGGCCATAGGATAAACGCTATTGAAATCGGTGAGAATCAGTCCATGTTCAGACCTAGCCCCCATACAAATGACCTCTATGAAATCGTCATAAATTACCATAATATCCAAATTGCCATATAGATCTTACTCTAATTGGGTTTGTATGCATTTATTACATCCAATAATGAGTAGTCCAAAAATGATCCCTATAGAGCTGCTTACCGATCTTCACGTAAATCTATCAAAAAACAAAAATATTGCACTGATTCTTCTAAAATTTTTTTTGTATATATTTTTGCAAAATACAAGAGACTTTACCCAACATGGTCATGATCGGTCCATTTTCGGGCTTAGTCCCCATATAGATATAGCATCCGATATAAACTTTTTCATATCTGCAGCCAAAAAAAAATTAATAAAACTCCCACTCAAATTTGGTTTATGCTTATTTTCTATGTCCAGTTAGTTGAGCCTAAGAGATAGGGACCCTAAGTCCAGTTAGGTGGGCCTAAGAGATAGGGTCCCTAAACGCATGGTATAGGGTATCGTATAGTCGGTCTAGACCGACTATAATTTTCTTACTTGTTTTTCTTTTTAAATTTAATATATAATATATATATATATAATATATTATATATATTTGAAAAAACTATACATTTTAGTGATCTTAGGTCGAAAATAAAAAAAAAATTAAGTTTGCAATCAGAGTTAATGAAGTGTATACGCCATAGAAAACCCAACATTTTGTCCTACGAAAAAATATTTTAAATAATCTAACCCATAAAAACAAACTTTTTATTAAAACTCTTTCTTGCCTTATGCATATGAGTTTTGAATCTCTCATTGACTGTGCGTGAATGTGCGTGACTGTGCGTGACTAAGTCAAGGTTAATCTTTTTTTTCACAGCAAGTGTATGGACCAAGTTTGGGATCGATCGGATGGGGGGAAATGACATTTAGATCACTCCGTGACTGTGCGTGACCACGCGTGACTGTGCGTGACTACACCAAAATTAATCTGTAGTCACGACAAGACTATGTGCCAAGTTTCAGATCAATTGGATAAGGGGGAATGGGGTCCACCCATGGCAGACAGACAGACAGACAGAGAGTATGAGTTAAAAGAGTTTAAAAACCATATGACTCAACTATTAGATTTCTGATGGGACCCAGCAAAGAGCCTAACAATTAAAGATTAACATTGCCATATCGTTGGCTTCGAGATGTGGTTAAATACATTTGGAGCTGTATACAAAATGTCATCACCATCCGAGATAAGAATATCTCCTTAACGACCGAATGAATGTTATGTCCCTGGATTTTATAGGAAAATATTCACTGACCGTGCAATATTTCTTAATACTCAACTGACGGTAGTGCCACTTTTGTTAAAAAAAATATCATAGGCCAGTAAATGGGGATCATCGGCCAATATGAAATTAATGATTTTTTCATTATCACAGGGATATACAAGACCACTTTAAATTATCGTCAGGAATTGATGCAATACCGAATCTGCTATTAAACAATATACCAGAAATAATGATTTTCGAATATTGTAGTCATTTTAATAACATGATAAATAATTCATATTTCCCCCAAAAATGGAAAAAAGCTAAAGTTGTTCTTTTAGCAAAAAAAAAAAAAAAAAAACAAAGATACGAGTAATCCACAAAATCTTCGTGCAATAAGTTTACTTCCAAATATAAGCAAAGTATTTGAGATGTGTATTAACAATAATATAAACAAATTCTGTAATTATACAGGATTGATAAATGAAAAACAGCTTGGATTTAAATACAAGCATCCAACTACAAACGCAATACACTTACTCACTTCCAATATTAATTGGAATTGGAACAGGAAACTATGCACTGGAGCTTGTTTAATAGATATGGATAAAGCCTTTGATATCATATGGATACCAGGTTTAATATTCAAATTACTTGAATTTCAGTTTCCAATACATCAAATAATACTCATTTATAATATGATTAGCGAAAAATCCTTTATAGTATTTCACCAGAACTATAAAACTAATAGAACCTTCATTAATGGCCTACAACAAGGTACTGTAAACTCTCCCATTTTATTTAATCTTTTCATTATAGATCTGCTTAAGGTGCTATTACACGATGTGTTTTTTACATATGTACTGTCAAATTTTCCCACAACAAAAGTTGTACACATCGTGTGACATATGAAACATTGTTTATGTACAATACATGAGGAAAGTCACATGTATATTTCTCAATTAGAACAGGTTCTATTTTGACACGACAAACATATGAAAATACAACACTGCTTGTGGCGAAAGAAAAACAGAGTAAATTATAAAGGTTAATATTGAAAGAACAACAAATTGTTTAATATTAATTAACAATTAAAATATATATAACTTTTTTTTTAACAATAAATTTTTGTAAATTCACAAATTAAATCAGCTGTTGTTTACATTTAGAGGTTATGTCATACGCAAATACATATGCACGTGTGAGAGCAAAAATTATGAATCGTATGTAAACGACAATTTTGACAGACATGCGGAATTTCATATGGATAAAAAAAGTGACAGAACATATGTAAAAAACACATCGTTTAATAGCACCTTTAGCAAAACAGAAAACATTATAGCATTTGCAGATGATATTGTCATATACCACGCCGATAGCACAATCGATAAAATAAAAACTTACAAGAATCTTTTAACATAGTAGAACGATTTTCAGTTGACTGGAATTTTATTCAGGCCCTCTGTCGATAAATGTAACAATAATATAAAAGGTAACTGGAAATATTTTGGAATTAAAACGAATTTAACTAACACCAACATACCCAATAAACAAGTAGTCAAATACTTAGGGATTCACTTAGACAAATTCTTATACTTCAATACTCATGTAAACGAAATAGCTATGAAAGCACGAAAGGCATTTTTTGTATATAAATTCTTATTTTATTCTAAACATATAAAATCTAAGATAAAAATAATTATGTACCAATCACTTATTAGACCAATCCTCACATAAGGATGCCCAATTTGGTGCAATATCTCAACTTCTTCCATGGAAAAAAAATACGAGTCTTCGAAAGGAAATGTTTAAGCGCTTGTACGTCATTATTTAGATCGTGATATAGTAGTTATGTAAAATACGTTTCAAATAAAAAGCTATATAATACATCTAATATAATTAGAATAGATAATTAATCTAATCAGGAATAATATTTTAAAGTGCACATCGTGCATTGAAAATAATCTAATAATGGCACCGTACTATGCAAATGATATTTATATAATAAATACTTTAGAAAAAGGTGTTGTGCCACCCGAGACATTTTTATACTTAGATAAGTTAAATATAATTCAGGATGAAAGTGGCGTTCCTATTTTATATTATAAATTCAGACGGCCCAATATCAAAGCAATTGATTGTAATTCTCCAAATAATAATATCAGGTATGACACAAGTATATCTAACAAAGAACTTCACATGAATAATTAACTATAATTTTTCTTTTAACATTTAGACCTTAGTTTTTTTCCTTCTGCCAAGATACAAGTAATGTTTTTTAAAAAATTGTTCATTAAAAAATAAGTTTGCTGTGTATTTGTGTACACAAAATAAAAATACTAATTATTGTAAATCAAAGTCCCTATTCTGCGACTTTGTATATTTGTATACATAACTTTCTTTATAACTAGTGTTTATTATAGTTTAAGAATTTCAAAATTGTGAATAAATAAACGCACAAAAAAACACTTTAAATAATTCATTGAGAATTTGTTGATTTCATTTTAGACAAACGGAATTTTGAGAGCAATGGTCAAATTTTAGAAATAACAATTTTAGATAAATTTAAAAAATTTCAAAATTTTTTATAAAAGTTTCCAAAGTTTTCTAAGATTTGGCCATTAATCTAAAATTTGTACGGAATCGGAAGATGATGGATAAAAAAAAACAAAGTTAAATCAATTTATTAATTTATTAATGTCACTTTATTTTTAAAATTTTATACTAAATATATGTTTTTTGTTTACAGTTTCTGTTTAATATGTTACATTTATGCAGTGCTGTTAAACATACATATTTATTTCCGTCCTTTACAATACTGAAACAATAAATCGTTTCGTTTCGTAATGAATCAGGAAATCAGCAATATTTATACCAGAGCCTACGGTCAAGCTCGAGTACTCGAGCTACTCGAGCTACTCGAAGCTCGAGCTACTCGAGTAGTTAATGAGCTACTCGAGCTCAACGAGTAGCTCGAGTAGTAAAAATTAGCATTTTTCATGTTTAAAAGCATGTAAAAAGTTAAATGTTGGTATTTAGTATAACAAATGTATACTTTTTAGAATCGTACAGATACCAAGAATATCACTATTAAATTTCACTTGAATCGGAGTGTCCCACTTGCGTGGGCAAACTACTACTCGAAAAAGCTCGACGACTTTCCATACAAATGTATGAAAATATTAACTTCATAGATGTTTGACTTCATTTAAGAAAAAATTTTCCCAAAATACATGGTATGATTTTATATATTTTGAAGTCAGTTACACTGATAGATTACCATCCTAAAATATTAAAACATTCTGATAAAAACTATGGAGTGGGCTAACTACTACTCGAAAAAGATCATCCACTTTCCACTCAAATGTATGAAAATATGATCTTCGTATATGTTTGATGCCTATTTACAAAAAAAATTTTTAAGAACACTTGGAAAAACCTCTTAGTATTTTAATTTGAATATATGTAGAGGATATGTTTTCAAAATTTCAAAGCATTTGGACAAAAATGTTGGCGTGTGGGAACAACTACTCGAAAAAGATCGGAAATTTTGCAAAAAATGTAAAAAAATAAAAAAAAAAATTTTTATATTTTTTCACTGCCTGTAATTGACTATATTCAGAGATTACTCGTAAAAAATTTTAAGCCATTCCGACCAAAATTGTGGCGTCGGTATAGCACTACTCGACTGATATTGACCACTTTCTATACAAATGTGTGAAAATATGCTCTTATTTGAAGTTTGATGATATTTTTCAGAAAATTTTCCACAATGACGTAATAAAAAATTATATTCGTTAGAGCTTTATATACAAAGAGAACACTTCCTTCAAGTTTCAAAGCATTCCGCCAAAAATTGAAGCTTGGAGGAACTACTACTCGACGAAAAACAAAAAAAAAAAAAAAAAATTTTCAAAAAAAAAAAATGTTTTTTTATTTCTTTTTACTGCCCGTAATTGACCTTATTCACAGATGACTCATTTCAAAAATTAAGCCATTCCGATGAAAATTGAGCTCTGGGCGAACAACTACTGGAAAAAGATCAGCCACTTTCTATACAAATGTGTGCAAATTTGCTCTTATTTCAAGTTTGATGTAACTTTAAAAAAAATTTTCCATCACGACTGCTTAAAATTTTTTACTGCTTGTAGTTGCAAATATATCAAGATAATCTTCTTAAAATTTCAAAGTATTGCGACTATAATTGTGCTGTTGGCGAACTACTACTCGAAAAAGCTCGACCACTTTCCATACAAATATATGAAAAAATACACTTCATGAAAGTTTGACATCGATTCACACAAAATATTTAAGGCACACATGGTACAAATTTATGCTTTTTAAAGTTGGAAATATGATTACGTTATGTACACGAAATTCCAAAGTAATCTGACCAAAATTGTGGCTCGGACGAACTACTACTCGAAAAAGATCAGACTCTTCCAATACAAAAGTGTGAAAATTTGCTCTTATTTCATGTTTGAGATAATTTTACAGAAAATTTTTTATAATGACATAGCCGAAAGTTATATGTTTTAGATTTAGAAATGTAAGGAGAGTATTTCTTTTAAATATCAAACGTTTCCGACAATAATGGTGGGGTGGACAAAGTACTACTCGGAAAAGCTCGACCACAAATGTATGAACACATTCCCTTCATGGAAGTTTGACATCGATTTACAAAAAATTTTTCAAAAGTATATGGTAAAAATTAATATTAATATAAGAGGACAAAAAAAAATTTAAACTTTTATGGTGTTTTGATGTTTAATATTTTCAAAATTAAGAAGTACGTTTTTATTGCGGTTAAGAGGTCAGTAAAGCGATTATTATTTTTATTATTACCGTTTTTTGCCATGTACAACACGTGCACAAATGCGCTAAAGGAAAAACAAGCACAATTAGGTATTCCGGAACTAAAATTCTTGCAGTGCTATAAGACGAGAAGGAACTCGACGTATAACATGTTCGTTTGTGTCATCCAAAATCGTACATCTTTAATAAACTTGTTGGCGGACAGAAATGTGACTAGTCAGCGAGTTGCGGTGGATTTTGAATTATCTGAAGCTGAGTGGAGCAAAATTGAACAAATAAAAAGCGTTCCGGAACCACCATACCTTCTTACCGATATTTTGTGCTCTAACAGATCTTCGATTTCGATGGTTAGCCCAATACTAAACCACTGGATTGAAGAGTACTTAAATGATGATATAACCGACGATGATTGGACAATTTCTTTTAAAACTAACGTCAAGGCAGAATGGAAAGTCGCTTTAATTTGAAGATCTCACCAGATGTAGCAACAAGAATGTTGGCATCATTTTTCGATCCTCGTTATAAAGATATGGAGCATGAAACTCTTTTGAATCAATCCCAAATCAAAAAAGGAATTGAAGGGGCTTTTGTGTAAAGAAAAAGAATTACCAACAGAATATACAACATTTCAGCATTCTAAAATATGCGCTATCGACAAACTTTTAAAACGAACGCAGAGCACAAATGATAACCTTGACATCGAGTGGTCGAGATATCAACGTGAAAAACAAATCGAGTGGAAAGACTGTCCACTAAAATGGTGGCAGGATCGTGAAGAAAAGTAACCGAACATATCACGAATGGCCAAGAGATTCCTTTGTATCCCAGCAACTTCAGCATAATTAGAGCGGTGCTTTTATACAGCTAATAATGTTGTCACTGCTAAAAGAAGTTCGCTGAAACCATAATTTTTCAACATTCATTGTTAAAAAAATTATAAGATTTTATATACTTAAATAAAATGAAATATTCACTAAAATAAATGTAATAACTTACATCAAACTTGAAAGAAGAGTAAATCTGCGCACACTGTATGTAAGTAGCTGAATTTTTTCGAGTAGTAGTTCGCCGCCTCCATAATTTTCTTAGAATAGTTTGAAATTTGAAGGATACAATGTCCTCAAATCGAAAACTTCACAACATATAAACTTTTAGCAAGTCGGGAAGGAAAATGTTCTGTAAAATTACATCAAACTTAAAAGAAAAGCAAATTTTAACACATTTATGGAAACTGGCTGATTTTTTTCGAGTAGTATTTCGAGCTTTTCCGAGTAGTACTTTGTCCACCCCACCATTATTGTCGGAAACGTTTGATATTTAAAAGAAATACTCTCCTTACATTTCTAAATCTAAAACATATAACTTTCGGCTATGTCATTATAAAAAATTTTCTGTAAAATTATCTCAAACATGAAATAAGAGCAAATTTTCACACTTTTGTATTGGAAGAGTCTGATCTTTTTCGAGTAGTAGTTCGTCCGAGCCACAATTTTGGTCAGATTACTTTGGAATTTCGTGTACGTAACGTAATCATATTTCCAACTTTAAAAAGCATAAATTTGTACCATGTGTGCCTTAAATATTTTGTGTGAATCGATGTCAAACTTTCATGAAGTGTATTTTTTCATATATTTGTATGGAAAGTGGTCGAGCTTTTTCGAGTAGTAGTTCGCCAACAGCACAATTATAGTCGCAATACTTTGAAATTTTAAGAAGATTATCTTGATATATTTGCAACTACAAGCAGTAAAAAATTTTAAGCAGTCGTGATGGAAAATTTTTTTTAAAGTTACATCAAACTTGAAATAAGAGCAAATTTGCACACATTTGTATAGAAAGTGGCTGATCTTTTTCCAGTAGTTGTTCGCCCAGAGCTCAATTTTCATCGGAATGGCTTAATTTTTGAAATGAGTCATCTGTGAATAAGGTCAATTACGGGCAGTAAAAAGAAAGAAAAAAACATTTTTTTTTTTTTGAAAATTTTTTTTTTTTTTTTTTGTTTTTCGTCGAGTAGTAGTTCCTCCAAGCTTCAATTTTTGGCGGAATGCTTTGAAACTTGAAGGAAGTGTTCTCTTTGTATATAAAGCTCTAACGAATATAATTTTTTATTACGTCATTGTGGAAAATTTTCTGAAAAATATCATCAAACTTCAAATAAGAGCATATTTTCACACATTTGTATAGAAAGTGGTCAATATCAGTCGAGTAGTGCTATACCGACGCCACAATTTTGGTCGGAATGGCTTAAAATTTTTTACGAGTAATCTCTGAATATAGTCAATTACAGGCAGTGAAAAAATATAAAAAAAAATTTTTTTATTTTTTTAAATTTTTTGCAAAATTTCCGATCTTTTTGTCCAAATGCTTTGAAATTTTGAAAACATATCCTCTACATATATTCAAATTAAAATACTAAGAGGTTTTTCCAAGTGTTCTTAAAAATTTTTTTTGTAAATAGGCATCAAACATATACGAAGATCATATTTTCATACATTTGAGTGGAAAGTGGATGATCTTTTTCGAGTAGTAGTTAGCCCACTCCATAGTTTTTATCAGAATGTTTTAATATTTTAGGATGGTAATCTATCAGTGTAACTGACTTCAAAATATATAAAATCATACCATGTATTTTGGGAAAATTTTTTCTTAAATGAAGTCAAACATCTATGAAGTTAATATTTTCATACATTTGTATGGAAAGTCGTCAAGCTTTTTCGAGTAGTAGTTTGCCCACGCAAGTGGGACACTCCGATTCAAGTGAAATTTAATAGTGATATTCTTGGTATCTGTACGATTCTAAAAAGTATACATTTGTTATACTAAGTACCAATATTTAACTTTTTATATGCTTTCAAATATGAAAAATGCTAATTTTTACTACTCGAGCTACTCGTTGAGCTCGAGTAGCTCATCAACTACTCGAGCAGCTCGAGTAGCTCGAAGCTCGAGTAATGGGGAGCCCTGATTTATACTATCGAAATAAATTTCGATACAGAAATATTTTGCTTACGACTGCAAATGAAACAAAAAGCGTTATTTAGCTAATTTTAAATACATTTAAGTGTGTATACCCTATACCACTCTGTCGTCAGGGTATAAAGGCTGGTCCAGGTTGACCGGGACCAACCTCTTTTTATACCGATCGACTCAGAATCACTTTCTACTGAGCATAACTTTCTGAATCAGTTTAGGGATGTCCGTTCGTCTGTCTGTGTTAAAATGTTAAATATTTAAAGCTATAGCAACTAGGCCTTAAGCTAACATGGTTGTATAAAGAAATGTATATATGTTTAAATACTTAGGTATCAGAGAATGACAATAAGTACTCAAAAAAAAAGTAACTTAAGTATTTACCCATGTTTTTCGTTATTGTGTATACCCATGCTTGCAACAACTAAAATACTGTATTACATACAAGTGCGATGCTACAGTTATGGGTATACTTCATACCTATACCGAACATGTCTCTACACAACCAACTTAAATAACTTAAAGTACATTCCTGTATAAATATTTCAAATTATGTATATATAAATACTTGGGTGCATGTCATACACATACTTTCAAGTATGAAGTATGCATAGGTATGGAAATGTAGCTAGAGTACTCTAAGTACTTAAATGGCATGTGTGAATTAATACAACATATTGTATCGATGCGTGTTATACTTAGCTACTTGTACAAAAATGGGTATGAAATGGCATAAAAAAAATTTATTGAGAAAAATAACACAAAATAAGAAAAAAACGGGAAACTCCCGAATTTGACAATAGTAAGTTACATAATTGTCGCTTTCATACGCATTTCAAATTTGGGAGTGTACGATACACAAGTGTTTTAAATTATATAAAATGGACAATATCGATGAAATTTTAAAGAAAATAAATGAAGGCGAGTTCAAGTTATTGACAAAAACAGGAAAGAGTGTTATATGGACTTGTTTTCTTGAAATCGAAAAGGAGGATGGGTCTATTCTACAGGACAGAGTATACTGCCGAGTGTGCCGGAAGATTTTGAAATATACAAAGAAGCAAACGTCAAATTTAATAAAACATAAGTGCGTTCATTCACGGCCACATGACAATACACCGCTTCAAGTAAATACCGAAGATAAAAACGCTTGCTTTGAAGCATTTATGGATTTTACAATAGAAGACTGTCGTCCTTTCAGTAGTGTTGAAGGCTCCGGGTTTCGTAAAATGATTGCAAAGTGTATACAAATTGGTGGTAAGTACGGTGATAATGTTGATTTGGACAAATTTACAAACCGCACATACAGAAGATCATTGATAATGGTGAGGCTGCGGTTACTATTGATATGTGGACCGACGATTTTATTAAAAGAAATTTCTTGTGTGCCACTTTACACTTCCAAGTGAATTTCGAAATTGTAGACATTACCTTAGGAATAAAATCCATGGATTTTATGCCTAATACAGCAGTCAATATAAAAGAAAAACTAAGCAGCCTTTTTGATGAATTCGGTGTGACTGATATATCAAATGTGGTGTTCGTTACTGATCGCGGAAGTAATATTGTAAGTGCACTGAAAGATTTTACAAGATTAAACTGTTCGGCACATCTTTTTTCTAATGTCCTAAATGTTGCTTTCGAATCTACAATCGAATTAAAAGGCATTACAAAAGCTTGTAAAAAAATTGTCAAGTACTTTAAAAAGGCTAATAAACAGCATATGCTGGAAACAACTTTGAAAAGCCATTGTCCGACAAGGTGGAATTCGAACTTCGCAATGTTTAAGTCAATTTTTGACAATTACACAAAGGTTAATGAAGTTCTTGCTGATAATGTTCAAAGACGGAGTATGTTAAACTTCAATATGTCCGTCCTCCAGAGTTTAGTTGAGATTTGCAACGAATTCGAAATAATTTTCAAAAAACTTCAAGCGCCAGTGTGTCTCCTACATTATACGTTATTCCTTCCATTAATAAAATTAAATTGATTTGCGTTATTCAAAATAATGAAGAAGCTGATATTGCAGCTCTAAAGATGAATATTTTGTCGCACTTGGAGAAATGGAATTCAAATTTGCATATTTTGCATAAAGCTGCATTGTTATTATATCCTCCTGCAATATCTTTGCAGTCAAATGAAATAAACGATATAAAAAAAAATCATGTGAGTCCGATCACAGGGGAGATGTGTAAACATCTAGTAATTAAAGATTTTTTTATGTCATTTTTTAAAATCAAACAGAAAGCGTCATCTATGTATCACTTATAGCAAAAACTGTTTCAGCTAATTCAACAACCGTTTGCTGTAAAACGTAAAAAATATCCTAATATAAACGTATATAAGTGATACATAGATGACGCTTTTAAAAAAGTGGCATAAAAAAACAATTTTATATCATAATTTTTTCACCAATACAATCATAAGTCACACAGCGTTATCTGCTTCAGCTCACACCGATATGTGTTACGCTGTTTTTGTGATTGTATTGTGAAATAGAAATTTACCCCCCTGCGCGTATAGATGTTTACACATCAAAAATTTTGCATTGGAAAACTAACAGAAAATCATACTGAAGTGTGTACTGCAACCACTTTCCCCAATAATATTGGCAAGCAGCTCGTCTTTATCTACCCCGGAGTCAGACACTACAAAATTAAGTTTCTTTTTTCCCAGTCTAACAAATGAATCAGTGGCTGCACTTGAAACAGGAAGGCATGAAGTAGACCGCTATTGTGACGAAAAAGTAATAATAAAATACAACTAATTGTTTGGAAATTATTGATTGATATAATTTTTTATAGATAAAAATTTTATCAAACTTTTTTATTCGTTCGTTAACAAATTTTATATCATTAATTAAAAATATACTCTGTGTATATTGAAGTATAAAAATACTTTTAAGTGTACATATAATACTCTGGGCAGATACTTATGGATATTTCATACTTCTACTTACATCAAGTTGTACTGGGATACAACATATTTAGCATGAGTGTTTGCATACACATGACTGCCTACACTTGTGGTTATTTAAGTTGCAGTTGGTTTGAATATGTTGTGTATGGGTATCGTTTTTTTTTTATCGTCACTCACACATACATGTTTGACGACTAATACTTTAAGAGTACTCAAAATGATACTTTTGTCATTCTCTGTTAGGTATATGTACAGTTTTTAATGTTTTATTTTATTTTGTTTTGTGTTTTAACTAACAAATTTTATTGTAAAAAAAAAAAAATTAAATACACTGTAGTTAGAAAGATCTGAATATAGACCCTCGGTATTCAAAATTAAATCAAATGGTATAAATGTGTTAATTTAATAAACTTGATAATATCTTTTATGGATTTATACGAAGGAGACGATTGGCATTGAATAGGGTCGGAGTTATTAAAGAGGTCTGTCCGTTCTGTTGTATATAGCGGACAGTTGGATAGGAAGTGATAGATATTTATCATTGAAGTGTTATCGCAATAACATACACTAGAAACAGTTCCACTTATTAGATGTCCAAGTGTGAGTTTCGTATGTCCAACTCGAAGTCTTAAAAACTTAATTAGGTCAAGTCTTTTTATATTTTCATTTGATTTAAACCATGTAGGGGGAGGCTAATTTTACTAGGGTTTAAGTTTTTGTACCAAGTATTTGTAAATTCCCATACGTTGTTTTTATCCCGTTGAGATTTTAAAAAAAAATTTATTTTTAACATCTCGCATTTTAAAATTGTGGCTCTTTAGGATAGGAAATTCCATAGCTTTACGGACAATGTGATCTGCAAATTCATTTCCGGGTATTTGGGAATGTCCTGGGATCCACATAAGGAGAATTTTTGGATATTTTCCAATTAAAACATCCCTTATATTATTTGCATAGAAGTTATTATTATTTGAAATTGCACATAAGGCAGAAAAGGAGTCAGTACAAATTACATATTTGCCTTTCCTGTTTTTTACGAAAGTCAAAGCTTCATTTATTGCTATAATTTCAGCGGAAAAGATTGAGCTATAGTCTGGTAATAACGATACTTTGATTATCATATCCTCATAAGTAATTGAAAATGAGGTGCTTTCTTGACTTTTGGATCCATCTGTGTAAATGAAGGAATAATCCTTGAGCTTTTCAACTTTGTTACGGAAATACCATTGGTATTGCAATGGGAGTGTATTACTTTTAAGGTGTAAATGTAAGGATGTATCGATCGATTCTTCTCTTAAATTTCATGGAGGATTGCTTAAAGAGGGAAATTTGGTAGGTTTAACTATTATGTCCAGCTCAGCGTAGTTCTCCAAAATTCTATATATCCTAGATGGCTATCATCACAGAAAATTAAAGATTTCATTAGGTTCTCAGAGGTGTAGTCACGTAGACTCAAAAGGTCATTAAAATTCGCCTCAAGTAGCGTATTATTAACTGGATTCGAGCGAAGTGCTCCTAGAGAGAGTCGGATGACTGAATGGAAATATTCCATAAATAATTTTTGGGATAACAAGAGATTTAACGACATTTAACAGTGACAGGATGTTGCTTTCAAATTTTGGGCTAGCTAAATATTTGATCACATTTAACTGGCTGTTTAGTGAGTTGCTAAGATGAACTATATGAGATTTCCAATTGTATCTTTTATTAAAGATAATCCCTAAAATTCTAAGGTTATCCACTTCGGAGATCTGAGTTTGATCTGTAATCAATGTACATTTGCAGTTTTGTTTCCTGCAAAATTGGAAGTACTTGCATTTGGTCTGGGAAAGAATCGCACCTGAATACTTGCACCAAGTCAAAATATCATTTACAATATGCTTAAGATTTATTTTAGGGTTTTGACGACTATTCGATCTTACTATTATATTAATATCGTCCGCATAACCAAAGAAATTTAGATTTTTATGTTGAAGAATTATACTACTTAGTTTGTTGTATGCTATGAGAAAGAGCACAACAGATAAAGGTGAGGCCTGGGGTATACCATTGTATAATGGGAATGGTTGGGAATAACAATTACCGACTCGAATTATAATCCTTCGTTGGGACATAAAGTTAATTATGTAATTTGTAATATTTGGACCCACATTCCATGAAATTAGCTGGTATATTATTGAGAGCAAGCCAATTTTATCGTAAGCACTTTCAAAATCTAAAGAAAGAATCGTAAGATGTTGTTTGGCAGATATAGAGCTTGAGACAACATGGTCGATATAGAGAAAGGGATCAACGGTAGATTTGCCTTTTTTAAATCCCATCTGATGAATGTTAATTAGCTTGTTGGAGTTTAGGAACCACCAAAGTCTGTTTGCTATTATTTTGTCCAGAATTTTCGATACGCAGGAATTAATTATTATTATTATTCTTTCTTTATTAGTATTCATAATACTTTAAAATTTCTCATTAAAAATTAATAATTAAAATACATAGATATTTAAATAATTTCATTGTTTGTAACAAAAATTACACATTTTCTTTTAAATACATTTTTATTTCTTTCTGTCTTTGTATCATCTTCTAGATTATTAAACAATTTCAGTCCCTTATAAAAAAGAGATCTTTGCATTGTAGATGTGGTCGTCTTCTTTAGCCTGAAGTTTTCTGCATTTCTCAGTCCATAAGGTTGTACATCTCTGACATATTTGAGTTGGTCACATAGGTATTCAGGAGCGTTGCCGTATTTTATTTTATGTATAAAAGTTAAGGTATTTAATGCTAGTCTTTGTTTTATATTTAGCCATTTTAGTGTGTCAAGCATTGCACGTATATTTGTATATCTATTACATTTTAATATAGTCCTCATCGCCTTGTTTTGTAACTTTTGCAGTCTTTCTAATTGAGATTCATTGCAGCATGTGTATATTATTGTAGATCCGAATTCGAAATGAGGTTTTATTATTGTATTATATATATTAATTGCCGTTATAACAGATATTTTGTTTCGTATTCTTTTAAAGAAGCTAATTTTCTTACTAATTTTTTTACATATGTACTCTATATGATCTTTAAGTTTAATCTCTTTGTCTATTACTAAACCGAGGTATTTAATTTTTTTTACTTTTTCTATAGTCCTGTTATTTATTTTTATTATTATTTCACTAGTCATATTTATTTCCATAAGTTTTGTTTTATTTTCATTAAGTTTAAGCTTATTCATTTTTAGCCATATGTTAACATTATTAATATCATGCATCATACTGTCGCGGCATTCTTCGCATGTATCTCCTTCTGTGTATATAAGGGTATCATCAGCATATAATACTATTTCACATTTGTTAATTACGTTTGGCATGTCATTTATATATATAATAAATAGTAAAGCGCCCAAAATTGACCCCTGGGGAACACCGAAATCATTATCTATAAACTCTGATATTATACCGTTTACTTTTGTCACTTGTCTTCTTTTTGTCAAATATGATTTAAACCAGTCTAGTTCTTTTTCCTGGATGCCATACATAAACAGCTTCTGAATCAATATTCGTCTATCAATAGTCTCAAATGCTCGTTTAAAATCTAAGAAAATTGCCATAATTTTTCTTCTCTTATCTATATTTTTCCATCGATTTATTATATAATTCACTGCAGTTTCACATGAAAAGTTTTTTCTGAAACCTGATTGGTATTTTGATATTAAATTATTTTTTTCCATATAATTTTCTAGTTGGTTTTTCACGACTTTTTCCAATATTTTTTCACATGTTTTCAGTGTATTTATGGGACGATATTCTTCACATTTTTTTGTTTTGGCCACTTTTTCAATCGGTAGAACCAATTTCTCTTTCCAATTTTCAGGGAACTCTCCGGATTGTAATGATCTATTTATAATTTTTAGCAGAACTTTGCCGATTAAATGCCAGTTATCAAGTATAATTTTTGTTGATATTTTACAATAGTCTGGTTTGTTTTTTAATTCTCTTACTATATTATTAAGCTCTAAAAATGTTATTGCACTGAATTTGAACTTTGGGTTTACCACATTTATTTGATTTATATATTGCACATCTTCTATTGATTCTTGTATTATTTTAATACTATCTACAAAATATTTATTAAATTGACTAGCTATTTGACTATTTTCCTTATATTCTACGTTATTAAATATCACAGATGTTATCACAGATTGATTTTTCTTTATCACCAAGTCTTTGATTTCTCTCCACATTTGTCTTTGGTCTTTTGCATTGTTTATTCTGTTGTTTAAGTATTTGTATTTTTCGTTTTCTATTTTCACCTTATATATATTTCTAATTGTTTTATAATTTTTCCATGCTTCGTTTGTGTTTTCAAACTTTGCAGTTTGATATTTTAATGACTTCTCTCTTTTTAATAAACGTAATTCATTATTAAACCACTTATTTACATTATTTAGTTTTTTTATCGTGTTCTTTTTAGTAAATTTTTGTATTGTTTCCTGTAGTACTTTATCAAAAATTAATACATTTTGACTAACATCGACATTTTCTTCATATCTAATTATTGCACTTATTTCTCTTTTAAAAAGTTCTTTTTTATATATAAAAGTTTCCGTTTTGTTTTTGTATTCGTTTTCATTGTTACTTTTTTCATCTTTGATTAATATTTGTATCATTTCATGATCAGATATTTTATTTTTAACACAGTTTCGTGCCGATATTTTGTATCTGTTGTTTGTTATCACATAGTCAATTATAGTTCTAGTTGTATTTGTTACCCGTGTATATTCCGTTACTATTTGATTGAGACCATTGTCATTTAACACGCTTTCGATTCTGTTTTTATAGAAATTATTTGTCGACCAATCTATATTGAAGTCACCGGTTATTATTATATTATAAGTTTCCTCAGTCAGTTCTTCTAGACTTTCCTGGAGAATTTCACAGAATTCAGATTCGTAGCCACTTGGTGATCTATATACTGCAACAATTATCATTTGTGTGTTTTCATGTTTGGCTTTACAGGCTATAATCCAGTATTTTGAAAATGCCGCCTTTTCAAATATCTTTGTTACTTTCCATACTTTTCTATAATATATAATAACACCGCCAGTTCTTGTGGAATTTGAGAAAGATATTAATTGGCTATAGTCATGTAAACTAATTTCATCTTCGTTTATATGATCTGTCATATGAGTTTCCGACAATATGAAAAAATCTGGTTTTTCTGTTGCAGCTATTATTTCGACTTGGTTAAAATTATTCGTCAGCCCTTGAACATTTGTGGTTAATATATAAATGTTCTTTAATTGTTAGAAAGATATACCCATTCTTCTTTTTTTCATATTGATTTTATTTTTATATACTGGACATTCCTTACTATACGTTCCATGGTTTTCATCAAAACCCATATTTAATTTCTGATTTACCTTTACACAATTAATGCATTTTATTATAGGAACTTTGTTACATTCCTGAGATTTATGATTTTCATGACATTTAATACACACTTCTTGATTTTTACATTCACTTGATAAATGATTATATCCTTTGCATTTAAAGCATCTTCTTACTTCAGTTCCATCAAAAACTCGGCATCTCTCCCAGCCTAGATTTATTCTTTGAGCACCAATTAGTTTTCCATATGTTTCATTGTCCGTTTTAATTTTTATATTATAAATTGCTCTATTTTTTCTTTCAAATTCATATGTTTTTACTATTTTTATTTCACTGTTTGCTATAAATGGATTTTGTTTCTTTATTTTCTCAATAAATTCTTTATCAGAGTATTTAAATGACATATCAGTTATATCTATATAAAATTCCGTTGGCTTGGGCACCTTAATTTCATACTCATCACTCATTTCATTTTGTATAGCCGCTTTTATTTTTTCTCTTTCTTCATTATTCTCACTCTGTATTATTATTGTTCCGTTTTTTCTATTTTCCACATTAGTTATCTTTAAATTAACTGGATTAACTTTTTTGTTTAATTCTTCTTTTGTCTTTTCAATATTTTGTTTTTCTTTTGGTTTTAATACCAATGACATCTGTTTGTTAACATCTGGCAACACTGTTTTCTTTTTAATAGCTTCTGCATAAGACGTTCTATTCTGTTTACCGTTTGCTTCTGTTATTACTTTTTTTATATCTTTACACATTCTCTCGTTATTTTCTTCAATCTTGTTACATATTTCTTTATTTTTATTTTCAAATTCATTTACATGTTCACATAATTTTTTTATTTCCTTAGCATTTTTCTCAAAAGATTTGTGAGCATTATCAATTTTTTTTAACCTGTCCTCATATCGTTTTTCTATTGCTTCTAATAGTTGTTTAATTTCACTTTCATTTTCTTTCAGAGACATCTTGAACTCATGTTTATAATCTGTTAAGCTTTGTTTGTTTTTGTTTACATCGTCTTGTATATCTTTAAGTACTAGATCCACATTTTGTATATACTGCAGGCAGTCATCGCATATAAAACGTACAAAATTGTTTGATTCCACAATCTTTGCAGAGTATTGATCAATACCGGCACATTTTGTTGTACAATGATACACTTTGTTACATACACCCATACATCGTATTCCCGTTTCCCCTCTTATTGCTGTTCTGCACTTATTGCATTCAGCCATTGAGGTATTTTATTAAAAACGAAATTTGCTTTAAAAAACACTATTTTTGTATAATAACTTTATCATCCACGAAAGGTATTTTTATATTTTATGGTTTTTTTAATAGTCCTATCTATTTTTGAAACCAATTATTGTTTTATTTAAATTATTTAATTTTTCTTAATTGCGAAACGCGTCTTCTTCGTTTGACGTTTACATTCTTAAGAGATAACGGCCTGTAAGATTTTGTCAGAGTATTGTCGGCTTTAGGTTTTAAAATTGGTATTATTACACTGGTTTTATATTGCTGTGATATTTTGTCATTAAGTATGTTGTTATAAAAATTAAGTAATCTTGTTTTATAACTACTGGAAGCGTTTATAATCATTGCATATGATATCCTATCTAATCCAGGTGATTTTCCCTTCAACTTATAGAGTGTAGATAAAAATTCTAAGCTATTTATATTCTGTTCAATTTTGACAGCACTACAACTTGGGTGTAAATTGGATAAAGATTGTTGCAGGGTATTTTTATGATTCTGAAATTGTTGGGGGGAAAAATTATCTTCTGAATTAGAAGCCCAGAATGACCCAAGTTCGTTGGCTCTTTCTAACCGATCGGTACAAAATTCATTAAGGTTGTTGTTTTTACGTATCCAATGAATGCCATGGTTGTTCTAATATCCGCAAAAGGTGCGAATGTTTTATTTTTGTTGGAGTTAAAAAATTTATTTCAGATGTTAGCTTATTAATTGCAAGTTTTTAGATGAAATATAGAATATAAGCTTTTATCAACCATTGTTTAAAATTAATGTTCAGACCTAGCCCCCTATCAAAAAAAACCTAACAAAACGACTCAGATGATCGTAAAATCATATACATATATGTATATTGATAAAATTTGATGTACATATGTGTGTCTATTATACCCACTAATCAGTGGCCCAAAAATTATCCTGCCAGGACCAATTTTAGATATAAGCCCCACATGAAGCTGATTCCCGATCATCACTTAAGTCTATCACAAACCAAAAATATTGCATAGATTTTTTTCTATTTCAGGTTATACATATATGATTTTGATAAAGAAAAAAGTATCTTAACTAAAACCGATCACGATCGATTCATTTTTTATCTAGTCCCCGTATAAAAATAATATCAGATATAAACTTTTTAATATCTGTAGGCCACATATTAATAACAATACCACTAAAATTTGGTTTATGCTCATATTCTTTATACAATTTATGCCTCAATAAAGTTGCTTCGCAAATCGCATGGTATAGGATATCATATAGTCGCTCTAGACCGACTTCAATTTTCTTATTTGTTTTTATCCCAGTAAGATGCGTGGGAAATGTTAAATAAATGATTTTTTGCTAAGCTGGAGCCTTAAAATGTTTAAAATTTGCTCTTTTAAGATGGTAAGCATTCTCATTCAATTCCCCTCACGTCTTTATTTACTAATCATGTTTAAATACTTAAGATTTAACTTTACAATTAACTTTTAAACTTTCCAATTTTGTTTTATAAATAACCTTAAGGTTTTTAATTTTTTTCCCTTTAAGAGTGATACTTGAGTTGGTTTTTTAATGTTTACCTCAGAACAGGTACGAGTACATTAAAAAACTGTTGGAGCATAAATATGTATCGTTGTGTCTCGCTTAGATGGTGTTGGCTGGTCTATATTGGCCATTTTGATAATTACATTAAAATTACCAAAGTTGAAAGAAATGGATTTTGTTGTTAGTTTGTTTTTTTATTTTCTTCTTCTTCTTTTGCTTAATGCATTTAACCACTGCTTAGGAAAGTCTATTTATCTTCAGGCGTATTGTTGTAGCTGATTACATTTTGATACAATTTGTACGCCGTTTTTTTTATGCCCAAAAATAATGCGTAGTTATATGGTAAATAAAAAGAAAAGTTTAACAGAATTGAATATAATCAGCAAATTATCTAATAATTCAAACCATATAATTTGAACGATTTTCTAGTAATTTTAGAAGATTTTCATATATATAATATATATAATTTTCATTAATAATTGGTTTTATATTCATACAAAACAATCCATAATAAATAAATTAGTATTGTATTAATTAACTTTTATGGATTAAAAATGCAAATATTATTTCTGTAACAAATTAATCCTAACACATTTGTATGTAAATTGAAATCGAGACAACCTGTTAATTATTAATATTTTAACAGAAAATTCGAAAGCTTACACAAAGTCTGTAGAGGCGTAATTAGAAAAATGTTATAATTGTGTCTTTGTTCAGAAATAGTTATATTCAATGTTAATAATTAAAAAAAAAAATAATCATAAGTACTATTCTATAACACTTTGGTGTTACACAAGTCACAAGTCATGTTGGAAGTACTAGGCGAGTATAGTAAAACCTCCAAAGGGTAAGGAACCATTGATGATTTCGCATTTCATTATACCGCAAAATTGTAGCTTATGCTTAAATAAATAATTTTTATTAATATATCCATGTAAAAAATAGAGTAAACAAGTAAGGAAATTCAAGTCGGTTTAGACCGACTATAAGCCGATAGCCTAAGGTGTTAGTGCTTTAGTTTTTAAGATTTATTGTAATTTTAATTATAATAAATATCAGAATAATAATAATAATAATAGACCGACTGTACAATACCCATGCGTTTAGAGGCCCTATCACTAAGGTCCAACAAATTTGATATAGAAAATGAGCATAAACCAAATTGGAGTGGCATTTTAATTTATTTTGTTGCTTTCGCATACGGAAAAGTTCATATCGGATACTATACTTATATGGGGACTCGGTCCAAAAATAGGCTCATCCTGACTACATTTGGTAAGGTCACCTATTTTTTGTAAAATCATATACAAAGCAAATTTTTGTTTTATATTGGGGCTATGATTAAGAATTGTCGTATAGGATTTTTTTTTTTTTTACTACTGATAAATGAATGTAATAAACACACACGAACCCAATTTGACCGAGGTCTATATGATAATTTGGATATTATGGCAATTTAAGTGTTATTTGTTGTTCGTATTTTTGATTCCCTCTCCCATAATTTATTTTTTTACATGGTACAAGTGGTGATGTATTAGCTTTGCTGTTGGTTATGTTAGTGATGAAGGCATAACACTGGTTACTAGCTATCCAAATAACAGCAAAATGATTACTTGTCACTTGTACTATTGTTTTTTGGAATATTGACTTATATTTATACCCTACTAGCAGATTCCAGCCCTCGAAATTCGAGTGCAAATTCTAGGAAATTTTATTTTTTAAATAAATAAAGACCCTAAAGCAGGGGTCGGCAAGTAATTTTAAGTAGAGTCCGGATTATGTTGAAATTTTTTGTCGAGGTCCGGAAAAAAAAAACTCATAATACATACTATTTAGTTTAAAATTTTTATTTTGACTTATATATGCAATACAATATGTATGTAGGTATTCTTTAAAACTAATGCGAAAAATTACATCTGTGGTCTTGAGCCAGTTTTTTAAAGTTTGGTTCACGTGGAGAACAGCTTATGCGAAGAGTGTCTTCAAGATGGGCGTCTGTCAATCACGAACGATATTTGTTTTTCAAAAAATTTATTTTTGAGAAAGATGATTCACATACAAATGTAGAGCCAAACATAGTAGCCAAGTTGATAGCTAGTTTTTTGCAATTTTCATATTTTTCTGTAACATGTTTACCTCAAAATTCTTCAGTGGATGCAGTTTTATACATTTGCAAGGAAATATCTTCTTGCAAGTCAATTACCTCCATTTGCAGTAAAGGCTTTGATAGACTGAATAAATTCGCAGCCACGTCAGTCCATTCTGCCACCGCAGCAATTTCATAAGGAAATTTAAGAAATTGAGACAGCTGCCCTATCTCTGCAAAGTCTTGGAATCTTGCAGCAAAATCCTTCTCAAGATCAGTTACAAACCTTACAAACACTGCAATGTCTTCTTCGGAAATCTTTTTATACTCAAGCATTGTTGGGAAATGAATAAATTCTTGACTTGCAATATCTTTTTCAAAGATATCCAGCTTGCGACGGAAAGCAGACAGACTTTGTATCAGATCACATATTACTTTTCCATTTCCTTGTAACTCGGTGTTGAGCGCATTCAAATATTTCAGTATGTCTTTCAGGAAAGCCACAGCTAGCATATTACGCTTGTTTGTTAGGAAGTCCAGATGCTTCCTTGCTTCCTGTGTGTCCAAGTTTTGCAAAAAGGAGGTTACTTGTTCTTTTATTTGCCAGAAACGTTCAACAACTTGACCTTTACTTAGCCAACGTATATTGTTCTGTTGCAGTAAGTCAGAATACGCCGAATCACATTCAGAGAGAAAATCATTGAACTGTCGGTGCTGAAGAGCAGAACGAGACCTCATAAAATTTATCAACGTCACCAAGCTGCCCATTACATCTTTCAGAGTAGCACTAAGTTTTCCACAAAGTGCTGCCTGATGAATTATGCACTGATAAGATATTAGACCTGCATTCTTATCCCTGATTCTCTTTACTAATCCGTTTTCTTTGCCAATCATCGCTGGGGCCCCGTCAGTTGAAAGGGATACAATTTTATCATAACTAATGTTCGATCTCGTAATAAATTCATCAAAAGTCTTAAATAAATCTTCTCCGCGAGTCTTACTTTTAAACGTCAATAATGCTAGCAATTCTTCCCTGCACGTTTTACTTTCAATGTCAAAAAATCTCACGAAAATAGACATTTGTTCATCATCAACAATGTCACATGATTCATCAAGTGCTATAGCATAGCAAGGTGCCTTCTGCAGTAGTTCGAGCAAGCTGCTTTTGTTGTCAGTAGCTAAAATTTCGGTTCTTCTTGTATTACTTCTTGAGGACAATGGAATACCTTGAATTGCAGCAACAAGATCCTTTTTCTCTGCAAAAAGTGCCGTGGCCACTTCCAAAATACATTCTTTTACTATCTCAGAGTCTGAAAATGGCTTCTGATGTTTATTAAGCATCCAACACACATGCAACGCAGCTTCTGTGGATTTTTCTTGCTCGCTCAGGGAGCGAACTAGTAAGGCCGTGCTTTTTTTGTAAGAAGTTAGGTATGCCTGGAGTTTTTCTTTACGAGCTATACTGCCAAGCGGAAAGTTTTTGTGGAACTGCTGATGAGTTGTTTCGTAGTGCCGCTTTAAATTGCCACTTTTAACAATAGCAACAGTTTTGTTGCACAAAATGCAAACTGGAACTGCTTTAGGCCTATCAGGCAACGTAAAATATTGTTCTGTCCACTCAGGCAGAAACTTCCTATTTTCACTGTCAACTTTTCGCTTCTTAGGATCCATATTGATGTAGGTACGAATTTAAGCACACGACAAATTACAACATAAATTAACAATGCACCGCACAAGATCAAACGAATGACTGACAACCATAATGTAAAATAAGTGGAAAATCACAGTCAATTTTCGTTTTTTATATTCAAACCATATTAAATAAAAAAAAATATATATTGTTTTTTAAATCTTGTACATTCCCTCTTTATGCTTACCACTATATTAAACTGATTAACAGTGTTGCAAGAAAAGTTTTAGCTCATGTCCCGATTTTGCAAGTTGAAATCCCCAAAAAAATTTTAAATCCCCAAATTTGTCTCCAATTAAATTTCTAATAAAATTTTATTAAAAACACATTTTTAAAGAAAAAAAATAGGCCTAATAAACTAATACATGATTAATTTAGCAAAATTCTTCTGATTTTCGGTCTAAAATAAAACCTCCAAACACAATAAAATACACTTTACAATAGAATTAGAAGACAAAAAAAGCATCACATTTTTGGACTCGAAAATACATAGACATAATAAAAAACTAAACATCAATTGGCATTGTAAAGAAATAGCTTCTGGTAGAATTATTAACTACCATTCGAACCACCCAATGAAACAAAAAATAAACACAGCGAAAAATTTAATTAGAAAAATATTTACTCTAAGTGATGAACAATACACACGCGAGAACACAAACAAAATAAAAGACATATTAGCTAAAAATGCATTCCCTACAAATATCATAAATAATATGATTTATGACACAAAAATAGAAATACACAACAAAAATAAAAACGCCACACCAAACAACAACAAGGCCAGCAATAACACCCAATATGTCGGAGTCGCATACATTCCTGGACTTACAGACACCAAAAACATGAGAAAAACGATACAGCATGAAAACGTCATATACGCACATAAACCTAATCAAACACTTAAAAAAATATTCACGAAAACAAAAGACAAAATAAAACAAGAACAACAACACGATTTAGTATACGAAATAAAATGCTTGGGCAACAAAAGCACAAACAGCAACTGTGATCACATTTACATTGGTACAACTAAGAGAGCGCTTGGAGTACGAGTAGCCGAACACAAAGCAGACGCAAGAAACAAAAAAACTTCAACAGCCTTATCACATCATATCACAACTACTGGACACTCAGCTGATTTTGACAATGTGCGTATTTTAGACATTGAGAGAAAATGGAACAAGAGAATGACATTGGAAACTTTAAGAATACAGGAAAATATTGAGAGAGCTGTCAATTTGAAAGAAGACAAAGACGGAACAAATAGCGCCTACAGTTTGATATTAACTAAAAAACATACAAAAGAAAAACAATAGTTGTAAATACGACGTAACACTTATAAATTTGTTTCATACAAAAATTTGTGTTGAAAAATATATTTTATTTGTAAGTAGTTTTTAACAAAAATTGTAATTTGTTTATAATGTTAAATGTGTTTTCAAATAAAAAAGGCTCCCTGAAGATGGATGGATATCATCCGAAACGCGTAGGAGAAAAAGCGAATTGATGGTTTTTCAATTGCGCTGAAAATAAAAACTGACCAGTAAACCCAATAAATCAAACAATCAACAAAACCTATCCAAATTTGCAAATGAAGTAGAATCTATATATTTCCAAATAGTTTATCTACAAAACTTTAACAAAATTTCAATAAAAATTTTTCGAAATTTTGTTTCACAAAACTGTAAACTTAATTTTAAAAAATAACACAAAAATCAATAATACCTAAATAAGGGGTAAAAATCCCCAATATTTCGAGAAATCCCCAAATCCCTCCCCTCTGGTTACACTGTTGATTAAACAACCACTTGTTTTTTCACCAACGACAACAACAACAGTAAACGAGAAAAACTGTTGTGAAATGTATTGAAAAAACTTTTATAGAAACCAACAACAACGATAATATAAATGACCTCATGAGGCCTCTAAAATAAAGAACAAACATCAGTTTTTTTTTTGCGATTTTTATTAAAATATTTTATCTTTTGAAGAATGACGTTGGAATTAAACTGAATCTGTAGGTAATTTTAACGATGTATGCCGGTCAGAGTTTCGACCTACCGCGGTCCGTAACCGGACCGCCTGTTGCCGACCGCTGCCCTAAAGGTATGCTATTCAATTATAGCCAATTCACAAATCAAAACAAAAAAACAAACTCATTTTTATTACAAACACATTAACAAATTTAATAAACACACACATAGCATCGTATAGCATATAGCAGCACGGACCAAACATAGCATTTAATAAATCGGGGTTTTGTAGCAAGGCCTATCTCGTGACTAGTTAAATCTTTGTTATATTTGAAGAAGGCGTTTCTGGCCATTTCTATGCGACACTTTATTTCTTTTACTGCCTCCCATTGATCGTTTATCGGGACTCCAAGGTATTTAAAATATTTAACCCGTTCGATTTCTGTATTTTTTACTCGTAGTGACGTATTATTTTGGATAGAGTTTCTTCTGCTGAAAACCATATAGTTCGTCTTTTTAGTGTTAATTTTACGACCATATAATTCACTACCATAAGTAAGTCTATCTACTAGTTTCTGTAGGCCAGACATACCGGTTGTTAATAATGTAGTGTCGTCCGCATATCGTATGTCATTTATAAATATACCTACCATTTATACCATCTATCCTAATGCCAATTTTTTCTCTGCTTAATGATTCTCTAAATATTCTTTCTGAGTATATGTTGAATAACAAGGGTTATAATATGCATCCCTGCCTCACTCCCTTTGATATGGGAATATTATCAATTAATTCTCCGTCGACCTGGATGTTTGCAGACTGTTGCCAATATAGATTTTTTATACATCTAATTTCCTTTCCATTTATTCTTATCGATATTAGAATCTCCATTAGCTTGTCATGTTGAACCGTATCAAAAGCTTTCTCATAGTCAACAAAGCATAAAAATACGTCTTTCTATACATCTCGGCAGTTTTGTATTGATATTTGGATACTTAATAGCGCTTCTCGAGTACCCATTCCTTCCTTGAAGCCGAATTGTGTTTCTCCCATATATTTCTCGAATTTTGGATACATCCTTCTATGTATTATTCTTAAGAATACTTTTAAAACATGGCAAATCAGACTAATTAATCTATACTAGCAGATTCCAGCGCTCGAAATTCGAGTGCAATTTCTAGGCAGCTTAATTTTTCAACTAAGCCAATTCACAAACCCACACTTTTATGGTTTATTATTATTGTGAATGAAGACAACAAACTCATTAACAAACACATTAACAAATTTAATAAACACACACATAGCATTGTATAATTTTATGTATGTGTTAGTGGCAACTTTAAATGCAATTTACTCAAAATAAAGGAAAAAATTTAAAAATCTGTAAATCTGCAAAACGGCTAAAAAGAAATACCTTTCAAATAATATACGTTTGGCCAAAATTGGGACAAAATGGTAGAACAAAACATCGGTCACAAGAAATCGCCTAGCCTATTAATATTATAGATACCACTATGTGGTTTGGGTATAATAACTTTGTGCTGCTGTTTGTAAGTATATTTGACCTAGATCCATCTTTTATTATACCGATCGACTCAGAATCACTTTCGAGTCGATTTAGCGATGTCCGTCCGACCGTCTGTCCGTACGTCCGTCTGGGTGTTCATGTAAACCTTGTAATCAAACTACAGGTCGCAAATATGAATATGTTTTGATGAAATTTGGTATATAAGCCTTCATCGGCCATAGGACGAATGCTGTTGAAATTGGTGAAAATCGGTACATGTTCAGACCTAATCCCCATACAAATGATCCCTATGAAATCGGTCCAAATTATCATACAGATCTCAGTCAAATTGGGTTTGTATGTGTTTAATATATCCATTAATCAGTAGTCTAAAAACAATCCATATAGGACAATTCTTAGTCAAAGGCCCCATATAGAGCTGCTTCCCGATCTTCACTTAAATATATCAAAAAACAAAAATATTGCACAGTTTTTTCTCAAACTTGGTTTGTATATTTTTTTTCAAAATATAAGTGACTTTACCAAATATGGTCAGCATCGGTCCATTTTTCGACCTAGTACCCATAGAAATATAGCATCCGATATGAACTTTTTCATATCCGCAGCCAAAAAAATTAATAACAATACCACTCAAATTTGGTTTATGCTTATTTTCTATATCAAATTAGTTGGACCGAAAGATAGGGTCTCTAAACCATGGTATAGGGTATCGTATAGTCGGTCTAGACCGACTACAATTTTCTTACTTGTTTTTATTAATTTTGTAATATCAGGTAAATTCAGAATAGACTTCTGTAACAGACGTGGAATGGGATCGATTTTTTTCTTTGTAATGCCCACATTTTTTTCAATCGGCCAGATGTTTTCGAATTATGTGAGACCCAGGAAAGTGACGAAGCTAATCCACAGGATTTTCACCTCACCTTCTATCCCCTTTTACTTTTCAAAGGGGCCTTGCAAAGTACATTTGCGACAATGTTGTGCACCAGTGTCCAGCAACATTATAACTGTAATGATGCAGAATTTAACTCACTTTGAGTTAAGTTCAAAATCAGGTCAGATATTTTGCATTTCCGGTTTCTATACAGAAGCCCAAACATAGAAAGGGAGCATACCGATAATGGATTTGATGCCCTTGCTAAATCCATAACTAGAATCCTAAAGAGTTGGCCGAATAGCGAAATCCTAGTTGCCGCCGATTTTAATATTCACAACTCTTCTTGGATTCACCATTCGAATCAAACAACTCTCGAAGGCCGTTACGTTGAGCTTTTCGCAGCGCATAACCACCTAGCGCAATTCCGTTTATTAAAGAGCAAAGACAAAATACTCTCGACCTTTTTCAAACTTCACACCCTGACAAGTGAAGTGAAAATACTTGCAGCTCTCGGTAATTCGGATCATTGCGTCATTTCCGCATCTTTTTCGTACTCTGTACTTCACAGTATTTTAAACCAGCTATGAAACACTCAGTTTTTCTTTACGAAAAGGCTCGCTGGGTCGAGCTCAACGATTTCTTCTAGTACTTCAACTGGAAACTTTGTTTCCTGGAAAATAATGTGGATGCTGCAGCGATAATGGTAGAAAAAATAATAGTGTTTGGTATGAGATTGTTCATTCCATCAAAGCACATTTCGGCTAAACCTAATCAAAAATCTTGGTTTAACTAGACTTGCAGAGATGCAGTTAGATCCAGAGAACAAGCATTCCGATATTGGCGTGACAATAAAAATTCCGTCACTGAACTGCAACGCAAACAGGCGGAAATTGAATGTGCCAAAACACTAAGGCACCAAAAGTGCCTTTACTATCAGCGTCTTCGTGCTAGAGTTCTTTCTGCTCCTCGCGGCAGCAAGAACATTTGGTCATTTGTTAAAAGAGTAAAGAATAAAACTAGCTCTGCTATCCCAACTCTTATAATGAATGACCAAATATTCACTGACCCGGTTGATAAGGCTAACCTCTTTGGCTGTACTTTTTGCGAAACATTAATTTTTGCCGGATAACGACAACCACTGCCCGAACTTGAAAGAGTATCTTGTGCTATGCCTAGAATACTCTTTCGAGAACGTGCAGTTAAAAAGTTTCTTTCGGATATCAGCATTAATAAGTTTTCGGGACTGGCTGGTATACTCGCACTGGCGCTGAAACAATGATCTTCGACGCTAGCCAGTCCATTGGCCACCCTTTTCAGCCTTCCGTACCGTGCGGGAGTCTTTCCCTCTTGCTGGAAAGTTGCTAATGTCCAACCAATCCCTAAAAAGGGTGCGACTAATAACTCCGAAAATTAGCGTCCAATTGCAATCTGCTCTGCGCTCTCAAAGGTGATGGAGAGCATGATCAATTTCCATCTTGTGAACTAACTAGGGGCCAACTCACTTCTTAATGATCGACAGTATGGCTTCCGTAGAAATCGTTCCAGAGGAGACCTGTAAGCTCTACTTTCTGAGCGCTGGAGTCGATCCATTCGCAATTTTGGCGAAAGTAAAGTGGTAGCTCTAGATATTTCTAAAGCATTCGATTCTGTGTGGCACGGTGCATTGATAGCAAAGTTTATTGCATTTGGGGTCGGTAATGACTTCTCTTGATTTATATCGTGTTTTCTCAGAGACCAATCAATACGTGTTGTTATTGAAGGGGTCTCATCTAATGAGTTTCAGCTTAATTCAGAGGTACCCCAAGGTTGAGTTCTTTCTCCTTCTCTTTTCCTTATCTTTCTGAAGGACCTTCCCGGTCAAACTTTTAACTCTATATACTCTTTTGCAGATGACAGCAGCATTTGTCATTCATTTTCATTTCATTCATTTTCCACCAAGCCTATTGGTGGTTGGGGGCAAAAGGCGGACAACGAATGACACACTCAATCAAGACTTGTTAACAGTCTCCGAGTGGAGTAAAGACCCAATGTCATATCCTAGGGTAATTTTTTAATCTTAATCCCTTTTTATGATTCCCATGTTTTTTTTTTATTAACCAAGGGGATGCTCCCTACAGATGCAGTACTTTATGTTGATCTCAGGAAAATTGGTTATGAGAAGGAGGAAAGAGGGAGTAGTGTTTGTGAATATTTGAATTAAATTTTATTAGATTATAACTGTCAGGAAAGACCCCTGCGGGAGTTTATTCCAGATACGGCTAGTTCGACTGATAAACAAATTCTCTCTGTAATGCGTTGTGCGGTCAACTGGACAATAGACCACTAACGAATGTGATCTACTAGAGAAGCCAGTAGAGCCAACCGAAACTCGGGCACTTGGAATAAGCTCACTAATCTCAGAATAACGTTTATTATTACTCATTCCAATCTTCAAGCTCATAATTGTATAAAAAAAATATATTTAAATATTTTACTAACCGAACGTGGAACTCAAAAAAGAAATGCAAACAAGAATATGATGCAATTTTATGAACATTTTTATACCCTATACCACTATGTGGTTTGGGTATAATGACTTTGTGCTGCTGTTTGTAACAACCAAAAATAGTTGACCTAGACCCATCTTTAATTATACCGATCGAATCAGAATCACTTTCTGAGTTGATTTAACAATGTCCGTCCGTCCGTCCGTCCGTCCGTCCGTCTGTGTGTCCATGTAAAGCTTGTAATCAAACTGCAGGTCGCAAATATGAATATATTTTGACAAAATTTGGTATATAAGCTTTTGTCGGCCATGGGATGAACGCTATTGAAATTGGTGAGAATCGGTCCATGTTCAGACCTAGCCCCCATACAAATTACATATATGAAATCGACATAAATTGCCATAAGATCCAAATTGACATATAGATCTTACTCAAATTGGGTTTGTATGCGTTCATTACATCCACTAATGAGTAGTCCAAAAATGATCCCTTTGACCCCATATAGAGCTGCTTCCCGATCTTCACTTAAATCTATTAAAAAACACAAATATTGCACTGATTCTTCTCAAATTTTGTTTGTACATATTTTTGCAAAATACAAGAGACTTTACCAAACATGATCAGGATCGGTCCATTTTTGGACCTAGTCCCTTTATAGATATAGCATCCGATATGAACTTTTTCATATCTGCAGCCAAAAAATTAATAAAAATACCACTCAAATTTGGTTTTTGCTTATTTTCAATGTCCAGTTAGTTGGGCCTAAGAGATAGGGTTTCTAAACGCATGGTATAGGGTATCGTATAGTCGGTCTAGACCGACTATAATTTTCTTACTTGTTTTAAATGCATAATTTTAAAGCATAAACACTGAATGTTTGAGTAAGTGTAATAGGCTTGCCATATTCAGGGATTTTTGGTCAAGCAAAGAGAAAAAAATTTGACTTAGGGAGAGGGCATTTTTTTGTGGATTTGGTTTACAATTGATAAATACTAAATAAGGCAAATCGAATTTAATGCAAACCTTTATTTTGGCTGCTAAGAAATCAAAAAAATATTACCGCTTATAACTGAATCAATGATCTGCTGATTCTGTAATATTGTACGTAATCGTATGATTTATTATCAATCATGCGTCTCCATTATAATGAGCATCGCATGGATTAGGATTGCCAGATTGAAAAACATAAAATTTTGAAGAAACATAAAATCGCCTATATCTCGAATAGGATTAATATTTAAAATGCTTAGAATTTATAATCTAAGAGTTTTTCTAAAAAACTAATATCTTGAATTCATCAAAACATGATAAATGGTTTAAAAAATTTTTCAATTAGGAAATTGAAAATGTTTTTAAACTATTTCAATTAGGAAATTGAAAATGTTTTTAAACTAACAAACTTGTAATTTGGACACTTTTCTATAAGTTCAAATTAAGAGTTTATTACATCTAAACAGTACAATATAACTCAAAGTTTATTAATTTAATTTTTTAATAAAACAATATTATAAGATTTTACTTAAATTTATTTTAATTGTACGTGTTGTGCATTTTAGTTCCCGAGAGTTAAGTGAACAACAAAAAGCAATGCCTCTTTGTATGTTGCCCACTTTTGGCGCTTATTTTATTATTTATTGTTTTGCTTGGCGCCTCATCTTTTCTTTGTATTAGTTTATAAAATGTAGTGTTGTATTTCCATTCGGAGTTAATGGAAACGCCACCGGATTATAACAGTTATCGGAACCGTGTTTTGAAAAATCGTTACATGCAAATAAGATTTTTTTTAATCTATAAATAGTTATTTAATTTTTTTATAAATAATTTTTAAATGATATTTTGCATTTAAAAAAGTGGGCAATACCGACTTAAGTTAATATGACACATTGAGTATAATGGTACATACACACTTATTAAGCAAATGATGCAAACAATAATGACCACAACAACAACTAATGCAGCTACCGCACACACAAATTGCAAAATTTAGAATAACAACAATACCAAAAACATCATAGAAAAGATCATATTTTGTTCAAGATTTTTTTACATTTTCATTGAAATCTCTCGACCTGTTGAACCAATTTTGATGATTTTGAATTTGAACCTACCCAGGATGTTAGTGAATTATTTTCACTAAAAATAAGTAAGCCATCTGACGTATTGAGGAGTGGTCGTGATTTCCACAGACGGACAGACAGAATACATATATATTGTAGGGTCAACATTTTTGTTCTAATTATTGCAAACGGAATGATAAGCTTAGAAAGTTTCGAGTATAACATTGCCAGACCCAAGTTCGCAAATCAGCAAAAAAAAATCCATATTTCGAGAGAAAAAAAAACGCATATCTGTTTTGTTTTATTTGAAATACAAAAAATAATTAAGTCTTAAAAATATTAAAAGAAAAGGGAATAAAGTAAAAAGGAGAGTGAAGAGCATGGACCGATCCCAACCACACGTGATAAAGAACAAAAAAAAAAAGAATAAACCAAATTTGAAGGAGTGTAATTATTAATAATCAATTCAGTCATTGACATGCCTTAAAAAAGCTTGAAAATAAAGCCGAATCAGGAACCCTTCTAGAATCTTATTTGATAAAATAAGAAATTTCCTAAAAGAAAAATATCTTTCCATCTTATATTTTAATATTGGAAAAGAAGACATCTTTCGAAGCGAAAAACCACAGTTGTATTATTTAGTCTGATAGAAACTCCACATCCGCTATGTAATGAGTCCACAATATTTACAGCAGAATTATACGCACTCTATAGAGCTGCTGCAAAACTAATGGAAAGAAACATGACAAGGACAAAGATACATCTAATGTTAGATAGCCAGCCTGTCTTAAAAGCATTGAACAAATCAATATATCACCATACCATCCAACACTTGAGATATCTTGCTTTTGTTCCTATCCTCTTCATAAAAAAAAGTTAACTCACAGCGATAAAATCTTTTGCTTTAATAAAACTAATTACCAAGATTTACAACTCCATCTATTCCAAATTGACTGGATAAATGTGTTATCTCGTTGCAATGATAACTTGGACTTGTGTTTGCATACATTTTATCATCACCTCTTTGAATGTTTCTCGGCATATGTACCTAAAATGTTACCTCCTAAATCGAATGGTCCTCCTTGGAATACAAAACATCTATCTCAACTTAAAAATAAGAAAAACAAAATGTACAAAAATTATAGAAAATATGGAACATTGATAGATTATATGAAATACTCGTTATCAAGATCGGAATTTATTATTGCTAATCAATTGGCCTATAATAACTATTTAATTAAAGTAAGGAATAATCTAAAAAATAATCCAAAATCATTTTATAAATTTATTAATTCTAAAAGACGTACTGCGGACTTTCCTTCGGTTATGAAGTACGGTGATTTAGAATCTTCAGATGATAACTCCATAAGTAATATGTTTGCAGACTTTTTTGCATCAACTTATTCTTCGACAGTATTTAATAATCTGTATCCATACATAATATCGGAATCTTCAGTTATTAATATACCATCCATTAATCAACATACAGTTCTGAATGCCCTGACAAAATTAAAATTGTCGTATGCTGCTGGTCCTGACGGTGTTCCTAGTTGCATTTTAAAGCGCTGCGCACATTTATTGTATATTCCTTTGACTTATATGTTTAATATATCCCTTAAATTGGGTTACTTTCCTCCCATTTGGAAAGAATCATTTATTATTCCCTTCCTTAAGTCTGGATCTAATTATAGAGGTATTGCTAAATTAAGTGCTATTCCAAAACCATTTGAAAAACTTATATATGACACGTTGTTACATCATGTGTCCTCTATCATATCTCCAACGCAACATGGATTCTGCAAATCACGCTCTACAATAACAAATCTTTTGGAGCTTACAACTTTGGTTAATGATGGTTTTATTAATATGAAACAAACAGATGTTATTTATAATGATTTTAGCAAGGCATTCGAAAAAGTAAATCATGATCTATTGTTGTTTAAGCCTGACCGTATGGGCTTTGGATAATGCTAATAAAATGGATTGGATCATATTTAAAAGACAGAACACAATGCATTAAGTTTCGTAACTCGTATTCCAACAACATAAAAGTATTATCTGGTGTACCTCAAGGTAGTCACTTGGGACCTCTTTTATTTACGCTATTTATAAATGATCTTCCTTCTGTAATTAAACACTCAACTACATTAATGTATGCAGACGATGTAAAGTTAATTTTTACCCTCAACAATCTTGATCAACAATCACTTTTACAGAATGGTATTGATCGTTTAACTACTTGGTGTAATATGAATCTAATGGACCTAAATGTCAAAAAATGCAAATATATGATTTTTACAAGATCAATTCCAATTAATGGTCGGTATATCATGAATAATGCTGTGCTTGATTTAGTGGATTCATTCAACGACCTTATCGTACTTCTGGATAAAAAATTAGACTTTAGAAGTCATATTTCACTAACAATAAATAAAGCTACTGGTGTACTTGGATTCATTAAACGGTTTTTCGGATCCGTATACGACAAAACAATTGTTTACTACCTTGGTAAGACCAATACTCGAATATGGGTCTGTAGTCTGGGATCCGCAATATCATATACATTCGAATAAAATTGAATCAGTTCAAAAACAATTTTTGTTATTTTGTCTTCGTGGTTTGGGCTGGGATCCTAATATGAGGTTGACATCTTATGATAAGCTTCCTACATTGAAAAGTCGCAGACATATGCTAAATGTTACTTTCCTGTTAAAACTGTTAAATGGTAGTCTTAAATCTGAATTTCTTATCAACAAAATAAATATAAATATTCCTTTTCGATCATCAAGAAATTATAACTTTCTAACTATCAAATATTATTGTACAAACTATGCTAATTTTAATCCACTACGTAGAATTTGTGATGAGTTTAATAAGCTGTATCAGTTTACTGATTTTAATAAAAGTTTGGATATTGTGAGAAGAGATATTATATTACACTTAAATGCATTAAATCAACTGAATTAAATAAATTTTATATATCAATTTTGTTAAATGTTTAATTATATATATAAATTATAATATAAATGTATACTTTAAGTAGTCTGTAAGGATGATTCCATAGACTGAATAAATAAATAAATAAATAAAAATATGTACTCGAAAGCCACATGGCCCTAAATAAACTAGCAGAACATAATAAGGTGATGCTTATATGGGTACCAGAGGGAAATGAAATCACGGAAAGACCATTCATTTATCCAAACCCTCAATTCGGATTCACTAGAAAAGACATAACTGAGAACATCGACAGATGGATTAAAGATGAGTCAGTAGAGTATTGGAATAACCAAACACTACTTAAACACTCGAAAAAATTTTTGCAACTACATCCTATATAAAATGCATTTGGCGCAAGATAAAACGTGCAGATACTGTCTGGAGGACGATGAAACCATAGAACATATAATGGCAAAATGTCCAGCGTTTGCGTACAAAATATTTGGCGAGTATGAAATTAAGGAGCAAACATACAAATCGTTGGCGATGAAGGACATCATCAAGTTGCGAAACGTTGTAATGGATTAGAATAAACAGGAAAAATTAACAATACTGAAAGAGGGTGCACAATAGATCAATTTGAACGCAGTGCAGGAAGGGATAGCACTCAACCCATTGACATCGTAAATCGTAGTCTAATAGAAAATATTAGAACCTAAAAAAACATTTAAAAACGAGAAAAGCTTCCATTTTTGATTAAAAACAAGTACGAAAATTATAGGCGGTCAAGACCCTATCTCTTAGGTCCAACTAATTAGACATAAGGTTACTGATTTTTTGCAAAAACAAATACAAACAAAATTTGAGAAAAATCTATGCAATATTTTTGTTTTTTGATAGATTTAAGTGAAGATCGGGAATCAGCTTCATATCGGGGCTATGACTAAGAATTGTCCTGTAGGGTTAATTTTTGGACTATTGATAAATAGATATAATAAACATACACAGACCCGATCTCATAGGGGTCACCAGATCTGAACAGGAACCGGTTTTCATCCTATGGCCGACAAAAGTTTCTACACTATATGTCATCAAAATATATTCATATGTGCAACCTATAAATTGATTATAAGGTTCCATGTAAACACAGACGGACGGACAGACGGATGGGCGGACATCGCTAAATTGACTCAGAAAGTGATTCTAGTCGATAGGTTTAATAAAAGATGGATTTAGGTAAAAGTTTTTAGGTAGTTACAGCACAAAGTCATGAAAATTTATTTTAAACTTCTAGCAAAAAAAAATGGTTGTTGAAATCCTCATACGAGAATATAAATTTTTAAACCCCACTAGCAGAGCCCAGCAGTCGAAAATTGAGTGCAAATTCTAGGAAATTTTATTTTTTATTCATTTTTTTTTATTTCAAAGTTTTCATAATCTATATACGAGTATATGGGGCGTTTCATGTCAAGTGATACAACTTTTAAAGCCGATGTCTTCCGATCGGGATGAAATTTGGACTAAGGTTAGTCCTATTGGAAAGTAGCTTAGACACAATTGTTCAATAAAATCGGTCAAGAACTCTCTGAGTTAGAGGCGGTCAAAATTTTACATTTTGGCCAAACAGGTGTTTTTTTTCTCATCCATGTAACCTTTTAGCTATTGTTCTTAGCAAACAAATAGTTTAGATAGCAATATATGCAATCTTTCGGAAAAAAAATTAAAAAAAATAAAAAAAATTTTGACTTTTTTTTTGGAAAATCAAAAATTTTTTCACTTTTTTTCAAAAAAGGAAATTTTTTTTATTTTTTTTTTTTTTTTTTTTTTTTGCTCAGGTTTAGGTTTTTCCTTTAAGAGCTTTTTGGTCGCTTAGTGGGATGCGAGCGGGATATCTATCAAAAAAAAATGTTTTGTAACTCAAGACCACGGCTTTCCAATTTTTACCATATGCACTAATTTGAATTTTTCCTATTAGTGTGTAAGTGTTTCTAAAACCTTAAAAATAAAGCATATACTGAGAAACTAGACAAATTAACCTTTCCGACGGCATGTAAGATACCTATAAATAGATAAATAATTTAATAAAATTTAATCTTAATCACATTAGATCCATTTGTAACATAACTATTTTTATACCCAATACCACTATGTGGTTTGGGTATAATGACTTTGTGCTGCTGTTTGTAACTACCAAAAATATTTGACCTAGACCCATCTTTTATTATACCGATCGAATCAGAATCACTAGCTGATTCAATTTAACGATGTCCGTCCATCCGTCCTTCCGTCCGTCTGTGTGTCCATGTAAACTTTGTAATCAAACTGCAGGTTGCAAATATGAATATATTTTGATGAAATTTGGTATATAAGCTTTTATCGGCCATAGGATGAACGCTATTGAAATTCGTGAGAATCGGTCCATGTTCAGACCTAGCCCCCATACAAATGACCCCTATGAAATCGACATAAATTGCCATAAGATCCAAATTATACGTTCTGTACTGTAAACTTAGATTTCATATATTATAGTATTATTTTCTGGTACTCATAAACTGCACCGGTATCATGTTTTAAATCGTGGGATATGATGGCCATAATTCTGTGTTCCACTTTTTCATCTTTCATGTAGTAAATAACTACTGCGAATATAGTTGCTTGGTCGTTATTGAAGTGAAATGCTTGTATGGCATCCTGAAGAACATATTTAGAGTTTTCTGCGAAATCATATGAAATAACGGATTCACCTGTCTTCAAATGTACCTTCAAATCATGGATTCTCAAGTTTAGCTATCCTGTACACATTTCTTCCACATTTTAAGTTATTGTTTTTAATGTGCATCTGTCAGTCGGAATCCAATATTCAAATTTGACCTCCTCTATATATTCTCGATCAAAAGAGTTGATTAAATTGTCTTTGATGAATGTGGTTTCCGGGCAATTGGAACATTCACCTAAGTGGCAAGAAGTTGTAGCATTATGACACATAGTCAATTTAAGGCAATCGCGGTGATCGTGTAAATCTTCTGGAGAAATTCTAAAAACTTATTTTCGAATATCTTCAGAATGACAATAAATAGTTTTCTAAGATCATGTAGGTAGTACATTTTAATGAATGAGTCTAAAATCTTTTATTACGGTAAAGAACGGCTTAGTGTGGGTTAGCCGCAAGTTCCATAATAAAAATAATAATGAAGTACATATTTTAACCAAATATTACCAATGACAATAATTTAATTTTTTACCTTTCCAACATATTATTAAAATAAACTACCTGTTAACTTCTACCTCTCCCGTAAATAATAAATAAACTGGTAATTCGGAGAACGGCCATAAAATATTTACCTGATATTTTGACAATAAAAATCACATTCTGTGAAAGGCAGATACAAGATTTAGAAAAAATGTTGAGGGGTTTAACATATTGCGAGTATTACAGTACCGAAAGTATGAAATTTTAGTTAGGTATGGTACATACCGTCGGAAAGGTTAATTTGTCTAGTTTCTCAGTACACGTTTTATTATTAAGGTTATAGAAACACTTACACACTAATAGGAAAAAATTCAAATTAGTGCATATGTTAAAAATTGAAAAACCGTTGTCTTGACTTACAAAACATCCCACTAAGCGACCACAAAGCTTTTAAAGAAAAAAACCTAAGCTTTCTTTCAAAAAAATTTTGATTTTTCAAAAAAAAGTAAAAAAAATTTTTTTTAATTTTAAAATTTTAAAATTATAATTTAAAAAAAAATTTTTTTTTTTCATTTTTTCTCCGAAATATTGAAGAACTAGCTATCTAAACTATTTGGGAAAAATTTTGTTAAGAACAATAGGTAAAAAGTTACGTGGATGAGAAAAAACACCTGTTTGGCCAAAATGTCAAATTTTGACCCCCTCTAACTCAGAGAGTTCTTGACCGATCTTGTTGAAAAATTGTGCCTAAACTACTATCCGATAGGAGTTACTTTGGTGCAAAATAAGATAAAATTCATTAAATTTCGTTACAAATATTTGGTGAACATACAGAAGATATATAAATGGGTTTGTGTAATAAATAATTTTATAAGAGCCATTGGTATGCTAATCAATTTTAACCATTTCACAATTCAGCATATTAACAAATTTACTAAACACACACACAGCATTGTATAGTTATAATATGTATTTTATGCGTGTGTTAGTAGCGACTTTAAATAATTATTACTCTAAAAATATGCACCAGTTGGCGCACATATTTAAAGATGATGCACATCTGCAAAGAAATACCTTTCAAAGGGTATATGTTTTGTCAAAATCGGTTGGTAACTGAATGTATAGAAGATGTCACAAGAAATCGCCTTGCCTATTAATATTATAGACTCAGAATCACTTTCTGGGTCGATTTAAATGTAGTAATGGTGAAATTTGGTACGTAAGCTTCCATCGGCCATAGAACAAATTGGTGAAAATCGGTGCATACAAGTGAGCCCTATGAAATCGACTTAAATTGACATAAGATCCAAATTCTCATATATATCTTGGTCAAACTGGGTTTGTGTATGTTTATTACTTCCATCAATCAGTAGTCCAAAAATAAACCCAATGGGACAATTTCAGTCATAGCCCCCTTATAAAGCTGCTTCTCGATCTTCACAAAATAATTGAACTTACCAAACATGGTCGGGATCGGTCCATTTTTCATGTTCGAAGACAAAAATATTAATAACAATGCCACTAAATTTGGTTTAGGCTTATTTTCTACATCCAATTAGTTGGACCTAAGAGATAGGATCTCTAAACATATGGTATAGGGTATCGTATAGTCGGTCTAGTCTTACTCGTTATTATTCATTTGGTGATTTTTTTTTATCTAATATCGGACACAGCGACAAAAAACCATATGGCAACCATGATACCTATAGGCACCATAATAATAAATATTTCCATGTCTTATATGCAAGACAAACAAAATCATAAACAAACTTGTTGAACCACTTGAGCAATCCAAATCATATGCAATTATTTACAAAACACAATTCGAAAACTCACTTCCCTTGTACTTCAACTCATTCATTCATGACAAAGCATTTCATTAAAAAAAAAAATCTGAATGCGCCACAAACAACGTCACTCATGTCTGCAGTAGTCTACTTAAATCTCTATCTATTCTACAATTTACGTATTTCACTTCAACTCAGCACACTTTCCTGATGCTGGTGCCATCCAGATTGACAATATGACGCATTCAAAGACTGAGATGTAGAGAAATGTTAGAGCGTAGAAAAAAGAGTTGTTTGTCGGTGGTAGTTTGGTTGGTTGGTTGGTTACTTGGTTTATATAAGCTTTTAACCGAAGCTGTCAAGTGCACATGTTGCTTATTTTCCTTTATTTATTAAAGCTGTTGTGGTGGATTAAGTAAATTCATAGATTAATTATCTACAATTAACCTCTCTTGCAAATAGACTTGTTTGGATATGAGTTGGAAAATAAACCTACTTATTTAATTATTATTATTAAGTAAAACAAATTATCTCTTTAACTATAAATACACTCGTTTATGGATTTCGATATTTGCAACAATTTTAAATTGCAAATTTACAAATGCGAAAAATTTTATAATTGCTGTTGGGTTTAGCTATAAAAATGTAAATGTTGCCATTAGTGTTTAACGCAATATTATGATTTAGATAATGTTAGATATTTAACAAAATTGCTATAATTCCATAATAAATTGTGGTCATATATCTATGCAGAAATTGCCGATGCACAGTGGTTACCGCCATTGGCCAAAATTAAAAAAATCAAATGTCATTAATCAAGAATTCAAAGTGTCGATAAGATTCTTCACACTCCCGCCAAACCAAAACCAAAATAAAAGTTAACGAATTATTTTTTTTTCATTCCTTTTTAGCCATTCAAAGTTCACATAAATTTAACATTCAGCTCGCTTATCGGTGCAGTTTTTTAATGGAGAACTTGGGAAAGTGATAAGTTTTGTTAAGAAAGTGTGAGCAATATAAAATTGTTATGGATATTAAACAAGAAGGTGAGTACTCTCTAAAAACATACATTTTATTGTTTAATAACTTAAAGCGTCAATGTAATAGCACCCCTGCGCGAAGCACTTTTTGTCATTTTTATACCCTATACCACTATGTGGTTTGGGTATAATGACTTTGTGCTGCTGTTTGTAACAACCAACAATATTTGACCTTGACCCATCTTTAATTATACCGATCGAATCAGAATCACTATCTGATTCGATTAAACGATGTCCGTCCGTCCGTCCGTCTGTGTGTCCATGTAAAGCTTGTAATCAAACTGCAGGTCGCAAATATGAATATATTTTGATGAAATTTGGTATTTGATCTTTTATCAGCCATGGGATGAACGCTATTGAAATTGGTGAGAATCGGTCCATGTTCAGACCTAGCCCCCATACAAATGACCCCTATGAAATCAACATAAATTGCCATAAGATCCAAATTGTCATATAGATCTTACTCAAATTGGGTTTGTATGCGTTTATTACATCCATTAATGAGTAGTCTAAAAATGATGCCTGGGACAACTCTTAGTCATAGGCCCCATATAGAGCTGCTTCCCGATCTTCACTTAAATCTATTAAAAAACAAAAATATTGCACACTGATTATTCTCAAATTTTGTTTGTATATATTTTTGCAAAATACAAGAGACTTTACCAAACATGATCAGGATCGGTCCATTTTTGGACCAAGTCCCTATATAGATATAGCATCCGATATGAACTTTTTCATATCTGCAGCCAAAAAAATTAATAAAAATCCCACTCAAATTTGGTTTATGCTTACTTTCTATATCCAGTTAGTTGGGCCTAAGAGATAGGGTCTCTAAACGCATGGTATAGGGTATCATATAGTCGGTCTCGACCGACTATAATTTTCTTACTTGTTTTTTTTTTAGCTTAGTCTACAGTAAATTATAGATTTAGATGTTTTGCCTCCGAGTGCCTTCTACAAATTCGGTACTAAAATGAAGAATATTGTTCTACCTTTTCATACAATAAGGAAGTTTCCTCCCGTTTTTTCCTTTCTCCGAGTTACGATAGTTTAAAGCAGGGGTGTCAGATATGATTCTTGCTTGCGCAACTTTAATTCGTTATCACTGAAAGCCTTTTATATTTTTCTTTAAAATTTTAATGCTATTACATACTTCACGTTCATAGCTATCAAAAATGCAATTATGAAAAATCATTCCTCTTGGCTTGGCAAATCTGAGACTGTCTTTTTAAGTTGTCATGATGAAGATTATCCAAGTACATTACAACAACGAGGTCGTCCTAAAAAAAGTTTTGAAGAATGTTCTTCGCGGAGTAAACGAAGACGTGTGGCTGAAATTTCGAAATCCGAGGAATCAATTGCCACAGCTTTGCGTGATAGTTCATGTAATTCGAATTTGGGAGAAGAAAACATGATGAGTGTAACGCCTTGTGAAGTACTGGCGCTTTTTGTGGAAGCAACGTTTACAAAGAACCAGTACTTACTTGTTCAGAATTTCGTCAACACCAAGATTAAAAAAATGCAGCCAGGAAATTTTTTCACAATACCGAAATTTTAAGCTGAAATAACTGGAATCGATAAAACACTGATCGACAGATGCGCAACTGTTTTACAGGCTTTAAATTCAGGTTATAATATCGATGCAGATAAGTTCAGAGTTTTCGCCTTAGATACAGCTGCACAGATAATTGAAACATATCCATGGTACTATTTACCTGCTTCAGTTCACAAAGTGCAGAGTCCAGAAATAAGGACATTAAAAAATACCGACTGAATCACACAAATAAAATGTCTCGGGTTGTCACTAATAAGGACCTTTTGAATAGACTTATTTTAACTTCCGACCCGCTTATTTCAAATTTGAGAAAATTGCCTACTAAAAAAAACCATTTTTATCAAAAAATGCATTACCAAACATATTATTTTTGTGAGAATTTGTTTACATTTTCTTTTTTATTTTGTAAAACAAATAAAAATAATAATAATAAGTGTTTAATTAAAAAAAAAGCTTGTATTATATTTTTGACCGCGTTTTGGGCGGGAATGCATTCATTTAATTTATTTTAATATTTAAGTTTAGCATTTCTTGGGATGTTAATGGGGTAGTGAAACAAATATATAGCCTATCCTACTCAACTGTCAAGTGTCAATATTTTGGTCCGATTTCAGAGCAATTATATACGCTATTTTATCCTTACTAAAAACGGTGTTCTGTCAATTTTTTTCAAATTTCTCTGAAAATTAACCATTTCATTGATATTTTAAATTTAAGGATATATGGGAGGTGGGCGTGTCCTTGGTCCAATTTCAGAACAATTGTATACGCTATTTTATCTGTACTAAAAACGGTGTTCTGCCAATTTTTTTCAAATTTCTCTGAAAATTAACCATTTTATTGATATTTTAAATTTAAGGATATATGGGAGGTGGGCGTGTCCTTGGTCCAATTTCAAAACAATTTCATACGCTGCTGTATCTTTGCTAAAAACGGGGTTCTGCCAATTTTATTCAAATTTCTCTGATAATTAACCATTTTATTCATATTTTAAATTTAAGGATATATGGGAGGTGGGCGTGTCCTTGGTCCAATTTTTTCGAGTTTTTGTGGATAATCTATTTTTTGTAAAAAAGTAAGCCTGCAAAATTTCGTTGCTCTAGGTAACGTCCTTCTATTTTTGGCCGCCATCTCTACGAGAAGGATCCACTGTGCGATGGTCCAAAAAACAAAGTATTGGCAAAGTAATTAGTTGGCACGGTTTCCCAACGTTTGTAAAAAAAAAACTTTGCCAGTACAAGTTTTACAAATTTCCCATCTCTTTTATTAGCAATCCATCTTTAACCCTTTGAGAACAATAGATTCTTATAAGCAACTTCTGACTTTATGACCATATTATTCCCGTATGGGATACACTGTATTATAACGGTAAATAGCAAACAACAGAATGCGCGATCAGTACACGATAAATTTGCTAATAAATAAAAAATATTTTTAAATATTTCTGCATAGCTGGAAAAATTAAAGTGAACAAAATGTTGAAGTACAAGGGTAAGTAAATTTATTTATGTTTTTAGATAGAAAAAAATTCAATATTTAGAGAGATAGAATTTTTTTAAACCTGAAGTTGCTTATAAGCAACTTTGGTCCATAGTGGATATAGAAAAAGTATAACTTAATTATGTTTGCAGAAAAGCTTACATAGAGGAAAGGCCTTACTGATGCTGAAATTTAAGCTCTTGCAAACTTTGATTGGGACATGTCAGATGATGAAGATGAAGCTGCTGAGGCTGAAGGTGATCCTGACTTTGTGGACGAGGCAATTTAGGCAATTTTAGTAAGGGGCGAGGAGGTGGAAGCAGAAATCGTTGACAACTTGCTGAAGGATGATGAGAATATAAACTGCTGTGATGATAAAGAAGTAAGTACTGAGGCTAGAGAAAATAGAGCCGCCAACATTGAAGTGGAGAAGACGGGATATGTTGCCTGGAGATGTAATATGGAGGGAAAATGCTGAATGTAATGACGTATATGAGGAAATAACTCCGATAGAGTATTTTGAAAATTTTTTTGATGAGGAAGTATTTGAACTAATGACTTCGCAAAGCAATTTATATGCAATGGAAACGCTTGTGACAGAATTGAAATGTTCACCATATGAAATGCGATGTTATATCCGGGTACTCTTGTATATGGGTATCATAAAAATTCCTCGAACAAGGATGATTTGGTCAAAGGAGTTGAAGTTGAATTTTATATCCGACGGTATGACACGATCAAGATTTGAAAAAATTAAGTCTTCTTTTCACCTGAATGAAAATTCAAAGCAGCCAAAGAAAGATGAACCAAATTTTGACAAGCTATATAAAATACGCCCATTACTGTCACTACTGAAAGATAAGTTCAATAAAATACCTCAAGAAGAACATCAATGTGTGGACGAGCAGATTATAGCTTTCAAGGGGAGGTCAAGTCTGAAGCAGTACAATACCGCGAAGCCTCATAAATGGGGAATGAAAATGTTTACCAGAGCTGGGGCATCATTCATTATATATGATTTTTCTTTATATGTTGGCGATGGAACATGTCCAACAAATGGACTTGGCATATCATCAAATATTGTTTTGTATTTGGCTTCAACCATTCCCAAACATAAAAATTACAAACTATATTTCGATAATTGGTTCACCTCAATAAGCCTTATGGTAGCTCTAAAAGGAATGGGCATATTCGCAACTGGCACCGTGCGGCAAAATAGAATGGCTAAATGCGAACTTCTTTCAGAAGCCGAACTAAAAAAACGTGGTAGAGTTTCGTATGATATGATATGCGAAGTAACACATAACTTAAACGCAATCCGCTGGATTGATAACAAAGGTGTGCAGCTGTTGTCTACCTATATGTCTGACCAGTCATTGGGATCCTGTAAGCGTTGGTGTGGCAAATAAAAAAATTCATACTATTCCCAGACCAGCTATAGTTAACGACTATAATCAACACATGGGAGGAGTTGACTTATCCGACATGCTCATGGAGCTTTACAAAATTAACCATAGATCCAAAAAATGGTATATGCGCATTGTTTACTGGTGCATCGAAGCTGCTGTTGTAAACGCCTGGTTACTCTATCGCAAAGACTTAAAAGCTGCCAAACAAAAGTCTAAACCAATGCCACTAATATATTTTCAAATGGAAATAGCACAATCGCCTCTTAGCGCTTCGTCTTCCTCTAACGTCACTAAACGTGCAAGGGGACGTCCTACTACAAACCCCTCACACCCACAGGCCCCTTACACCCAGCAAGCCTCACCATCAACCTTGCCTTCGTCATTAGGCAGTATTTGCAGCCCTTCATTAAAACGGAAGTACACCCCAGATCCAACCAAAACACTGCGATATGACGAAAAAGGCCATTGGGTGGTATGGGGTCAGAAAGGTCGCTGCCGTCTTTGTAAAACTGGAAATCCGCTTTCCAAATGTTCCAAATGTGGAGTTTATTTGTGTTCGAACACAAGCAAGAATTGTTTTCTTTTATACCATACTTGTCTTACATTATACAAAAAAAATGCTAAATAAAATATGAAGTATATTCGTAAAATACCCTATTTTTATTTACCACTATGGATAACACAAGGGAACAAAATTGAACTTTTTTTGTGTTGATTTGAAATTTATAGCAAATTTTCACTAATTTGAGGTCGCTAATTTCAAATCTGCACTTGGTTTTTTTCTATCAGCTCGACTTTTCGAGATATACCGTTATGTTCAAAATTAAGGCACTTCCGCTACATATATTGGAATAACTTGAAAACGGTTCACCATATTAAATTAAAAAAAAATCCGAAACTCGCAAACAATATTCTCTTAAAGCCGTGCTTACTTTATTTTTAAATTTTCCAAGTAGTTTTAGAGATATCGTTCAAGTTTTGAAAAAAAAATTAAAATTTTTTAAAAAAAAACATTTTTTTTGTTCTTTAAAAATTCCTAAAAAATAAAAATGGGACAAAAATCACAGTTTTGGTCTACAAACAGTTAGTTAAATATATTTTGAATAAAATGAGCTTTATTTCATTGCAATCGGTGCACAACTTTTGATTTTGTTCACGATTTACTGAATTGATATAAATCGCGATTTCCATACAAAAATAACATTTTCTAATGTGTAAGTGTTTGTATGTAATAAGTTAGTTTTTTATGATTCTAAGAATTAAAAAAATTAAGTAATAAAAAAAGATTATTTCATTTTTATGGTCAGCTATACTTTTTAATTTAACACAAAAAGAGAATTTTAAAGAAAAATAAAAAATTTTAATACACAAATATTACAATGTAATTACAACTCATCGAAAAATTTTCTTTTATAAGATTTTCTTAAATAACCTTGTTTAGAGGGATTTGTTTTAATGCTCCAGCAATAGTCCGCCATCATATGCTTATCCCAGTGACCCTGGTACCGCTCCTCTATAGTGCGGATATCTTGATGGAAACGTTCACCTTGTTCTTCACTGAAGTCTCCAAGATTTTCAGGGAAACAATCCAAATGACTGTGTAGGTACCGTTACCAACGGTAAACCACACATCAATAAAAACAAGTGGACTTTTCTTTTTTCTCTTTAATTGACTGTGAACTGACTAGGTGTCATAAAGGGACAATAAAATTTATAGGCGTTATGAGTTTGCTACCGCAACCATAAAAATGAAATAATCTTTTTTTATTACTTAATTTTTTTAATTCTTAGAATCATAAAAAACTAACTTATTACATACAAACACTTACACATTAGAAAATGATATTTTTGTATGGAAATCGCGATTTATATCAATTCAGTAAATCGTGAACAAAATCAAAAGTTGTGCACCGATTGCAATGAAATAAAGCTAATTTTATTCGAAATATATTTAACTAACTGCTTGTAGACCAAAACTGTGATTTTTGTCCCATTTTTATACCCTATACCACTATGTGGTTTGGGTATAATGACTTTGTGCTGCTGTTTGTAACAACCAAAAATATTTGACCTAGACCCATCTTTAATTATACCGATCGAATCAGAATCACTTTCTGAGTTGATTTAACAATGTCCGTCCGTCCGTCCGTCCGTCCGTCCGTCCGTCCGTCCGTCTGTGTGTCCATGTAAAGCTTGTAATCAAACTGCAGGTCGCAAATATGAATATATTGTGATGAAATTTGGTATATAAGCTTTTATCGGCCATGGGATGAACGCTATTGAAATTGGTGAGAATCGGTCCATGTTCAGACCTAGCCCCCATACAAATTACCCCTATGAAATCGACATAAATTGCCATGAGATCCAAATTGTCATAGAGATCTTACTCAAATTGGGTTTTGTATGCGTTTATTACGTTCATTAATGAGTAGTCCAAAAATGATACCTTTGGCCCCATATAGATCTGCTTCCGGATCTTCACTTAAATCTATTAAAAAACAAAAATATTGCACTGATTCTTCTCAGATTTTGTTTGTATTTATTTTCGCAAAATACAAGAGACTTTACCAAACATTATCAGGATCGGTCCATTTTTGGACCTAGTCCCCATACAGATATAGCATCCGATATGAACTTTTTCATATCTGCAGCCAAAAAAATTAATAAAAACCCACTCAAATTTGGTTTTTTCCTATTTTCTATGTCCAGTTAGTTGGGCCTAAGAGATAGGGTCTCTGAACGCATGGTATAGGGTATCGTATAGTCGGTCTAGACCGACTATAATTTTCTTACTTGTTATTTTTTATGAATTTTTAAAGAACAAAAAAAATGTTTTTTTTTTAAAAAATTTAATTTTTTTTTCAAAACTTGAACGATATCTCTAAAACTACTTGGAAAATTTAAAAACAAAGTAAGCACGGCTTTAAGAGAATATTGTTTGCGAGTTTCGGATTTTTTTTTTTATTTAATATGGTGAACCGTTTTCAAGTTATTCCAATATATGTAGCGGAAGTGCCTTAATTTTGAACATAACGGTATATCTCGAAAAGTCGAGCTGATAGAAAAAGGGCAGATTTGGATTCAGCGTCCCAAATAACCTTAAAAACAATATTCAGTTCTTAATCAACAGAACCATTGTTCCCTTGTGTAATTGTTGCTTATAAGCAACTTCTTCCAGGACTTCGTAGAAAGGACATATGACTTTCAGATTTCGCAAACTGCTTATTTAAGCCTATACAAGTAGAATTGGTCATAGTTTGTATTTTTAGTACCAACGGGTTACAAGCTGTCCTCAAAGGGTTAATATAAATTTTTTGATATTTTTAGTGGGCATGGTACCTCCCATATAAAGTGATTTTTAATATCATATATTAGGGTGACAGCGGTTTGTATGAAAAAAAATTTTTATAAAATTTTGAGGTGTGCGGGACTTATTATAGTGACACTGGATCTAAAACTTTTGTGTGTAAAATTTGAGCAAAATTGGACAATGCTTTCTGGACGCGCATTGGGTTCAAAGTTCAAATATACATTTATATGTAAAAATTATCATTTTTCGCAAAAATTTTTATATAAATAATTGCGCTTCAATTAAATTAATTAATAAACCATAATCTAGAATAAATTATCTTTCAAATAAAATAACAAAATCTATTATCGGTTGAAAAACAGCCAAGTTATATCAAGATCCCCAGGCAATAAATGCGCCGCAGACCACTTGATTAAGAAAATCAAACTCACATTTCTAAATACATTGAAATAATTTTCAACAACAACATTTTTGATTCTACTAATCCCAAAACGGTACGTATTTTTTAGCACTATTTCAAAATCCCCAACTTTACTTTTTCAAAAATTTTGTTCAACAAATTTACCGAACTCAACGATTGGACTTTAAGGTCTTATTAACAAAATATATGTGACTAAAAATGCCATATATTGTAGGTATCCTGTTCTTAATTTGGCGAGGGCTGCATTTTTATTTCAGCGGATTTGAAGAAAAATATATTTTCTAACTTTTTTGCTATATCTACAACTAATGATGCAGAAGTTCTTATTTTTGGGGCTACTTTCAGGTGCAATTGTCAGAATTGTTCCCCAAATCATGTGCTGCACTGTGTTATTAAATTCAATAAACCTTAAATATAATATTTTAATAAATAGCTAAAAAAAAAAAAATAGTTTAATAATTTATTAGAAAAGGGAATACAGCATAGTTATATTTTTATTTATTTTTTTTTCGTAATATGATAGTTTAATATATATGGATACTTTTTGTAGCAAGTGTATTCTAATTTATATAAGATAAAAATTATGGAATTTTTCCATTGAACCGATCAGGATTAAAGCCAAACGATGTCTATGAAAATTGCAAAATTACTAATATTTTCAAACTTATTGTTGCAACGCACACGATTGCCAATAGAAAACTACTGAGAATCAATAAGACAATTTCCTACAATCAACAATTGACAAATGCTATATTTAACATTCCGTTTGTAAATCATCTTAAGAGCGACGACGAAGGCCATACAGTTTTTAACAGCTAGTTTTTTATTTAATAATTTCTTAATGTAACGTAGGGTATAAAGATTTTTTAAATAATTGCCCATGACTAACTTATGTATAGTTATTTCTCCTAATATAGTAAAACTGCCATTGATCTGCTTTTATTGCCAACAACCAACATCAATGTCATGTAAATGAAAGATATTACGTTTGCAATTGCAGTTTTAAGACTCACAACAACTTAGCGCCTTGTTTTTACCTCAGGTCATTATTATACGGTAGCTAATCTATACTTGAAATGGAATTTCTTTCAATTAACTTACTGCCAACAATACAACAGCACAGTTACTCGTGCCATACTATGAAGTACTCAATATTCATAATTAAGGTGACCACGTGTAGAGTTTTCGTGTGATTCGTTACAACACAAGAAAAATCTAGTTGAATTTGTTTTCTTAATAAAGGAATTATGAAAAAGGTTTAATTGTTTAATTAATTCAAAATTTTTCGGATTCAAAATTAATGTCTTAGAAAATTTTCTAACTCTATTGATTACCTTTGTAATTTTTTCAATATAATAAGTGCTTCATAGCATGGCATTTTACAACGTTATTATCGAGTTTTCCTAAATCACCTGATGCTAAAGCAGTACAGGAAACATAGTTCAACGAAAATATTACACAAATTTATAATATTCCCGGATTCCAGAGTGTACATTGTCATTATCAAAATTTAAATTTATTTTATTTAAAATTGTAGAAGTAACAAATTTGTGGAATGTTTACATTGAATAATTTAAAATTGATAACAAACCATTCATCGGTAGCAATAATGCAATATAATAATTTTATAAATTATATTTATGGAATTTTAAATGCGTATGGGGAAAATCCTAATATTTTCTGTGAAAATTTTCATGGCCTCGATTGAATGTGACTTATCAGATCCAATCTATATATATAAAATTCTTTTTCTGTTTGTTTGTTTGTTCGGTATGCAAATTTTTTTTGTTAACGGATTTCTCAGAAGTTTGATACACACGATGTCTGTACTCCAGGTCACCATATGCTTCTTATCAATCACGCCTACTTTTACGCCCACTTTTTATATACAATTCACTATCTGTTTTTTGGTTCGCTACACAAATTTTAACTTTTCAACGCATTTCTCTGAAATTTGGTATACACGATCTCTATACTCCAAGGAAGGTCACCATATGCTTCTTATCGGCCATGCATACTTTTACGCCCACTTTTTTTTTTTTTTTTTTTTTACAAGTAATATATATTTTTATTCAATTCAATTCAATTTTTATTTACATAACATGAGGAAAATATTACATTAAACAAAATATGGTGTACTAAAGAGTTCAGGCAAAAATTTACCTTATCTACTTAGAAATATTTACAATTGATAAGATCATTAATACTGTATATGTAATATTTGTATAATTTACGCCAACTTTCTTAAAATTTTTTACGGGTTTCGCTCGAATTTACTGCACATTAATGTCATATCCCAGGCAAGGTCGTCATATATTTTTATCGGCCAAGCCCACTTTTTTTAATTTTCTATATACGCTTTTAGTGTTTGTTAACATATTATAATTTTTTAAACTTTGTGCATAAATCTCTTTACTTACTACTCTGGAGTTTATGAAATAAATATTGTGAATCAATCTATTACAAATATTCCCGTCTTGCCTTTTTACTATATAAGTTGTAATACCCCAAAAATTAGTGCAGATTTATTTCATGGGTGAACAGATACACGTTGACTACCGCTGTATAATTACTCCGATGAGGTTACATCATACAAATATTTCCATCTCGCCTTTTTATCGACATTGGAAAACACAATATTACATTTATTTCCATATCGCCTTTTGGCTACATTGGAAAGCAACCTAATACAAATATTTCCTTTTCATCTCTTTCACCATATAAAAGAGTTGTAATGGTGGAAAAAGAACTATTTGCAACTGTGACTTGCACATGAAAGCATAGCATTAGGCCGTACTACCTCAAATCCAAAAAGGCTTAGGCTAAACAGAACTTTAGAGGACCCGATCAGACCCAAATTCGTATCGAGTCAATCTGAGACAATCTGAGTCGAGAAATGCTAAAACACCTGAGCAAACCCAATAACGTCTTGAAGCCTAAAGATCAACGGATAAGACAAGCTGAGTCCAGGGAATCTGAAACTCCTGAAACGACTCAACAATGTCTTGAGGCCCAACGGATAAGACAAGCTGAGTCCATGGATTGTGAAACGAGTCAACAACGTCTCCAGGCCCAACGGATAAGACAAGCTGACTCCAGGGAATGTGAAACTCCTGAAACGAGACAACAACGTCTTGAGGTCCAACAGATAAGACAAGCTGACTCCAGGGAATGTGAAACTCCTGAAATGACTAAATAACGTCTTCAGGCCCAACGGATAAGAGAAGCTGGGTCCTGGGAATGTGAAACTCCTGAAACGACTCAACAATGTCTTGTGGCCCAACGGATAAGACAAGCTGAGTCCAGGGAATGTGAAACTCCTGAAACGACTCAACAATGTCTTGAGGCCCAACGGATAAGACAAGCTGAGTCCAGGGAATCTGAAACTCCTGAAATGACTCAACAATGTCTTGAGGCCCAACGGATAAGACAAGCTGACTCCATGGAATGTGAAACTCCTGAAACGAGACAACAACGTCTTGAGGCACAACAGATAAGACAAGCTGACTCCATGGAATGTGAAACTCCTGAAACGACTGTAATATACCTACCAGAAAACTTATGTAAGTTAGTTCCTTCATTGCAAGAGATGGTACAAAAAGTTTTTCCTAGCATAACGTACATAAGAGGAGAATCTCTTACGGTAACAGGTATCCACTTAGAATCTTCCTGTTTTTCTCATAGACAATTATATATCGCCTGCTCCAGAGTTGGGAGCACAATCTTTTCGTATATTCACCAGAAGGAAAAACCTGAAATGTTGTATATCCCAAAGCTCTAGAATAACTAAAATTCATTACTTTCAGATATCATGAACTCAAAATAATCCATGCATAAACATAGTTAGTTGCAATGGTAAGCAGGCGCTGAGTACTTAGTCCCCAATGAACAAATTACCAAAAGAAAATCAACTTATTCCCCAAAAATTGGGGAATAACTTCACGATGAACAAATTCCCCAAATTTAAAAAAAAAAGGAACACCAAAAGAAATGAACAAATTGCCCATACTACTCTCAATATCTGTCCTGTAATAAACGTATTTAAAATCTGATTTTTTTCAATAGCATCATTTCGGTGCACGGAAACGGCGCGCGGACGCGGAGTCGACGCGACGAGCTTAGCTAAAATATCGGAATGATCTGCCAAACGCGAGGAAGCGGCGCACGGACGCGGACGCGACATGCTCACGGAACACAGCTCCGCTAAAATATCGAAACGATTTGAAAAATATATTAAGGCGATTAAAATAAGTTGATGGTAACTGCGCGGCAGCACGGGTGTAGCTGCCAAACATGCGGACGCAGACGCGACTCGCTCGCGGAACACAGCTCTGTGAAAAGTCTTCTGATAAATTTTATCTACATATGTGCAATAATTACTATACATATACTATAAGCAGTTGCTTAAAGCAACCTTGCGTAACAATTTTAAACTGTGCATTCATTTTCCATTTTGGAAACTTCTATAAATTTGATGTCTCTGCTCAATGATGATCACGTATTGAATGGCGTAATTCAATTTTTAAAAGTTCTGATTCTTTTAATTTGCAAGCGATTCCGTTATATGTTATGTTTACAAAATAAATAAACTTAAAAAAAAAACTTAAAGCGGTTTCGTAGCTTTTTTGGAAGCATTTTTGCTGTAGCGTCGTATAAAGAAACTTCTAAATTAAAAAATCAAAAATTTTAAATTGAAATATAAAATCAAGTTACTTCCCAAAAAACGTAAACATTGGGGGTTTTTTTCATCACGAACAAATTTCCCAATTTTTTCATCATGAACAAATTCCCCAATCCCATACAAATATTTGAGGAATAAGTTAATTTTTTTGGGGTATTTATTCATTGGAGACTAAGTACTCAGCGCCTGTTAAGCATAGTGAACCATTTTTCAAGTCAAAGGCCTTTGGATTCCGGGCATAACCGGGTAAAAACAGCTAGGTGATAGTATTAAAAGAAAAGTTGGTAAAAAAAAGAAGAAAAACGAGAATAAAATCGTTAAAAGATTAAGTAAAGTGAATAAAGCTTAGCTAAGATAGGAAGTGATCCGAAAAAATGTTGGTATTTCATAAGTAATACTCTTAGTAGATCAAAATGCAAAACTGCAAACCCAAATAATTCTCAAGGACAATGAATTTTTGAGTACTGAAATTAATGCGAACCTTCTAAATACCGTAGATGATCTTAAGCAACAAATTGATATCTACCCTGATGACTCGTATAATTCGCTTCGTACTCTTCTCTAGTACAATACTATATTTCTTTAAATAATGTAAATATAAATGATATTTCTGAAGTAATAGTGAATATGAAGGTTAACAATATATCATCGAAATTTGTTAAGGAGTGTAAAGAGAAAATTATGTCAATATTAGTAGGTAGTTTCAATAAGATGGTTAACACTTCAGTACAAACGGATATATTGAAAATTCACAAAATAGTTCTTATACGAAAGGAAGTTAATTCGAGATTATGCTAAGGAAACTGCAAAATATATACAACCAAGAAGCTCAGGAAAAGAGTAATAAGGATTATAGATTTTATAGAGAGCACAATACCAGAAAAATTTCACGAAATTCCACAAATGAAGATATTCTTAATACATTATTCGCAAGGTTAGATCCGTTCATCTCCAGTATTCGAAATCAATAGAAAGTCAAAAAACTACGAAACACAGAGCAGAATATGGAATATTTGCAACAAATATTTGAATCAAATGAATAATAATTTTAATTGACTTTCATTGTTATTTAAGTACGAAATTAGTATTAGTAAAAAATTAATAATAATCAGAACCTCCCATTGTTACAAATGCTATTAAAATCTATTGCAGTTTTTATTTTTAAAAAGTATTTCTACCCACATATGTATGAATTTTTTTAATAAATAAGAAAGATACAAAAATAAAAACCCATATTTTCATAACGAAATCAGAATCATTGCGCTAATGTTCAGCAGATTTATTTTGCTAAAATTAACAAATTTGACAGCAAAAAATAATAATTTTTTCCGAGTAATAGCAAGAATTTTAGATAATATTACTAACGCTTTTTAAATATTCATTGATTGTAAACAAATTTGCAAATTTGCCAGCAAAAAATTTTTAAATTTTTCAGTAGTAATGGCAAAACTTCCAGTTGATTTTACTTTTTTTTTAGCGTAAAAATTTTTTTTAGTGTAAACATAAAACAAAAATTCCCATTATTACAAAAAATGATTGTGATCTGTATATATAAAAGAAAGTCGGGTTAGTTACACTATTTATAAGTCAAGAACGGCTGAACCGATTAGGCTGAATATTGGTGGGGAGGTAGCTTCGAACCAGGAGACGGACATAGGATAATTTTGATCCCGTTCGACCGCGTTCCCGTGTGACGTGACATAAAACGTCTTTAGTTTATGTGGCAACAATGTTTATTTATATGTTTTAAGATTTTCGCATCTGACGTGGAATAACAAAACGCAATGATTTAACAGTTCCTCGACCAAGACGATCGAATCTTTCCCGACAAAGCCGTAATGCAAGAAGAAAACGAAACATTGCGAATGAAAGGTCTGAAGAGAACAAGAAATTGCCCGTGAAGAGCGCCGCATTACTATGGCTCGACTTCGTGCTTATCAATCACAAGAGAAAATATAATGCCAATTGAGTTTAAAAGACTTCAATTTCCGATCCGTCTTGCATTCGCAATGACCACTAACAAATCACAAGGCCAATCCTTGAAAGTTTGTGGTTCGAATCTGGAATATCCAGGTTTTTCCCATGGTCAATTATATGCGGCATGTTCACGGGTCGGAGGACCATCTGCGTTGTTTGTTCTTGCGCCTGCTAATAAAACAAAAATATCGTGTATTACAAGGTTCTTAACTGAAGAGTGCAACCTATGCACCAAAATACATGAACAATGAAGAATTATTAAAATACTTAATTTTTTTATTTGTATTTCCTAATAAAAAATTGAACTTAATAACTTAATGCCGGGTCAGCAAGTTATTATTAAAATCCAAATATGATATTTTTAATAAATAAAAAAAAATAAAAGACCAATATTTCATGCTGAAAGTTAAAAAAAATGAAAAGTTTAACTTTGACCTAGAAATCATTAAAAAGTACTCAATCAATTTTAATTAAATTAGAAATTTCTAAAAATCATAACAATAAAATAAGGAAAAGGTCGATAATAACTAAAATTAATATAATCATCGGAGGGCCCGCCGAATATAGGATTATTAAATCTGAATACACCAAAATGAAGAACTTTTTTACACACTTTAAACTTAAATATGACGAGGAAACTTGCATGTTTTTAAAAAAATACTGCAAGGAGACGAAAAGACTGGCAAAACAAATGGAAAAACTCAAATACTTGCTAAAATGCAGAAGAATTGGACTCATCCCAAAGCACGTAATAAATTCAACAAGAAACACAAGACAGTTATTTACATCAAAAGAAATATCACAGGAACTAAGCAAAGTAGAACAAAAATTCCATTTAAAAGTTTTAAACTTAGAGATTAAATAAGATAATAAAAATATTAAAAATAGTAATTGGGAGAGAAATAAAATTAGACTTAAATTCAAACAAACACTTAATGACGAAGATTATGATAATTTCATAAAAAGGAAAAAAACTAGATATATAGACATTATATCAACAGAACAACAGACGCACTCGGCAAAATTATACAATTTAAAACGTCAACAGCTGGAAACGTACAATTTGGATTTCAACCCATCATGGTTTCTAAATAAGACCAAGGTTAACTTTACAGATGTTACCAGTCAGTCATAACAACTTTTCATCAATCAACCTTATAGCCGACCTAGAACAATGGGTTCAGACTTTAAGTGATGACAGGCAGAAAGACATAATCAGATCAAAAATTGCGAACAGAATACTAACATTTAAAAGAAAATCAAAAAACAATCAGAAGGAAAAATTTATTTTAAATATTTTTGAGGAGACAAAACAAATTTTGAAAAAGCACGCGAATGAAATTGTAATAACTAAATCCGACAAAGGAAATAAAACAGTAATAATGTACAAAGAAGACTACAAATCGGGAATGAACAAATTACTAGAGGATAAATCAACATACAAAGCTATAAGACTAGACCCGACGCAAAAATTACAGCGTACAAACAACAAGATAGTTATGGATTTATACAAAGAGGAACACATTACAAGGTACGAAAAATTAAAATTAACATCACATGTTGCTACAGCTCCTAGGTTATACGGACTGCCGAAGATTCACAAACCGGGTATGCCACTTCGCCCTACTTCATCCTCGGTAGAAGTTCCTTGTTACAATATGTCAAAATATATTGGACATGTTTTGAAAAATATTATATTAGAGAAATATAATATAAAGAGTTTATTGGAACTGAAGGAAAAATTTGAAAATATATCTTTAGACGATGACGAAATACTAATTTCTCTAGATGTCGTATCTTTGTTTACAAATATACCAATTCACTTGGCAATAAATAATATAATGGCACAGTGGAACATTTTGAAAAATCATACTACAATACCAAGGTCTCAATTCCTAAAAGTATTGCAGTTCTGTCTAAACGACAACAATTATTTTATATATGGCGACACCTACTATAATCAAACTTACGGAATGCCTATGGGTAATCCTTTATCCCCAACAATAGCTGATATCGTTCTAGATACACTATTGGAGCAGGTCACCGCGGATTTAAAAAAGGAAAATGTTAATATAAGACTGATTTCAAAATATGTCGAGGACTTATTTGCAATTATAAAGAGAAAGGATGAAGAACAAATTTTAAAAACCTTTAATAATTACCACAATAAACTAAAATTCACAATAGAAAAAGAAGAAGATAATTCTATACCATATCTCGATATGAAAATATATCGAGAAAATAATAAAATCAAAACTGATTGGTATTCCAAAACCATCGCTTCTGGAAGAATTATCAATTATCACTCAACTCAACCATTAAGTCAAAAAATAAACACAGCAATGAATCTAATAACAACGGCGTTAAAATTGAGTGACACTAAATTTAAATCCAAAAATATAAACAAATTAAAGGACATACTAACTAACAACAGTTATCCAACATATTTAATAAATAACTTAATAACTAAAGCACAAACGGAAAAAATAGTAGGGGGAAAACAAAAACGACACATCTGGTAACACCAAATAATACAGCCTCCCATACATACCGAAGCTTACAGAAAACAAACAAATTCAAGAAGTAATAAAAGACAACGAAATAAAATTAGCGCATAGAGCAAACAAAACAATTAATACACTCTTTACACAAACAAAGACAAAAATAGAAAAAACTGACCAATCTGAGCAATCTTGTGTATGAAATTACATGCAAAGGCAAAACAAACGAACAGTGCGCCAAAGTTTACGTACAGTGACGAGCAAAATTGTTACATTGCATATCACATTCAGAAGTAGTGCTCAATATTTTTAATTGCAAAAGAAAATCCAAATTTTTTTTAAACACAATTTATTAATTATTTTCTCCTTAAAACATAACAATGATTTGATTAATTATGTTATTAATAGTTAAGACAAAAATTATATTTAAAAAAAAAAGTAAAATGTAACATTTTTGCACTCTGTAATTTTCACCATAGAAATAATGTTTTCTTCCTGAATATTTAATACTTCGTCCAAAATCCTTTAGCTTTCTTAAGCTGCTGTATTCGTTCTGGCATGCTATCACAAAAATTTGCCACCATTTCAGGCATTTTGCCAGCTTAGATTTGAGGTAACTCCAAAAATTTTCGATTGGGTTCATATCTGGTGACTGTGCTGGCCATTTTAGGGTGGTAAATTTTTGATTATTCAACCATTCCTTAACGATTTTAGCCGAATATTTAGGGTCGTTGTCTTGCTGAAAAACTACGTTTTCAGGAGAAAGACCCGTTTTTTCGATTGCAACTGGCAAGTTGTTTTGCAAAATTGCTAGGTATTGCTCTTTTTTCATAATGCCATCAATTTTTACTAATGGCCCGACTCCATTTTTGGTAATACAACCCCACACCATAATAGAACCCCCACCATGTTTCATTGTTTGGGTAACCTTTAAGAGATATTACTTTGGGGTCTTTAGCCCAGTACCACGACCGACCATCGGACTCAAAACGATTAATTTTGGTTTCGTCTGACCATATAACCTAAAGATATATATATATATATATTTCTTTATTTCTGTACTTATAAAAGTATTTTTTTACATTACCTGGCTCCAGTCTGATGGTGTCCAATTTTCGAAGGTTTGAGCAAATTCCTTGCGAAGTTTTATATTTTTTTTTTGATAAAAAAGGCTTCTTTTTGTTCTCAGCTGCCTTTTAGCCTAATCTCTTTAAGCTTCGACGAGCTGTCCACTCGCTGGCATTAATGTTCAGCGTTTTAAGAGCTTCGTTTGGAGTTACAGCATTGTCTGCAGTAACTAAATTTGGCAGATGCCGACAAGTGCGGACATCTATTAATCTCGGGCGCCCAGGAGGAGGAGCTGGGGTTTCTATTTTATGTTTTTTTTTTTAGTCTATGCACGGTCACATGGCTAATTTGGAACCTTTTTCCGATTTTTCTGGTAGATTCATTATTTTTCAATAATTTTAATATGTCGCGTACTTTTGATGGTTCCATTTTGAAAAACACTTGTTAAAATAATGTGAATTACTAAAACTAACGGCAAAACAAAAATAACTCATTGTTATGTTTTGTTTTATTTGAGTTAAAGAGAGTTAATATAGAGAGTGCAAAATTGTTTCATATGAGTTATTTTGCAAATCATGACAGTGCATGCTCAAAAACTCAACAATATTTGTTTTAGTTTTATCAGTGGAAAGTCTATACGCCAACAGTTAAGACGTCAAAAATAAATTAGGTGTATATATCAAATTAGATTGAAAAAACCATGTCAAATTTCAGTTTTCTAAACCACGTAACATTTTTGCTCGTCACTGTAGGTACCACAAAGAGAAGTCTTGGTACAAGAATATCTGAACACGAAACAGACATAAGAAAAAACAAAACAACTACAGCTCTCTCCACACACTGTATTGAAGAAGAACATTTGCCCGATCTAACGAACATTAAAATACTAGACAAGGAAAGGAGAACGAATAAACGATACACTCTGGAAAGTTTGAGAATACAGGAAAAGGCTACAAATGCATTAAATACGAAGGAGGACAAAAATAACACGAATGCAATATATACAATAGCAACATTTTAGTTTAATTATACCCTATACCACTATGTGGTTTGGGTATAATGACTTTGTACTGCTGTTTGTAACAACCAAAAATATTTGACCTACACCCATCTTTAATTATACCGATCGAATCAGAATCACTATCTGATTCGATTTAATGATGTCCGTCCGTCCGTCCGTCTGTGTGTCCATGTAAAGCTTGTAATCAAACTGCAGGTCGCAAATATGAATATATTGTGATGAAATTTGGTTTTTAATCTTTTATCGGCTATGGGATGAACGCTGTTGAAATTGGTGAGAATCGGTCCATGTTCAGACCTAGCCCCCATACAAATGACCCCTACGAAATCAACATATATTGCCATAACATCCAAATTATCATACAAATCTTAGTCAAATTGGGTTTGTATGTATATATTACATCCATCAATCAGTTGTCCAAAAATGATCCCTATTGGACAACTCTTAGTCATAGGCCCCATATAGAGCTGCTTCCCGATCTTCACTTAAATCTATCAAAAAACAAAAATATTGCACTGATTCTTCTCAAATTTTGTTTGTATATATTTTTGCAAAATAGAAGAGACTTTACCAAACATGATCAGGATCGGTCCATTTTTGGACCTAGTCCCCATAGAGATATAGCATCCGATATGAACTTTTCCATATCTGCAGCCGAAAAAATTAATAAAAATCCCACTCAAATTTGGTTTATGCTTATTTTCTATATAAAGTTAGTTGGGCCTGAGAGATAGGGTCTCTAAACGCATGGTATAGGGTATCGTATAGTCGGTCTAGGCCGACTATAATTTTTTTACTTGTTTTTCTTCTGTGATAGCTAGTTTAATAAGAATTTATACTGTGATAATTTTTTTTTTAATTATATTTTTTACATGTGTTTTGTTAAATATTATTTGTGTTTTATGTTGTGTAAAACTAAATGTGTGTTTTTTTTTTTTACTATAAATGTGAATAATTGACGAAAAGATTATGTGTGTTAAATTAATTTTATTAAACTATATTGTCCTGTTTGTTATAATCTATTGTTCTTCTATTGTATATTTATTTTATGGTTACCAGATCTAATAAAATATCCCTGATGATGTTGGTAATCTCCAACGAAACGTCGGAAAAAACTATGGAATAATCTTTTTATTTACATACATAAATACGTGACCTTGATAAGCCAGTTTTAGAAATTTCTAAAAATCATAACAATAAAATTAGCAAAAGGTCGATAATAACTAAAATTAAAAATGACGAAGTTCAACTGAATATCTATCCATTAAAAAATTACTACAATATTTTCATCGGTTGAAAAGTTACAGAATTTTGGCCAATGTGCGGTGTTGAGTTCTCAATATATAAGCATTGTATTTCGCTCTAATATTTTACAGGTTTTTATTTGGTAACCCCAATAGGATATAAGGAATTTTGTTCTAAAACGCTTTTTTTCTATATATAAGCTTTTTCGTGTTTCCTACCTAGCAGATACCAAAAAGATCTGGCTATTCTAAAAATAGTTTTTAAGGAGGAGGAAATATTTCAACAATTTGCTCTACGACGCTTAGTTTTCCATTTTATGTTCCATGCCAAAAATTGTATGATACGTCTACGTACAGCGTTAAAGAATCAGCAGACCAGCAGATTAGCCTATAATTATTTTGTATTTTTCTTTTTTTTGTAATTTTGCTAAAACCTTTGAAAAACATAACAAGCCTGCTTAAATATTCTTTCTTTAACTCTAACATGGTCACCCTAATCATAATGTATAAAATGTCGTATTTTAAAATATTGGTAATAAACTACTAAACGATTTCAAGTTCATGTTGATATTAAAAAAAAAAATTACAGAAAAAATTAGTATTCGAATATTTATTAAGTATTTTCTTGTTCTACAAATGATTGAGTAAACTGATAGAAAACTAAGATTTTCCATACGATATGGTCTTAATAAGATATGTATTCTGAATTTTTAAGGCAATGTAGTTTACTACCCACTCCACTTAATTCTAACTAAATATGTACTTTATCTCATTAATATGTAGTTAGGATAATATATTTCATAATCTAGTGTTTTAGTAGAAAAGAATCTCAAGACTAGTTGGAATAACTTGTAGTTAAACTAAAAGTTGTAAGAATCATGTTTTAGTATATGGCAACCTTGGATTCTATAAATTGATTAACAGAATCTTAAAGAAACCACAGTTTTATTGATCTCGAACTAAATGTAACAACGTTTTTATAATTTAAAGTAAATGAGAATAATTTTTTTTTTCAATCACTTCAACACTTTTAATAAAATGAGGATATCATCGGTAAGAGTTACTGCAGAATCAAATAGTTTGAAAAAAAAAATATTATTTAATTATTTAATTGTAGATTTTGTTATTAATTGTTATTGTGGCCATTTATTGTGGTTCAACGAAAGCCAGTGTAATACCACTAGGCTTAGGATCATCACCACATTACGATTTATGGAATCAACAACAGGCTTATGGTAAATATTCCGTATCATTACATTCCTGGGATGATGGTTCATATAAGCCATCGCCAACTAACTCCGAAGCAGATGAAAATGCTGCTGCTAATGCACAAGAAGCCATCAATCAAGCTATAGTCAGAGCTCAAGTAGCAGCCGATGCGGCTGCAGTTAGAATGCAAGCAGCAGTTGATGCTGCTCAAGCTGCTAAAGATCAAGCGTTAGATTCTATTACTGATGGTCAAGCTACATCAAATACCGCTGTATTTACTAATGCTTTAGATGTTGCCAATGCAAAAGTAGTCGAGACAGAAGTCGCAGCAGCAAATTCTGCAACATCTGCCAACGTACAAGCAGTCATAAGTGATCAGAATATTGTTAATGCGAAAGCTGACTCTGCAATTAGTAGTGGAATAGACCTTGCTAATACTTTGGATGTTGCTAATGTCTTAGATATTACTAATGTACAAGAAGCCGAAACAGAAGCTGCAGCAATAAATTCTGTAACCCCTGCTAACAGACAAGCAATGATAAGTCAGCAGGATATTGTTAAAGCAAAATCAGATCCTGCAGTTAGTAGTGGGATAGACCTTGCTAAAGCTGAATTGGTTGCGAATCCCTCAGTCACAGCGACAAATTCTCCAACCTCTGCTAACGTACAATCAGTAATAAATGATCAGGAAATTGTTAATGCAAACGCTGTTCCTACAGCTAGTAGAGGGATATTCCTTGCTAATACTGTAGATGTTGCTAATTCCTTAGATATTGCCAATGAAGAAGTAGCGGAAACAGAAGTCACAGCAACAAATTCTGCAACTTCTGCTAATGTACAATCTGTAATAACTTCTCAGGATAGTCCTAATTCTAAAGCCCCTCCTGTGGATAGTATTGGAATAGTCCTCGCTAATACTTTAGATGTTACTAATACTCAAGCAGCCGAAACAGAAGTAGCAGCAACAAATTTGGCAACCTCTGCAAATTTACAAGCTGTAATAACTCCTCAGGACATTCTCATTTATAAAGCTGCCACGACAGCTGCTAGTGGGATATTCCTTGCTGTGATACCTGCTATCCCCTTTGTATATAGAGCGCATGGAAGTCACGTTAATGTTGCTAAATCTGCTATTGAAACCTCAAGTGCCGGATCCACAGGAAGTGCTATAGAAGAGACAATTTCTAGTGGTGGTGGTGCTAATATAGTTACAGTTTCTAGTGATGGTGGTGCGGCTGCAGATCTTGTTAGTGATGGCAGTGGTGGTGCTTTAATTGGAGTTAGCCAAGGACGAGATGGAAAAGATGGAAAAGGAGCATGTAAGACGTATCCTGTAACAGTTCATGCTTGGTCAGCACCCATCACAATCAATCATATAAAGTAAGTTTAATTTTCTATTTATTTAATTTAATTATTTTAACAAAAATTTTATATATAAAATTTTTTGTTTCAGTTGGTAATTTTCATCCAATTTGGTTTCTACAAAACGAATATTCACTGAGGCTATCTTATTGAGAAAATAATAATTAATTGCAATTGAATACGTCTTTTCTGTCTTCCATATCTAAGGAAATGAATGTGCATAAACATACTTTTTTTTATACATTTTTCATTAAGTTAACCTTAGCTTAAGTCTAGTCATAATTAACCCCCCTTAAACGGAAATGTCACAGTGTTTATCTTTGCATAAGAGTAAAATAATATTTAAATTATAAAAAAAAAACAAAGCTGTGGTTTTCTTAAAGAGCAAATTCACAATTGAATTAATAAGAGACTCGTACTCAGGCTCAGACGATAAGCCGTATCTAGGAACGAAACCAATTATAATATATGTAACAAGTAAGAAAATCATAGTCGGTGTAGACCGACTATACGATACCCTATACCATGCGTTTAGAAACCCTATCTCTTAGGCCCAACTAACTGGACATAGAAAATAAGCAAAAACCAAATTTGAGTGGGATTTTTTTAATTTTTTTGACTGCAGATATGAAAAAGTTCATATCGGATGCTATATCTATATGGGGACTAGGTCCAAAAATGGACCGATCCTGATCATGTTTCGTAAAGTCTCTTGTATTTTGCAAAAATATATACAAACAAAATTTGAGAAGAATCAGAGCAATATTTTAGTTTTTTAATAGATTTAAGTGAAAATCGGGAAGCAGCTCTATATGGGGCCACAGGGATAATTTTTGGACTACTCATTAATGGATGTAATGAACGCATATAAACCCAATTTGAGTAAGATCTATATGACAATTTGGATCTTCTGACAATTTATGTCGATTTCATAGGGTAATTTGTATGGGGGCTAGGTCTGAACATGGACCGATTCTCACCAATTTCAATAGCGATCATCCCATGGCCAATAAAAGCTTATATACCAAATTTCATTAAAATATATTCATATTTGCGACCTGCAGTTTGATTACAAGGTTTACATGGACACACAGACGGACGGATGGACGGACGGACGGACATTGTTAAATCAACTCAGAAAGTGATTCTGATTCGATCGGTATAATTAATGATGGGTCTAGGTCAAATATTTTTGGTTGTTACAAACAGCAGCACAAAGTCATTATACCCAAACCACATAGTGGTATAGGGTATAAAAAGTACTATATGTACTTTTAGCAACTCGTACGAAACTGAGTATAGTGGAAATTAGAATGCATAAATAATCAAGAAATTCAAAAAATAACGATTGTTTGTTTGAACAGAGTTGTATCTTCTGAGACTAATACGAAGTAAAAGCTGTACGGTACGAAAACTGATTCTTAACCACTGTGGTCGTAGACCTGAATTTAGGTGAGTGCGTTAAAGCGCTGCAAGTACAAGTGTACTTGCGTTTAGCGATTGAAACTACTGCTGAAGATGTCGATGCCTTTGTTAGATCTAAGTTGGGCTAAAAAGCTGAAATTTCGACATACATATAAGTTTGTATTTTCTCAACCTACATCTATCACATCCTTTAAAATTGCCGTTCCTTATGATCTTTTTGACCGTATTATTGATCGTAACCTTTGGCCTGAAAATACATTGGTTCGAGAATGTATATTTAGACAAAATTCTAACAATATTGGCCGCCTTCCTCAAACTGATTCAAATGTTCCAAAAAACTAAAAGATCTTACTGGTGAAAATATTTCATTAGTTTACCAAAACGTTCGTGGTCTGAGAACTAAACTGTCAACTTTAAATATTGAAAGTTTCAACATAAATCATCATATTATCGTATTTACTGAAACTTGGCTTAATCATACCTTTTTAAATACTGAAATATTTTGCAATAAATATAATATTTTTAGACGTGACCGTTGCAATAAGATGAATAGCGGTGGCGTTCTTATTGCTGTCTCAAGTATCTTATCATCTGAGGTTTTATTAATTGATTCCTCTTTAAACATCGAATTCGTTGCAGTTTTAATTAAATACAATCATAAAAAAATATTTGTTACTTGCTCATACATCCCTCCATCGTCTCCGCAGTCTTTATAACGGGTGATTTTTTAAGAGCTTGATAACTTTTTTTTAAAAAAAAACTCATAAAATTTGCAAAATCTCATCGGTTCTTTATTTGAAACGTTAGATTGGTCCATGACATTTACTTTTTGAAGATAATTTCATTTAAATGTTGACCGCGGCTGCGTCTTAGGTGGTCCATTCGGAAAGTCCAATTTTGGGCAACTTTTTCGAGCATTTCGGCCGGAATAGCCCGAATTTCTTCGGAAATGTTGTCTTCCAAAGCTGGAATAGTTGCTGGCTTATTTCTGTAGACTTTAGACTTGACGTAGCCCCACAAAAAATAGTCTAAAGGCGTCAAATCGCATGATCTTGGTGGCCAACTTACCGGTCCATTTCTTGAGATGAATTGTTCTCCGAAGTTTTCCCTCAAAATGGCCATAGAATCGCGAGCTGTGTGGCATGTAGCGCCATCTTGTTGAAACCACATGTCAACCAAGTTCAGTTCTTCCATTTTTGGCAACAAAAAGTTTGTTAGCATCGAACGATAGCGATCGCCATTCACCGTAACGTTGCGTCCAACAGCATCTTTGAAAAAATACGGTCCAATGATTCCACCAGCGTACAAACCACACCAAACAGTGCATTTTTCGGGATGCATGGGCAGTTCTTGAACGGCTTCTGGTTGCTCTTCACTCCAAATACGGCAATTTTGCTTATTTACGAAGCCATTCAACCAGAAATGAGCCTCATCGCTGAACAAAATTTGTCGATAAAAAAGCGGATTTTCTGCCAACTTTTCTAGGGCCCATTCACTGAAAATTAGACGTTGTGGCAGATCGTTCGGCTTCAGTTCTTGCACGAGCTGTATTTTATACGGTTTTACACCAAGATCTTTGCGTAAAATCTTCCATGTGGTCGAATAACACAAACCCAATTGCTGCGAACGGCGACGAATCGACATTTCACGGTCTTCAGTAACACTCTCAGAAACAGACGCAATATTCTCTTCTGTACGCACTGTACGCATTCGTGTGGTTGGTTTAATGTCCAATAAAGTAAACTGAGTGCGAAACTTGGTCACAATCGCATTAATTGTTTGCTCACTTGGTCGATTATGTAGACCATAAATCGGACGTAAAGCGCGAAACACATTTCGAACCGAACACTGATTTTGGTAATAAAATTCAATGATTTGCAAGCGTTGCTCGTTAGTAAGTCTATTCATGATGAAATGTCAAAGCATACTGAGCATCTTTCTCTTTGACACCATGTCTGAAATCCCACGTGATCTGTCAAATACTAATGCATGAAAATCCTAACCTCAAAAAAATCACCCGTTATGTTAGACATGAAGAAGCTATTAAATCTGTTCTACGTTCTGCGAATCCGGATGACTCTGTTATTGTTCTTGGAGATTTCAATTTGCCTTCAATTTCGTGGAAGTTCTTACCTGAAGAAAAATACTTTGTTCCGACTAAATCAAATGATAAATGTGATGAGCTTTTTAATATTTTTTTTGATTTACATCTTTTTCAATTAAATGGAATTCTTAAAGATCATTCAAAATTATTGGATTTAATATTTGTTAATGAAGTTACTGAATGTTTTACGAAGCGATCAAACCCAATTCTATTCCTGAAGATAGATATCACCCTACTATTGAAGTAAATATATCCATTCCATCCGGACTTGTAGACACACCTAAAAAAAGTGTTAAAGTTTTTTGTTTCGCTCAAACGAATTACACTATGTTTAATGAACTTATAAATAATACAGACTGGCATGATTTATTATCGTTATCTACTGGTACAACTCGTGCCCATGATCAAATGACTGAAGCTTTCTATAACAAGATGTATTCTTTTATTGAGTCATGTGTTCCTAAAAAATTTTTGAAAAACCTTTCTCGACCGTCTTGGAATACTAGGAAACTGACTAGTATCAAGAATAAAAAAAATAAATATTACAAAAAATATAAGAAAACTGGATCCCTTGTTGATCGTGGAAAATACTCCTTTTGTCGTGCCGAATATAATACTCTGAATAATTCATGTTATTTACACTATTTGAACAAAATGAAAAATAATTTTAAACGAAATCCGAAGTCATTCTACAAATTTGTTAACTCTAAGAGGAAAACTAAGGGCTATCCTGCTGTTATGAAATTTCTACATAATGAATCCTGTGATGATACTATTGTATGCAATTTATTTGCTGACTCCGATGCAACTTTTGATGATTCTAATATCTACTCATATTCACTGACTGCTACTCAAATTATATCCATTCCTTCTCTTGCTATATCTGTTGTTTCTAATGAATTGAAAAAAACTTAAATTTTCCTGTAACAGTGGTCCAGATAAAATTCCGTCCTGTATTTTAATAAAATGTGCTGATGTTTTAGCTGTACCATTAACACTCATGTTTAATACCTCAATTAAATACGGTTATTTTCCCATTATGTGGAAAGATTCATTCATTATTCCGCTATTCAAATCTGGTAACAAGGCTGATATTACTAATTATCGTGGAATTGCTAAATTAAGTATTATACCTAAAATTTTTGAAAAAATTATAACGGATTATCTATGCCATCAAGTAAATATGTTAATTTCTCTCTTCCAACATGGTTTCCAAAAAAAGATGTTCAACCTCTACAAATCTATTACAATTTACTAGAATTGTCAACCGTGGTTTTCTTGAACGCAAACAAACAGATGCAATTTATACTGACTTCAGCAAGGCTTTTGATAAAGTCAATCAAAAACTTCTTCTTAAGAAATTACATATGATGGGATTTTCAAATCTTTGCGCAAAGTGGATATATTCTTATTTAACCAATAGAACACAAAAAGTATGTTTTAAAAATGTTACTTCAAAGCCGATAGATGTAATGTCGGGAGTACCACAAGGCAGCCATCTTGGACCGCTTCTTTTTTCTTTGTTTATAAACGATCTTCCGAATGTTATTCGTTTTTCAAACATCTTGATGTATGAGGATGATGTCAAAATGTTCTTCTATTATAATCAACACTCTGATCATGTTTTTCTCCAAAATGATTTGAATTCATTTTATTCTTGGTGTAATTTAAATTTAATGGAGCTTAACCGTAAAAAGTGTAAACATATGCGTTTCGTCAGAAAGAGGCCGATATCTGTCAACTATGTGCTGGGTGATTATTGTCTCGATAAAGTAGATAACTTTATAGATCTTGGTGTTTTATTGGATCATAAACTGAACTTTATTCCTCATATAACAATTACTGTCAACAAAGCCCGAGGTGTACTTGGTTTCATAAAACGTTGGGCTAAAGAGTTTAATGATCCCTATGTCACCAAAACTTTATATACGTCACTTGTTAGACCTATCCTGGAATATGCTTCCATAATTTCGGACCCAATCTACCAAATTCATGCCGACAGTCTGGAATCTGTGCAGAAACAATTCCTTTTGTTTTGTCTTCGGAGTTTAAACTTCAATCCAAGTAATCTTCCACCCTATACCAGCAGACTTGCCCTTATTAAGCTACCAACTTTAAAAAGCCGGAGAACTATGCTAAATGTTTCATTTCTTCTTAATATAATTAAGGGTGATGTTTGTTCTGGTTTCCTGATTAACAATATATCATTCAACATTCCTCAACGACCAACACGTTACTTCTCACCTTTATCGGTACAGTTCTATAGAGCAAATTATGAAATGCAGACCCTCTCAGGAGAATGTGTATTCAATTTAATGAACTTTATAGATTTATTGATTTCTCATTAAATACTAATCTAATTAAAAGTAAAATAATATGCTTTATAAATTCATGAATATTTATGTACTAAAATAAATTTTAAAATGTTTTTCTTTGTAAATTGTCTGTAAGGATTAATTCCATAGACCAATATACGAATAAATAAATAAATGTATGTGAGATAGACGCAGGTTCAAACCTCACCACGGCCGCCCTAAGTAGAAAAATTTCATATAGAAACAATCTGTTCAATTAAAACATAACAATTTATCACAATGTTCAATAAATCGCTGATAAAGGCTGGAATGCCAGAAACCGGTCCGATTAATAAAAAAATGCAGTTATGAATTTTAGAAATATATGCTTTCTTCTGCTCTACCACGCACCATTGAAAACAAAATCAAACAAGTAAGAAAATTATAGTTGGTCTAGACCGACTATACGATACCATATACCATGCGTTTAGAGACCCTATCTCTTAGGCCAAACTAACCGGACATAGAAAATAAGATAAACCAAATTTTAGTGGGATTTTTATTAATATTTTTGGCTGCAGATATGAAAAAGTTCATATTGGGTGCTATATTTATATGAGGACTAGGTCAAAAAATGGACCGATCCTGACCATATTTGGGAAAGTCACTTATATTTTGAAAAAATATACACAAACCAAATTTGAGAAAAATCTCTGCAATATTTTTCTTTTTTTTTTTGATAGATTTAAGTGTAGATCGGGAAGCAGCTCTATATGGGGCCTATGACTAAGAATTGTCCAATAGAGATTATTTTTGGACTACTGATTAATGGATACAATTAACACATACAAACCCAATTTCTCTAAGATCTATATGATAATTTGGATCTTATGACAATTTATGTCGTTTTTATAGGGGTCATTTGTATGGGGACTAGGTCTGAACATGTACCGATTTTCACTAATTTCAATAGCGTTCATCCAATGCCGATAAAAGCTTATATGCCAAATTTCATCAAAATATATTCATATTTGCGACCTGTAGATTGATTACAAGGTTTTCATGGACACACGGACACACGGACGGACGGACGGACGGACGGACGGACATCGCTAAAACGACTCAGAAAGTGATTCTGAGCCGATTGGTATAATAAAAGATGGGTCTAGGTCAAATAGTTTTGGTAGTTACAAACAGCAGCACAAAGTCATTATACCCAAACCACATAGTGGTATAGGGTATAAAAATGGCATATTAATTACAGTATTAATTGCAATATGTCTGAAAAATTACGCCAAAATCTAAACAAGTAAGAAAATTATTTCAGTCTAGACTGACTATATGATACCCTATACCATGCGTTTAGAGACCCTACCTCTTAGGCCCAACTAACTGGATAAAGAAAGTAAGCATAAACCAAATTTGAGTGGGATTTTTATTAATTTTTTTGGCTGCAGATACGAAAAATTTCATATCGGATGCTATATCTATATGGGGACTAGGCCCAAAAATGGACCGATCCTGACCATGTTTGGTAAGGTCTCTTGTATTTTGCAAAAATATACATGTAAAAACAAACTGGGGGCCTATGACTAAGAGTTGTCCCATATAGATCATTTTGGAACTACTGATTAATGGATGTAATAAACACATACAAACCCAATTTGAATAAGATTTATATGATAATTTGTATCTTATGGCAATTTAAGTCGATTTCATAGGGGCCATTTGTATGGGGGCTAGGTCTGAATATGGACCGATTCCCACCGATTTCAATAGCGTTCATCCCATGGCCGATAAAAGCTTATATACCAAATTTCGTCGAAATATATTCATATTTGCGACCTGCAGTTTGATTACAATCTTTACATGGACACACAGACGGACGGACGGACGGACGGACATCGTTAAATCGAATCAGATAGTAATTCTGATTCGATCGGTATAATAAAAGATGGGTCTAGGTCAAATAGTTTTGGTAGTTACAAACAGCAGCACAAAGTCATTATACGCAAACCACATAGTGGTATAGGGTATAACAACTAAATATTAAATCAATTATCCTTAGCCGGAGAATTTTGCATTAGGCATTAAGAGCGAGATCGAAAAAATCTTAACACACGTTTTTATACCCTATACCACTATGTGGTTTGGGTATAATGACTTTGTGCTGCTGGTTGTAACTACCAAAAATATTTGACCTAGACCCATCCTTTATTGTACCGATCCAATCAGAATCACTATGTGATTCGATTTAACGATGTCCGTCCGTCCGTCCGCCCGTCCGCCCGTCTGTGTGTCCATGTAAACCTTGTAATCAAACTGCAGGTCGCAAATATGAGTATATTTTGTTGAAATTTGGTATAGAAGCTTTTATCGGCGATGGGATGAACCGTATTGAAATTGGTGAGAATCGGTCCATGTTCAGACCTAGCCCCCATACAAATGACCCCTATGAAATCGACATAAATTGCCATAAGATCCAAATTGTCATACAGATCTTACTGAAATTGGGTTTGTATGCGTTTATTACATCCATTAATGAGTAGTCCAAAAATTATCCCTATGGGACAACTCTTAGTCATAGGCCCCATATAGAGCTGCTTCCCGATCTTCACTTAAATCTATCAAAAAACAAAAATATTGCACTGATTCTTCTCAAATTTTGTTTGTATATATTTTTGCAAAATACAAGAGACTTTACCAAACATGGTCAGGATCGGTCCATTTTTGGGCTAGTCCCCATATAGATATAGCATCCGATATGAACTTTTTCATATCTGCAGCCAAAAAAATTAATAAAAATCCCACTCAAATTTGGTTTATGCTTATTTTCTATATCCAGTTAGTTGGGCCTAAGAGGTAGGGTCTCTAAACGCATGGTATAGGGTATCGTATAGTCGGTCTGACTTCAGCAAGGCTTTTGATAAAGTCAATCAAAAACTTCTTCTTAAGAAATTACATATGATGGGATTTTCAAATCTTTGCGCAAAGTGGATATATTCTTATTTAACCAATAGAACACAAAAAGTATGTTTTAAAAATGTTACTTCAAAGCCGATAGATGTAATGTCGGGAGTACCACAAGGCAGCCATCTTGGACCGCTTCTTTTTTCTTTGTTTATAAACGATCTTCCGAATGTTATTCGTTTTTCAAACATCTTGATGTATGAGGATGATGTCAAAATGTTCTTCTATTATAATCAACACTCTGATCATGTTTT